>CM033274.1:14721681-15131497 GCA_019343175.1 Oedothorax gibbosus | reverse complement strand
TTTAAAATTTATATATTTTTTAAAATAAAAATAAGAATCCCACTCGTTAAGTATAGCCTCAAGTAAAGCACACACAGATAATAAAAAGTATAAATACAAATATACATGTGTATCCAACAAAGTATACGTATTTAAATTATCTCTTTTGTCGAAAAAGATAATATAAAAAAACTCATAATAAATAATCATCTCACAAAAAGTCTTTTTTATTCAGTACATAACATATAAAAGCATAGAAACTCGACTAAAAAATTATCACTGGTAATGAACGCATGCATAACACAAAATACACATCTAAGAGCAATCAAAACCGTTATTATCTCTGTTGCCGATTGATGTATCATAAAAAGCTTACGATTAGCTATATTATCGCATTGATTTTTATCATGTATGCCCCCGTACTATTAATTACAGTGATAAGTGTAACTGCACCAAACTTCATTCATCCACATCGCCATTGTTTCAATAATCTGATACATTGCGATTATGATAGTGATGTAATGTCAACAACTCAGCAAAGTAAAATGCAAATACTACGAGGGTGGATCCGGAGTGGCCTAATAGGTTTGATCGCAGCCCATTATGCTAACAGTCTGCGCACTGTACCGGATGCGGGCTCGATTCCCGCCTACGGCCTGGGTGTACTTTCTCTCTCTGTGTCAGTAAAAATATTCTGTCTGTGTTTGTTTTACTTGACGAAGGTTTATAAGCGGATCTGATCAAGCATACAAACAGGAGTAGGGTGGAAATGAGAGTTTGGGCCAGTGGGGCGGATGCGGGATAGGAGCAGGAGGAGTATGACGTCACGGAAATGCCAATGACGTCATGATAACGCCTATGACGTAGTTGGACTATGACGTACGCTCGTGTGCCATCTATCGGTAGGGAATGGAAGTAAAATAATGTTTATGACGTACGTGGTGCCATCTATCGGTAGGGAAAGGAAGTAAAAATAATGTTTATGACGTACGCTCGTGGTGCCATCTATCGGTAGGGAATGGAAGTATAAATAAAGTTTATGACGTACATGGTGCCATCTACCGGTGAATAAATAAATGATTTTAATGTAAAATAGGGTGAAAATAAATAAATTTTAGCGCGAAAAATATTAAAATGTTAGTTTTTGACGATTCGAACCCCCGATCTCTGACAAAAGATATTCATGAGTGAGAAATCGACGCGTTTGACGCATAGTAGGAATAATTAACGTTTATATATGAGTGTAATTAGTAGGAGACGTCAGTTGTAATCAAAATGTTGACGAGTGAGCTTACCTGGGCTTCATGCTTTTACATGTGTATATGTATAGTGATATTTATTATATATTTTCTAACCAATTCTTCACGATTAGCTGTTGACTTTACGTTAAACCCTAATTATACTTTAAAACTTAACAGTTCAGATATTACATTGAAATACGGATAATGAGGTTTAAAATACATATTCAGATTCATACATCTGACAATGAATCAGACATATCAAAACCCTTCAAGCGTAGCAAGTTTTGGTGGTGTCGATGCCTTATACCGTGCTGCAAACGGAAAAGTTCCCAAGAAGGTGATACAGAAATGGTTGGAAGGAGTGGACGCATATACATTACACAAACCTGTTCGTCACAAATTCCAAACTAATCGAGTCATTGTATACGCTAAAGATCAACAATGGCAAACGGATTTAGTAGATATGCAGAATCTGCAGAAATTTAATGATGGTTATAGATATATATTAACATGCATCGATATATTATCAAAATATGCATGGGCAATACCTCTAAAGCAGAAGACGGAAGAGATATTACGAATGGTTTTTAAAATTATTTTTAAGGAGCGTCAACCAAAGTACTTGCAATCGGATAAAGGTACTGAATTTAAGAATGCAATATTTCAATCATTTTTAAAATTGAAAAAAATCAAATTTTTCACGACCAACAACGCGACAAAGGCTTCCGTCGTGGAAAGATTTCATAGGACACTACGTGGTAAAATGTGGAAATACTTTACTAGTAAAAATACATATCGTTATATTGATGTATTACAAGACTTGATTCAGAGTTATAATCAAACTTATCATCGGAGTATTAAACGCGCTCCATTCGAAGTAACTTCGGAAAACGAACAAGACGTTTGGTTTACATTATATGGGGATGACAAGAGACCATCACCCAAATGCATTTTCAATGTAGGAGACATAGTACGCATTTCACGGAAAAAACTAACTTTTGAAAAAGGATATGAAACGAATTGGACAGAAGAACTGTTTTATAGTAACAGAGTGTGTGAAACGTCAGCCAGCGGTCTATAGAATTAAAGATCTATTAGATGAACCCATTGAAGGAACTTTTTATCAGCAAGAACTTCAAAAGGTTAACATGAAAGATACTTATCGCATAGAGAAAGTGTTAAAAAAGCGTATGAGAAAAAAGAAAACAGAGTATTTTGTAAAGTATCGAGGTTACCCAAACAAGTTTAATCAGTGGATCTCTGCTTCAGACATGACTACTGTATAAATATCAGTGTTATACATAATAAGAGTCATTTAGCATTATGAGTTTCTACATTACATTAGTATCGGACAGCTCCATGTCCTATTTCCCCGAGAACAAAATTTCACATTTTATCACTCGTTTACCTATTCCAATCGAATTAAAAGGAGAATGGAAGTTGGAATGGTAGAATTTGTTTACCTCACACATGGTATAACATTAACGAACAGAATAACTTGTTTGGTTTGAAGTAGATGTACGTAATACAGTAGGAAGGCGTATTCCTCATGGATGCTATGAAACTGTTCCAGATATTTTAAAGGCTATGTATGTGGATGAACACAAGAACAAAATCACGATGAGTTTCAACGAAGTTACTAAACGTGTTCAATTCAATGTTAAAAAGAAAGCTAAACTAATTCTGTATAATGGTATTGCACAATCTTGGATTCAAACCTATAGAAATAACCTCATCAGACTATAACACGGAAACAATACTTGTTAGTCCACTCGTAGCAGACCCCACGGCACATTATCACGTGTTAATGGTTTATACAGATATTGTAGAACCGCAACTGGTGGGTGATGTTTTGGCACCTTTACTTCGAGTAGTGAGAGTGAGAGGACGAGATGGAGAGACGGTGAGTGAACAATATGACAGACCTCATTATTTACCTGTGAATCGTAAAATGATTGAGACTTTAGAAATCGTTATAAGGACACACATGGGATGTTTAGCGCATTTGAACGTGGACGCTCGTACGTGAAGTTACACTTTCGGCAAAGATCACTTTCATAATGTATGTTCCATACCAATGCTGTCAGCAGTCTCTTGAAGACTATTATACCAATCAGAAGAGGAAATGGGTTAAGCTATTATCAAGGAAGCCCCTATCAAAGAGGATATGGATTAGGAGGACTATTTAGATCCTTTTTCCGATCGGCCACACCCTTGCTCAAATCAGGTGTTAAAGCAATTGGAAAACAACTGTTTCACAGTGGAGTGGACTTGATGAATGACATTTCTCAAGGTCAAGATTTGAAAGGAGCTGCTAAACGTCGTTTCAAGGAAGCTGGTAAAGTTTTGACAGATAAAGCCGCCTCCAAAGTGAAGAATATGATTGGTAGTGGGAAACGTAATAAAAAGCGTAAGCGCGGTAAGAAGACAGTCAGTTTACGTTTAGTCAAGAAGAAGTACACAACTCCGACATTTTCTCCCCTAATGGCTTCGCTCATCTATAAAGATTCACCACCTTGTGTGAAGTCGGAACTAGACCTGTTTACAGTTCCACCTACCCAGACTGTTATCGAAAAGGGTCAATTTGTTGAATTTTTTCCTCTTTCAACTGTTAAGACGGAGGAGGACCGATTGAATTTTCAATTTCTGGAAGTGGAGAGGAATATGTGGATCTCGCCGCATCTTATCTACATGTCAAAGTTAAAGTTCTCAAAGCAGATGGAAATGTATTAGCAGACCACTGATTCCATAGCCCCTGTCAACCTATTTCTACATTCTTTATTCAGTCAGGTGGATATCAGCCTCAAACGAGAGGAATATCTCATCAGCCACCAACACCTATCCCTACAGAGCCTACATTGAGACATTACTAAATTATGGGGAAGATGCAAAGAAAAGTCTACTCACCTGTGAAGGTTTCTTCAAAGACACCCAACCGGAAAAGATTGACTCTAAAGCTAATGATGCAGATGCTGACTGGTCAAACGCAGCCAACTCATTAAAAATAGTAAAACCGTGGATTTAATTGGTCAACTTCATTGTGACATGTTTCAGCAGAATCGATTATTGATTAACTTGGTAGATATAAAAATTAAAATGATACGTAGTAAGCCAGAATTCTGTCTCGTCTCACCCACTACTGGTACAACTGGCTTTAAAGTAGTCTTTGAACATGCTTCTATGTTTATTAGAAAAGTGAAGGTTAATCCTGCTGTATCTATTGCACATGCGAAGGCTTTGGAAAAAACATCTTGCAAATACCCTATTGATCGTGTCATCTGCAAAAACTTATAGTATTTCTAAAGGGAGTTATTTCTTTTTACAAGATAATGTGTTTCTAGGACTCATGCCTAAAGAGTTATAATAATCTGTATCGAAATGTTGCCATGAATGGAAATTATTCAAAGAATCCTTTCCTATTTGCTCACCACAAAGCAAGTACTGTGGGGATTTACGTAGATGGACAACCTGTTCCGGCCAAACCATTAGAGTTAGATTTCAATTCTAATAATTACACAAGAGCTTACTATAGCTTGTTCTCAGGATTCAATAACGATAAAGGAATTTATTTATCACAAGAAGAATATGCAAAGGGACATGTATTATATTCATTGATTTAACCCCTGATATGTGTAACGGAGATCATTTCAATTTACAACATCAAGGAAATTTACGTGTGGAAATCAAGTTCTCGGAAGAAGTTAAAGAAACTTTATCTGTGTTGATTTATGCAGAGTTCAGAACGTTATAGAAATATCAAAGTCTCGGCACGTTATATGTGACTTTTCCCAACTAATGGATACCCAACAAATTACATCCATTCTCTCCAATCATGCAAAAACAAAACACTCCTTTCTGGGTGTTTTCCCAAGTGATCAATTACCAAGAAATATCTCCCACTATCCAGCATGCTTTGTTGCTAACACTGACAAATCGTCGGAAGAAGGTAGTCATTGGGTGGCATTCTACATAAATTCTCCTCATCTATATGCTTCTTTGACTCTTATGGGAACTCTCCATGTACTTTGAAGGTGGAATATCCGTTTATGTAGTATATTATGAGAATCTTGAATTTAATACTATGAGGTTACAATCAAATGTTACTTCTGTTTGTGGTCAATATTGTATCTATTATTTATATGGTAAATGTAATAATTATTCTTTGAATGATATTTTATTATCTTTTGTGTCTAATCAACTCTGTAATGATAGAAAAGTGCATCATTTGTAACCAAGCACTTTAAAGTTGTAACACCATTTTATCAATAAAAGTATTTAAAGAGTTTCATTCTGTGTCGTGTTTCATTATACTATGGAATTTCCAAAGCTTCAGACTGTTCTGATATCTTTTAAAGGCCGGATAGATACCAAGAACAAGGGAAAAATTGATCAAAAACGCAGAAATTTGCCAAAAAAACTAACGTTTATTAAAACACAGATTCAAAAGTTTACAAATTTAAAAAGGGGTCTCATCATATTTTGGACAGCAGAGGTGGAAAGTAAATATTTGAAGCACAATAACAATTCAAAGTGATACATCATTAATTGATACAAAGCAAATGGTAACTTTTCACACTAAATTAAGAAATAATACCTGGAGTTTAGGCGTAATCCAAAAAAATTAAAAACAAATTAATTCCCTAACCTCAAAATTAAATCAAAGATATTATTAATCAAAAGGATAAAAGCCCAAAATTAATTTAAGAAAACCTAAACAACGTTACAATTTTAATAAAAACTGAAAAGGTATGGGTTTGGCTCACCACTGTGGACGACCGGAAAAATCATAGTTGTAGAGAAGTAGTTATTCCATGTGGGTTCGGGTGAAAAAACGGTTCTCTCAACGGATGATTGTCCGTTAAAGACGGTCCGGACGGCTGGATCGAGGGGCACGGCATGGAGGGGCTTCTCGGGTCCCGGGGAATGGGACCTCCCAGGTCCCAAAATGTAGTACGACCATGTTAACCATGGTGGCAGGGGTAACCTCAGGGAAATTGGACCTCCCGGATTACCAGGAAAACCTCGGGGAATTGGACCTCCCGGATTACAACATCTTTGTGTCGTAGAGAGTTAGGCCTCCCGGACGACTCTCCGTCATGATGTAATGAAGAATCGCAGGATACAAAAACAGGGAAGTCTTAGTTGGTACACAAGATTTGCAGAAAAAAGATCGAGTCCTCTCAACTCTGGTTTAAATAGGCCACCAATGCAGTATTGCCAACCCATAAAAAAAAGGCTAGAAACTAAATAAAAAAAACTGTGTCATCACAAAAATTCCAATTTCTGCGTACGCAGGAAAAGGGGAAAAAAACCCGGAGGTGACGTATCGGAGTACTGACCAATCAGAGGGCTTATTGACGACGCTACATTTTCCCGCGATAAATTCGAGGAAGGAGCAATGGCGGCGTGGGGTCGAATTTTAGAAACGAATGCAACGATGGAAAAATTTAACTAAAAAGACCGATAACTAGTTAACAATACGCCGAAAAACCAGGCAACCACTTTAGCGAGGAGGGGATATTTGACAGGTACATAATGATATAAAATTGTAAACAATCAAGTTAATTCCAGTATTATTTATGTAAAAAATTAAGATAAAAAATGGCTAAGGGTTTAGACAGCAAAATGTTGACAAACCAGAATTAATCAAATAATAGATATAATTATAATGAAGTAAATATTGTAAATTATTTAAATTGTATTTAGTGAAAGATTGGATACAAAAATTAAGATATTATAAGCATAATTTATAGGTGAATATGACATTTCAATAATTTCGTCAGTGATAAACAACTTTAAGATGGGATAAAATGACTAAGTTTAAGCATAAAAATGGGAGATTAAGAGAAATACACAAGGAATTTATAGTTAGGATCAATAAAATAAGTGAATATTATAAAATAATTAAATGAATTAACAAGATATCACAACATAGAATTACTCATGTGAGGAATTGGTTATTGTAAACACATCAAATCATATCAAAACAAAATTAAAAGTCCACATTACTGAAACAGAGTATTTAAAAAGTTTTAAAAGTTATTAAACTGTGAAACTAATGCATGATAATTTAATTAGTTGCACAAAGCCCCCTCTCCAAAATTAAAATTTTATTGTAAATGAAATTTTTGCACCAGGGAAGAAATTTAAATTAAAATGGGACAATTAAATTGAAACTAAATATTAATATATTCAAAAGTTAATATAAAAAGAATAACTGCATAGTACATTACTCTCAAGTAGCTGAAGCACCACGTGAGATGAGACTCAACTCCAGAGACCGCGGAATAAAATTTATAACACAGTTGAACACCAAACACTCTAGCAATCCACTCTTGCGCAAGGAGAAGACCACAGAGGATTCAGTGTAGAAAGAGAATTAACATAAAATCTTTGGTATAGGAAACAAACTAAAATATATTTGGTAAATATTTATAATTACACAGAAAATTGCACATATAAATGACATTAATAAACCTCTTCAACATCTCAAGCATTGCACATAGATTAAACAACATTCGTCAATTGATTTTGGCAAAAAAAGGCAAGTTTTTATAAAATGAAAAGAAATTTTAAAGATGAATGGAACATCGAACAGTGAGAGCCAACAAAAAAAAAATTTAAAATTAGGGCAAAGTAAAATCTCAAAAAAAAAAATAATAATTTGTAGTGATAGAAAATGCGATTACTCTCATGATTCGATGAATGGCAAGACAAACACACAAAAAAAACCCCTCTGAAATGAATTCAGAAAAACACGTAACTCATACTACTAATACTGAGAAAGAAAAAAACTTCTAATCGCTGAAAACTTCTAATTACAAACCCAAATACATACGAAGGGTAAATCAAAATTCAAATAATCAAAACACCCAAATAAAAAAAAATAATACTACTCCTTCGAATCCAAAAAATCAGACAAAAGTTCTCTTTTTTTTTTGTCTGACGAGTTAGATACCCCAGGGATAAAAAAAAAAATCGAAAACACATTCCCATAAATATTGTCGACAAAAGGGGATAAAAACAAAGTTACAGGTTAACGAGGCGTCCCTCAAAAAAAATTTTAAGAAAAATCTCTGAATCGACCTACAGGAAAGAAAAGTATTTCGACCTTTCAAAAAATAAAAACTACTAGGACATGCAGACAACTATGCGCATAAAACATTGCAAAATGTAATTCCAACCCAAAATACAGCTGAGGGTAAGAAGAGAATATAAAAAGATACCAGACACAAAAATTTAAAGAGGTACCACAAAACCGTCACCTCGTTTTCTAAGATTGTACCCATGCGAGTTAGTAGGAACTGGATTACCAGTAGAAATATTTACAGTAGGAACAGTGTCATTGACCTGTGCCTGCTTAATCAGAGTTTGGTCACTATGAATGTTTGGTCTAACCGGGGAAATCATATCCTCAGAAAAGGTGTGGCGAGGTGTGTAAGGCGACAACCTGTTAATGTGTACTGTTTGTACCTCAGAGGAATTGTTTACACTCTGAATTTGAAAAGTAACAGGACTGACCTGTGCAATTACACAAAAGGGACCTTTATTAGGCATCGCAAATTTTCTAGACGAGGAATTTCCCAAGCTGGGATAATGTAGGAAAACCTGATCACCAACTTTAATGGACTTCTGCTTAGACTGTTTTAACACACGTTCCTCCATTGATTGAGCCGCTTTAGTCAAATTTTCTCTGACAGTTTTGTAGGTCAGCTGCAGATCAGAAACTAATTCCTTGGCGAAACTGTCTACCTCGGAATATGAACGCTGGGTGTTAAAATCCATTAAACTACTAGGCTGAAACTCTCGACCAAACATTAAGTAGCAGGGGGAAAAACCTGTGGATAAATGTAGAGAACTGTTATATGCCAAAAGTGCAAAATTTATTTTTATATCCCAATCAGTGGCAGTTTCATTCACCAGATAAGCCAGGTTATCCTCAATGGTGAAGTGACAACGCTCATTGGTACCATTTGCAGAACTGTGATAAGGCGTTGTGGTAATATGTCTAATGCCCAGGGCATTGTAGACATACTTAGTGGCCTCGGACACAAATGAACTACCCCTGTCAGAGGTGATTAGCCTTGGACACCCAAATTTGGAAATGTAGTCAATTAAACAATGGGCAACAGTCTCGGAGGTCATGTTAGAGGTGGGAAAAGCTACAGTGTAGCGAGTGAAAAAATCAGTGAAAAACAAAGCATACCGGTTACCTTTTTCAGTAACAGGAAGAGGACCCACAAAATCGACAGACAAATGTGTAGCGGGACCATCACTTATTGGTCTACGCTGAAGGGGAACCACAAAATGAGGTTTATGTGCTTTTCTCCGATTGCACATGATGCATGATTTAATGTAATTTTTAACGATTTTAGACATAGAAGGAAAAAAGAAATGATGTCGAACTTTCATTAAAGTTTTCAAAAAACCAGGATGACAGGAAATAACCGAATCATGGCAAGCTTGCAAAACTTCCTCGATTAACTGCTGAGGAACAACTAGTTTCTCCTGAAAATCTCTATTATGTGATTGTTTACGTTTTAAACATTTTAAAATTCCATCATCCATAAAAAAATAAAAACCTTGTGGTTTAACAATGCTATCATCATTTAATTTGGAAATAATGTCTTTACAGAAATCATCATTAGTTTGGCCTGATTTAATTTTTTGAAGAAGATCACCATGCATCGTGATTGCAATCGAAGAATTGCTTGGAACATCAGCCAAAAGGACAGGATGCGCTTCCTGTGTAACATCAATTGATCGTGAAAGAAAATCTGCAACCGAGTTTGATCTTCCCCGAATAAAAACAGTTTCAAAATCAAAATTACCTAAAGAAACAGCCCAACGAGCAATCCGATTAGTCGGATCTCTAAGTTTTAACATGTTGGTCAAAGAATGATGGTCAGTAAAAACCTTGAAATGGGTACCTTGAAGAAAATATTTAAAGTAGTTAATACCCCAAACAATTGCAAAAATTTCTCTTTCAGTTGTTGAAAATCTAGTTTGAGCAGGGGATAATTTTTTACTAGCAAATGCTACTGGCTGAGGAAAATTATCATTGTTTAACTGAGCAATAACACAACCTAGAGCAAATTTAGAGGCATCAGTATATAATATGAATTCCTTGGACATATCTGGAAGAGCTAAACAGGGGGCGTTATTAAGTGCAAGACGTAGATCGTCGAATTCAAACTGTGTATCATCTGTCCATTCAAATTTATTGCAATTTTTTGTCAAGTTAGTAAGGTTTATAGATCTTTTAGAGAAATCAGGAATAAGCCTACGATAATAGTTTACTGCACCAAGAAAGGATTGAACATCTTTTTTAGATTTAGGGACTTTAAATTTATTGATAGTATCGAGGTTTTTATTTTTTGGTTTTAAGGTATTACCAGTTACCACAAATCCAAGGAACTCGATTTCCTGCTTCAAAAATACACACTTGGAGGGTTTCAACTTTAATCGGTGCAATTTTAATCTGTCAAAAACCATTTGTAATTTATCCAAATTAGCCTGTTCAGTATCACTAGCGACAATTATGTCATCTAAGTAGCAAGGAATATTTAAAGGGGCAAGACCTGATAAGACAACGTGCATTAATCTCTGAAAAGCTGGAGGGCTGGTGGCCAAACCAAAAGGTGAACGGGTATATTGAAAAAGACCATTAGGGGTACCGATAGCTAGCTTATGTCTATCTGAGGGCTTTACAACCTGCTGGTGAAAACCCGAGGTCAAATCCAGCGTGCTGAAGAATTTACAGGTAGCAAAATTATCAATGTTTTCCTGGATTAGAGGGAGAGGATACGAGTCTTTAACTATTTTTTTGTTTAAATGGCGAAAATCAGCCACCAAACGAAACTCGCCGTTAGATTTCTTAACTAAACAAACAGGACTGCAGTAAGCTGAAGTAGAGGGAGTTAAAATTCCAGACTCTAAAAGTAAATTAATTTGACGGTCAAGCTCATCTTTAAGGTACTAGGGGGGACGATAGGGTTTACGTTTGACAGGAATATCATCAGTTAAATTAATTTCATGTAAAACAGTATCACAGCCCTCAAGATCAAGAACCGAGTTAGCGAACACTGACTTGTTATTATCTAACAAAAGTTTTAACCTTGACTGCATGTCATCATTTAAATGGGAAAGGTCAAACTCGTTGCTCCAAGTTAGATCAGCCTCGCTACATTCCCCAAATTGATTAGAAAAAACATCAGCATGAGAGTTTATTGCATCGACCAGTGGTTCAACGCGAGCAATGTATTTATGCTTATTTAACACTATTGGATGAGAGGTGTGGTTTAGGACCAAAACCGGAATATTCAAGTTTGAGGAATTTTTGGCAATGGATTTAGAAATTAAGAGGTTGTTGTCAAGAATATTAGGCAAAGGTTCAATGAAGTACAAGTCAGAATTTAGTAATTGCTTGTCTTTAATGTTAGTATAAATGATCATCTGAGACATAGGAGGAATTTCTACTCTTCTGTTTACATACAAATGATTGTTAAAAAAAGCTTTTAAGTTTGTATTTGTTTGTGCATTGTCCACAATTAACTCATTACTAGGTGTTTGTTGATTGGAGATTACTTCCTTTGGAGTCGTAAGATCATTATAGATGGTATTGGAGTCAAATTGCAGGCTTGGAATGTCATTGTTTACAATTTGATTGTCATCAGAATTATTAAAAGTTAAACATTGTTGGGTAGTGGAAATTACTGGTATCTCATGATCTTGACTGCAGACCGGTTGCTGTGCACCCGAATGAGCATCAGGTTCACCCAACCTCTCGGTAACTGAGTTAGTGTTGTTCATGTCTGAGTTAGGCTCTATGTGCGTACGTGATAAGTGATTAATAAAAGGTTGAAAAATGTCTAAAGTATTAGAAACATAGTTTAACTGACAGCAGTTTTCTGATAGAAAGGTACTGCCCAATAAAATGTCAAAAGTATGGGATATCTCAGAGGGAGAAATCCAGAAATTAATATTAAAGATTTGCATACCAATACATAAATCTAAATTAACCCTATGAGTCAAGACGACAGCATTATCAACAGTTTTAATATGAATGGGGTCATTAATTAGTAAAGGGGTAGATATCTTATCAACTAAACTAGCATTAATTAAATTTAAAACAGAACCACTGTCAAGTAAACCAACAAGCTCCAAACTCCCGTGTCTAAGAGGAATTAAAGGTAAAATCAAAGTATTAGGGCTCAAAAATTTAACAGAAATGGGGCATTTGTCCTGTGGATTCTGTGGGATCCCAGGGCCCGAGTCTAGTTTAAAGCTCCTTGATTGTTTCGGTGGTTGTCACGCCGTCGACCCTGCACTCTTCAGTGGAGTGGGAGTACGAGCGGTGGAACGTACAGAAAGGACCTTGTTGTTGGTAAGGTCGCTGATTCTGAGAGTAAGTTTGCCGCCCACGAGGTGGTTGGGGAGCGGGTGGTTGGACAAAATTGGGTGGGTGTACAAACTGAGGAGGTTGCACGAAATTTGGCGGAGCAAACTGGAAAGGTGAAAGAAAAGGTGGAGGCTGAGAGAGAGTTGCAACGTCCCTGGACAAAAGTTTGTCGATTTTTATGGTCAATTCCTCGACCTTCTTTTCCAATGCATCACACCTAGTTGAATCAGGGTGCGGCGCTGTGGCCGAAAACACCTGAAGTTGGTCATTTGGAAAAAGGAAAGGGTTAGTGGACAACCTGGAAGCAGTTAAAGCCTTCTCTTCAAGCAAGGCAACTTCTTTAAGGTCTGCCATAGTTGTTGGGTTCCTAGCTATAACACCCCTTCTTATTTCGGGAATGAGGTTGTTTTTGATTGTCTTAGCAATCATGTCCTCCCTCGTAAACCTCTGATCCTCGGACGGAAAGGCTTTAAAGGCCATATCTATTACTAGGATGAAGTAGTCTTCCACAGACATTTGGGGTGACTGTGTGAAACACAGTAGTTTGAATAAGGAAGTAGCAGAGTCCTCAACCGTTGTGAATTTAGTCCTCAAGAGGTCGACTAGTTCCTGAACCGTGTTAACCTGCCTCTTAATGGTGTGAAACCAAGCCCTAGCATCTCCCTCTAGTCGCTGCTTTAGGACCAGGAGGGCAAACTGATCCGACCATCCCAACTGCACTCTGATATCCTAAAAGGTTTCCAGGAAATCCTCTAATTGAGCGGGGGAACGACCGTTAAAGGGGCGGATTAGGTTAAGAGTATCTGATAAGTTAAAGGCATTTATGGGGGCAGGGTTTAGCACCTGAACGTTGGCTTGATTAGGGATTTGGGCATTGCCCACGTTAAGATTTTGATCGTCCATGACTAAATCTCAAATTTAGAACTCCCAATAAACCCAAAAGAAAGTTCTTGCCATATATCGAAGCGAGCAATCGCAGAACTATGCACAAGCTTAACAATTAAATAAAAAAAGAAACTCCAGGTAGACCCGAACACATAAAAAAACAAACCACAACTGTCCAAACACAATGATGAGACAAACAATAAAGTTGGAAGAATAGGTTCAAAATGACCAAAGCCTAACCTAAACTAACAAAACGAAAATTTTAGAATAAGCAAACTCGACTGGTCGAACGGCACCATTTGTTCTGATATCTTTTAAAGGCCGGATAGACACCAAGAACAAGGGAAAATAATATAGTTAAAAAAAAAACAGAAAATTTGCCAAAAATAACTAACGTTTATTAAAACACAGATTCAAAGGTTTACAATTCAAATTGGGGTCTCAACATATTTTGGACAGCCGAGGTGGAAAGTATATTTGAAGCACAATAACAATTCATAAAGATTCATCATTATTTTGATACAAAACAAAGGGTAACTCCTCACACTTAATTAAGAAAATGGCTACCTGGAATATTAGCGTATACAAAAAAAACAAAAAACGAATTAATTCCCTAACCTCAAATAATCAATAAAAAATTATCAAGATAACCAAAATTAAAAAAATTAATCAAAGGGATAAAAACCCAAATTAAATTTAAGAAAATCCTAAACTACGTTACAATTTATAACGAAAGGTGAAATGGGTTTGGCTCACCACTGTGGACGACCGGAAAAAACCATTGTTGATGAGAAGTCGTTACTCCATGTTGGTTCAGGTGAAAAACGGTTCTCTCAACGGATGATTGTCCGTTAAAGACGGTCCGGCCGGCTGGATCGAGGGGCACGGCATGGAGGGGCTTCTCGGGTCCCGGGGAATGGGACCTCCCAGGTCCCAAAATGTAGTACGACCATGTTAACCATGGTGGCAGGGGTAACCTCAGGGAAATTGGACCTCCCGGATTACCAGGAAAACCTCGGGGAATTGGACCTCCCGGATTACAACATCTTTGTGTCGTAGAGAGTTAGGCCTCCCGGACGACTCTCCGTCATGATGTAATGAAGAATCGCAGGATACAAAAACAGGGAAGTCTTAGTTGGTACACAAGATTTGCAGAAAAAAGATCGAGTCCTCTCAACTCTGGTTTAAATAGGCCACCAATGCAGTATTGCCAACCCATAAAAAAAGGCTAGAAACTAAATAATAAAAACTGTGTCATCACAAAAATTCCAATTTCTGCGTACGCAGGAAAAGGGGAAAAAAAACCGGAGGTGACGTATCGGAGTACTGACCAATCAGAGGGCTAATAGACGACGCTACATTTTCCCGCGATAAATTCGAGGAAGGAGCAATGGCGGCGTGGGGTCGAATTTTAGAAACGAATGCAACGATGGAAAAATTTAACTAAAAAGATCGATAACTCGTTAACAATACGCCGAAAAAACCAGGCAACCACTTTAGCGAGGAGGGATATTTGACAGGTACATAATGATATAAAATTGTAAACAATCAAGTTAATTCCAGTATTATTTATGTAAAAATTAAGATAAAAATGGCTAAGGGTTTAGACAGCAAAAATGTTAACAAACCAGAATTAATCAAATAATAGATATAATTATAATGAAGTAAATATTGTAAATTATTTAAATTGTATTTAGTGAAAGATTGGATACAAAAATTAAGATATTATAAGCATAATTTATAGTGTGAATATGACATTTCAATAATTTCGTCAGTGATAAACAACTTTAAGATGGGATAAAATGACTAAGTTTAAGCATAAAAATGGGAGATTAGAGAAATACACAAGGAATTTATAGTTAGGAACAATAAAATAAGTGAATATTATAAAATAATTAAATGAATCAACAAGATATCACAACATAGAATTACTCATGTGAGGAATTTGTTATTGTAAACACATCAAATCATATCTAAACAAAATTAAAAGTCCACATTACTGAAACAGTATTTAAAAAAGTTTTAAAAGTTACTAAACTGTAAAACTAATGCATGATAATTTAATTAGTTGCACAAGACGCCTTTTACTCTAGTTTCCGCTGGGCCTACCGGAAGTGGTAAGACATATTTCATACGTGAATTACTCACTATAAAGATGAAATGTTTTCAGTAGTACCAGATAAAATCGTATGGTTTTACGGTATTCATCAACCCTTATACGATGAAATCGAAGACGTCACGTTCGTAGAAGGGCTACCTACAGACTTTAAAGATTATTTGGGAAAGAATACATTGTTTATCATTGATGATCTCATGCATTCCTCTAATGATAAACGACTGAGTGATCTTTTTACAAAAGGAAGCCATCATTGGAATTTAAGTGTTATATTTGTAACTCAAAATTTTTTCTATAAGGGGAAAGAAATGCGTGACATTACCCTAAACGCTCATTATCTCCTACTCAATAAAATCGTCGTGATATGAGTCAAGTAGGTCATCTAGGAAGACAGATATTTCCAAGACACGTGAACTTTTCGAAGAAGTGTTTGAAGACGCTACGAAAAATCCTTATTCCTATCTATTTATCGACCTACAATCCCAACACTCCTGAAGATTTAAGATTACGTACCAACATTTTACCTCATCAAACACAATGTGTTTATCAATTCAAATAATATAAAAAACATAACACACACGAAATATCATCATTTGTCGAGATGGCGATCGAGAAGAAGCAGTTGGATCAGTTACGCTTATACAGATATGCCCAAAAGATGCGCAAAACAATTTATAGAAAAAGTGAATAAAACATTATATAAAAACAATATGCGAATGCTGTCTTAATACATTAAGAGGAACATTCCACTGACAACACAACAGAAGAAAAAGCTCTCAAGAATAAGTCAACGCTAAGAAAATTAAGTAAAAACGACTTGCTCTTTCGAAGAAGCGGAAAATTATAAATCAAAAAGGCGGTTTCCTTAACATTCTTATTCCGAGTGTGTTGAGTGTTCTCACTTCTCTCATTCATGGCTCAAGTTAAAAAGTTTTCCCTCATACCAGAAGAATTTGTGGTGAAACATACTGTTTCAAATAAACGATTAAGTGAACTAGATAAACTTATGATAAAGATATTAACAGTAACTTGCCGGTCACGAAAAATTGATACGATATCATGAAGTGCTTCAAACAAGTTTAAATTTACAAGAATTTAACACTCATGGGAGCAGAGAAGCATTATCCGAAATGAAGAATCCATTACCTGAAAAAGAAGACTCGTCAACTGAAAAGAAAGATGTCAATTACCAAGACATTATTATATCTTCCATACCCAAGAATATGCGTGGAAAAGCTGAAAATGTGTTAGGTCTTATCAAGAATCAACCCGATATTTTATCGTGGAACTCTAAAGGACAGCTTATAGCAAATAAAGAAGAAATAGCCCAACTCTAACATAATTGATTTCTTCGCCCACTTGTATAAACCTAGAACTAGTATATCAAATAGTGATGCCTATGAAAAAGTTCTGAAGATTTAAATATACCTATGCAATTTATTAGAAATACTAAGACAGCAGAAAAAAAGAAGTTGTACATGAAAGAAAACCTGGAAAACGAGTTGTAAAACCTACCATCAAGTGGGAAAAATTATAAATAAAAATTTTATATATATATAACTGTTAGTATTATTTCTAAAAATAATCACACAAACACAATTAATTCCAATAAATAAATATTTATTTACGATATCATTTATCTTTTATAGAATCATAAGTGAGAGCATCAAAAAAGGTTGCATGGAAATATTGTAAAATATCTTTGGCACGTAGACCATCAATTATTCTTTTAACATTAAATATTATTGGGGATCTTCTCCTACAAAAGGCAAATATCTTCAGAAGATTTACACATACAATCATGATTAAATTGGGAACAATCGTCCAATCTCACAACCGTCACAATGGAATAATTTATAGGCAATAGATTCAATTCATCTTTTGCATCTGCAACTTCTAAAATTTTAGAGGGAAGTACAACAGTTAATAAGGTAGACTTTATAGTATCAGTCAGTTCGGGAACAATTTCTCTAATAGCAATAAGATAGTCAGAACCAATTTTAAGTGAATGTTCCTTCAGTTTGATTTTCATCAGATAAATAAAGTTGTTTAAATATCAACTCACCCTGGTTAGAAAGAATTAGCAGTTGATTATTATACACAACACTTGAAGTGACATATTTACAATTCACATTATATATTTTCTTCTTAAAATCTAGAAATGTATTAGTTTAGCAATGATTAAATTTCTGTCACGAAAATGTACCCCTACTCAAAAAGAGTAAAAAAACTTTTTAATAAAATTAAATATAACATGTATCAGGATCCATAGATGAGCTTTTTTAGGTGATAATATCAAAAGTTACTATACTCCATTTTAATAATATGTGAGCAAAACTCAATTTTTTTAAATACAGCTAGTCTTGAAAATAACATTATAAGAATTACAGCAAAATGGAATCTATCAGTCTTAAAATACAAAACTTTTTGAACCCTAATAGGTATAACAATATAATATCTCTAGAATATTTGAAAATAAGCGATTGATTTGAGTCTTTATATCCCCGTACAAGTATATCCGTTTCAACATAGGACCTTGAGATGATTACATCACACCTATTCTAAAAATAAAGAATAAAATAAATCGTAACTTAAATGTTATGAGGTATTTGTTTTTGAAAATATATTATAAAATGTTATACTTACAAAAATATAATAATTCCCCATTTTAAGAAATTAAACTAAAAATAACGAAAGACTTTCACAATTTTATATGATAAATTATAGACTAGTAATCTATGGTTTATAACAACCTCATAGTCATTAATCCACTATCCATAGTGACGATTTTTTGAAATGTATTAAACATATAAAGTCTATGAGGGGAGTTTAGTCGGTTAGGTACTCTAAATAACTATCGACCTATAACGATTCTCTACAGCTAAAAATGTTCAACAAATAATATCCCGTATGTACGTTAAATATCCTTCAATGTCCTAACACAACGCACGATGTCACCCTTAACAGTTGTGTTGGACACCTACTCAAATGTTAACCCGTCACTTGACTATGGTTCTAAAAAAAATACGATGCCCACCGTTAATAACCCTCATCTAGCACTAGTGCGACGATAATTCAAACCTGACCTATAAAGTCTTTGTATGATATCCTCACACTATAAGTTTTTATTAAAATATATATTATAACGCTACAATTATAAATATCTTTCATTTTTACTGATGATTATTCAAATCTGAAAACATAGCACTTAATAAGAAAACTGTCCTGATTAGAAGTTTGTGTAGACTTGGTTTTAATATCAGTTTACAAACTATCAAAGATGAACTATGATCTCTGATTGTAACCGCAGAACAATGTTACTATATATTTGCTAGTGATGTTATTGCAATATCACTTCGTGCATAGCACCTCTTATCATGTTGTCTTAATTAAAGTTGTGTGCCCAAAACCCCGATGCTTCCTTTTCAAACATTTAACATCTGATAAGAACTTTCGCGAATCTTACTGATTATTTTGTAACTTAAACATAAAATCGTCCCGAGAATGTAGGAATAGTTGAGATAGTTGAGAAAGGGGCAAACTACCATTCGATTGATTGTGTAAATATAAGTTAGTTTTAAAAGTAAATGTTTCTTTTTCTATCCAGAAGATTCATTAATACTTTGAAGTATTTTTTTTAAAAAAAAATATTACAGCTTAAATAGTTTTTATTTATTTCTAGAAATCTTAAATTATACATATATATATAGTCAAGAAAATATACAAATATAGACATTTTATTCTCTTAAATTTTATGCTATATAAGCTTCGTAAACTCAACGTTGCATGGATAGAGGTGCCAAAATAATTTAACAGTCAATTTAACTATTTTCTTTCATGTACAACTTTCTTCTTTTCACTAATTTTTTTTAATTAGAGACTATTTTTCTAGTTATCTGAATTAGTATTTTGTAAACTAATGATGACTTTTTAGTTAAAGGTTATTTAATTTTTAGCTATTACATTTGGGGTTTTAGTTACTTATAAATGATTTTGAAAATATATTTACAGTTTAAGATTTTAAAAAGATATCAAAATTAGTATTTTAAAGTTGGTTTTATACTATAAAAAAAATAATTCTAAAACTTAAATATATATTTAGCTTTTTAGACAATAAAAATACAAGAATAGGGGAATCAATCAATCTTTATTTTTAAATCTTCAGACATATTATTATTATACAGATACTTCGAACAGTTTTGATTTTATATGGAAAAAGTGTAAACCGTGGAAAAATGATTTTGTAAAACATTCTAATATACCCATTGCTTTTAAATCATTGACAACACGTTTCACATTCGTCATTAAAAAGGCATCTGTGCCCTTAGAACAAAGTTTTTGATTGTAGTCTACTGTATTGCAGATGTGGTTGATGTGCGAGGGGTCCATAACTTCACATCCTGGGCACTTGTAAAGGTTATTGACATTCCGTGTAATTTCACGTTGTAATGATGAAATGAATTCTTCCATCAGATCGGGATCGGGAAAATAAGTTGGTAATGGATCAGATTTTTCTAAAAATTTTTCTGGTAGTACATCAGAAATTAAAGCGCTTTCGATATTTCTATCAATATCAGAGAGAGTTTCGCGGATTTTCATGAGGGTGGTATATGAGATTTTAAATGGATTTGACTTTAATTTAAACTCACCGCGATGAAAAATCTGATGCATCACCAACTCATTTTTTCTAGAAAATATGATAAGTTGGTTGTTGCAGACGATAGAAGAACTTTCATATGTAATATTCACTTTATGAATTTTATCCTTAAAGTCAACGTATGTTGGAATGTTCATTAATATGTAAGAATCATCCATAATGGAATGTTTTTGAAGATGTATATACAGTTTACAGTCTATTTGTATGAGAGTCAGTTGTATACAATCGTTCAGCGACCACTCTTGTAAAGTTTTAGACGATTCTCTGTAGATGATTGACACATATTTCTTCTTCTGAGGATTTGTAGGATGAAGTTGATTGATCTCGTCGTGGGCTGTTTGTCGATTCATCATCGGGGCGAGTCGATGCGGATGGCTCGTCTACGAGCCCGGGGTATGCTGCTGCTCCGATGAAAAGTTGAAGTTGCTCGTCGCTGGGCGTTGTTGATTCATCGGATGTGGCGGGGGTGCTTGTAGGTTGGGAGTCAATGATCGTCTGGGGATGGTCATCATCTGAAGTTATGTCGATGACAGGAACTTCTCCGAGAGACTGGCATATATCAGTTAACCAATCTCTCTCTGGGATTCCACTGCAATCGCCTATGGAGTTGGATACAGGAACTTTGTTGAAAGAAGTCTGCAATTTAGACTTTTTACTTGACGGGTGCATGCTGGATCACTTTTTAATATTTTTCGCGCTAAAATGTATTTATTTTCACCCTATTTTACATTAAAATCATTTATTTACCGGTAGATGGCACCACGTACGTCATAAACATTATTTATACTTCCATTCCCTACCGATAGATGGCACCACGAGCGTACGTCATAAACATTATTTTTACTTCCATTCCCTACCGATAGATGGCACCACGAGCGTACGTCATAGTCCAACTACGTCATAGGCGTTATCAGTGACGTCATTGGCATTTCCGTGACGTCATACTCCTCCTGCTCCTATCCCGCATCCCGCCCCCACTGGCCCCAAACTCTCATTTCCACTCTACTAACAGGAAAATGCATGTACCTAGCTACGAGGGTACTTTAAAAATAATATGAAAGTGACTTGAACCATTATTGCAAACACTTGATAAGTGCAATCAATGGGAAAGCATACTAAAGATTTATTATTTCTGGACAGAAGTGTTCTATATCATTTTAGTGGATTCGACAGAAACACAGCCGACTCAACTAATAAGGCTAGAGAAGCTCTCTGTGACGTCACACTATCCGGTGTTCGGGTTGTCGACGTTCCGAAAGAGAGGAACGAAACCTGTTCGGAACCTGAAAAGTGTAGTCGGCAGTGTGCTTATTCTTTTTTCAGCTTGCCAACAAACGTTGCTGTACGGGAGTAACTTCAGATATTATCTTATAAAAAGACGTAATATGGGGGGGGAGCACTGATAACGGTACAATCGTGTTGTAGAATCGCAGTTTGTCACCTTGTCGACTGTCAATTATGATTTTCAATTGAAAATTTATAGCTTTTAGTATAGCGTGACATGGTTGTACATGAAGTCGATTGTATCTACGAGATTCAAAGATTGTGGGTGATTCCCTTTAAAAGTATGCTTAGCAGTTTTGTTTATTGCTTTAATTTCAGTTCAACTGAATTATTTTGTACTGAAGATATTAGAAATTTGTGCAGAGACTTTTCATAAAATTTATTCCATATTTGACTACATTATTTTTTTAAAAAAATTTTAAACAGCAACCGAAGAGGTGAAACATTTGTAGCATAACCGAGCAGATGAGGTCATACCGTAACCCGCCAGATTAAGAATCGAGAGTGAATAGTACGATATCAATTTGACATCATAAGGTGATTGTACGATATAAATTCAACATCGGAGGTGAGCGTACGATATTAGTTAAACATCGAGTAGTGATCGTACAATATCGATTTGATATTGAAAGGTGATCGTACGATATCCTCTGCACGTAGGTGTTCCAATCAATATTCTATTGAAGCAGGCAAAAAAAAAAACGAGACATAAAACTGCCCAATTAGAAAGAGTTTTTTAGATTTTTTTTACAACTTCCCTATTCTTACCTTCATTTTTCAAGCAGATGAAAATCAATTTGTACTTTATTTTTGTGACAAGGATTCGAGATTCTTCGTTCGAAAGACGGAGCAGATTTGAGGAGGAGTCTTTGACCCATTTTAGAAAGCGAAGAAGACAGTTTAATCCCCGAAGAAATTAATAGAAAGTTACAAGCAAAAGTGTAACTTTCTTCATCGGAAAATATAAGTGATAAGAAGTAAAGAAAGTTAAGTACAAAGTACTTTTAAAAAAGAAAAGAAATAGGGGAAACAACGGTCTATCTAGTCTACATATACACACAAGGAGCTAAATAGTATTTTTTTGTTGGTGGTGCAAATTATCACAGTTAATTGGTGCAAATTGTTGAAAATGTTTTGCTTATTTGATAAAAAAAATATTTTTTCTACTTTATCAATCTTAATATACCAAAATTTATTTAACATAATTAAGCGAAAACAAAGAATTATTTTTTTAAAATCTTTCAATTGAAATTTTTTATAAGAAATTACTTAAGTTCAGATTCTTGGTTTGAAGTATTAAATGGGAGAAGAAAGAGAGAGACTAATTCAAATTAAAGTATGTTTGCTGATATCACAGTATACGGACAGGAAATTGCGCAAATCCGTCTAACTTTCACCATTAGAAATTGTTACTGGTATAAGACATGGAAAACGATCTACACAGAAAAAAATGTTTTGTTGGGAGAACCAAATTTTTTTTGTTGACGCGTTTTGTTGATTAATTTTGTTGACTTAACAATATTTTACTTGTCCCAACAAAGCGAGTATTTTCACCACAACAAAACCTGTTTGGTTGAGGTAAGCTCGGCCTACTATTGTCTGTTTCTAACTGTGACGTCATGGCGCCTGTCATCAACGTCAAATCGAAGAAAATTATTGGCGCCATTCGGCCATTATCGTCGTGGAAGGATTTGATGCCTAGTGGTTAGCGTCTCGGTCTCGAGATCGGAAGGTCCCGCGATCGAGTCCCGGTACTACTAAAGACCTGCCGAGTATATGCGGAGTACGTGCTCGTTAAATCTGTTGGGTCCGAAAGTCCTGTGGTCGGTCATTGGGCATTTTCGGTTTGGCGCATTTTTGGTAGAATAAAAAAAACATTTGTTTGAATCAACAAAATAATTTCGACAAAATAATTTGGTACAGACAACAAAATTTTTGTTGGCGCTATATTGACCAAAAATTTTTGTTGAAACAACAAAATTTTTGTTCTTTTAACAAAATATTTTTTTCTGTGTATGTTCGTTTACAGCAGGAGTTACTACTCCATGGTATACAGTGTTTTAAAGCTTGATACTACCTTTAGCTTTTACTACCACTGTTTGGAATGGTTTATAAAAGATTATCCCATCAAAACGAACCAGTCTTCGTAAAAGTTGTCCACGTGCAGGCGGACAAGGAGCGTGGAATCAAGCCTTTAGACGCAAATTGAGTACTGCAAGACGATTGCGGTCTATGCGCTATAATGTATGCCCTATGTAAATAAATATTTACCTGTGTAAATAGTTATGTAACACTGCTACTTTATTTAAATCCTGACAAAATTGACATTTTAAATTTGTAACTGTTGTTCTAAATTGTATTGTTACAACCGGTGTACTTTGCATTCATTGAATCTCTTATCTGGTTGAAGTAATAATGATATTTGTACATGACATTTCCTGAAACAGGCATGAAACTGACATGACCTAAAACAGACCTATTAAATACAAATTTTATTTCGATAAATTTTTTCAAAGTTAAAAAATCAAAACTTCTTTTCACGTTTAACCTTTAATTTTTTACTTTTCATGCTATTTTCATGCTTTTTTTCATACTAATATACATCCACAGTTATGTGGACATTGGTTGAAGAATATTTTTTTAATTCCCTTTTTTAACTATATAGTTAGAAGTAGCGTTTTGAAAACAGCTAAAAAAAAATTTTTAATTCAAAAGAACTCTCTTGAACACAATTTTTAAACCTTTGCGTAGTTAACTTAATCTAAAATCATTTATATTTTATGCTATAGTTGAAAATTACCAAAATATTGTTTTGGGTACTCTTTCTCTTTAAAATGCTTCATTAGAAACATTACACGTTATTGAATCCAACACCCTTATCCTAATTATTATCCGGTAAGAGGTAGCTCATTGTAGCTTTTTTTTAAAGTCTAACTTAAGTCTACGCTATGATTTTGCCCTCCATTTTTAACAACACATCCAATAATAACCGTGGAAGAAACAAGTTGGCTTCAGACCAATATTAAAGCAAACCATCTTTTAATTGCAAGCACCCGCTACTGTTTAAATTAAACGTAGGTTTTTTTTTATATTGGTTTTTAAAGACCTTTTGAAAAAACATGCAGAATAAAATGACTATGATGTTCCGTTCAAGCCGTTAGATTTTCAAAATTCTTTATTTTTTTTTGTTTGTTTGAAAGGTATGTAGAATTGACGATTTGAAAACGGAACCACTTGCATGCTAGCTCAATAAAACCGTCTGAGACAAAGCAATTAAGTATAAGCTAGTATTGGGTATTTTAGGTATTATCCAGTAGTGAGGCCCCGTGGCGCAGTGGTAGTGCTTTGCATTGCTGTGCCACAGGTCCGGGGGTTCGAATCCCGGATTGGGCGAGGTTGACCCATCCTTTCATCCCTTCAGTGGGTCGATAAAATGGGTACCAAGTATGCTTGGGAACTAAACACTGGGGGGTTCCGCGTGAGGCTGACCACCTTACCAGGGACATATGCCTAGCACCCCAGAGCCCTAGGTCACGATAGCTGAAATGGGCACGACAGGCCTTGGCCCACTATTGGCTGTTGCGCCGAGGAGTTTAGTATTGGGTATTTGTACTGAGTGCCACAGTACTCTCCTTCCAGTGAGTCGGTGAAAGAACCATTAATTTTGCTGTTGCTGTCTAAAGTAAGTCTTAGACATTTGTTTATGATTGCGGGAAGGTTGTAAGACATGCGCCTTTAGATTGCGACACTATGCGTTGGTTTTGAACCCTACGACACCTCTTGAATGCTAGCCCAATTCTGCACCGTCTACGACAAAGTAATTATTCGGCCGCGAAGGATAGTTAAAGGGGAGGGGGGTCGCGCATTGGATATTTGTACTGACTGTCACAAGTATTTCATTCCACTTATGTGTTTGTCCGATCTATTCTATGAGTATGAGTATTAAAGTAATGAGAAAGAGGGAAGTTTAGTTCTTTAACAACTTCTTGTTTATATTCCAATTACATATCCTTAAGAGAAAACTCTAAAACCTTTGAAATCCTAATTTTGTAATGATATTCTTATAGTAAATTGTATAATGGGTCTATTATTTTTTTAAATGCTGTTAAAAAGTTGTCGAGTACAAAAAAATCATAAAAGCGAAAAACAAACTTTTGTTTTTCAACTCAAAAGTCGCTGCGAGATGCCACCTTTGGCCGCCCCTGAAATCATTCAATTCGAACATATCAAATCATTTCCCCCCTTCTCTATGCTTTCCCCCCGAACTACAACGTACCCATCCAACTTCCATTTGATCGCGTGCCCCACTTTTTAATCATGGGTAATTTCTCTGGCGTCAAAACGATGACGATGGACACAATCGATAGCGTCTCGTGTTGCCGCACGCGACTTCTAAATTTTATCATATCGTGTTATCTGCACAGCCATCCAACACACCAGCAACGAAAAACGTACTATGGAAGCTTATGATAGGGCAGGGTTCGCTATCTCTTTCAATAAGAGTACACTTCATGTTCTTTTAAGAAAACAGTTTTTTGTTAGTGGAGCGAGAAGGTATGGATGTGATTTAATAGAATTGATAAAAAAAATTAAACAAGGTGACATTTAGGTATATTTAAAGACGCAAGAAATCGAAAATAAGGTTGGATTTCAGTTAACATATGAAATTTTTCCGGAGGTAAAAAATCACTACTTTTACTATCGAGTTATAAATGGTTGGAAACACTTTATAACGAACAGTCGTGTGCAAGCTATCGATATTTTTCACAGCTACTAACTGTGAACAATGGTGGGCAAAACTGCAGGAAGAAAAATTGCATGTAAAACCAGTAATATTGAACAGAAAGAAATATAAATTTTACATTTTAAAATCATCATCAAAAATTATTTAAAAACAATAAAGTTGTAGTTAAATTTTTAATTTCAAACTTCTACAATTTTGTACAAATGTAGAAAGCTCAAAAGTATTTAAGAGAATAAAAATTAATTCATTAAATGGAACGCATAAAAAATAATAAATTATTACTTCTTCAATGATCTGCCTTCCCTCTCCTCGATGGTTTGTTATCTTTTAATAGTTGTTTTATTAGTTCTCCCGTACCTAGTCGTTTGCCTGGGTTTTTATTTTACCTTGCGTCATAGGGTCGAAGAACAAAACGTTAGTTTTCTTTTATGATGGTGGAAAAGATGTTCTGACTCATTTACCGACTGAAATTGCTGTAATATCGTCGTTTGGATCTGAAATGTTGAAACAAATGTCAAACGACGACTATTAAATTTTCTAGTGTTTGGTTACAATCAATGGTATTGGAGACAAAAATGGATTTCAAGATTTCATAAATATAAGATGGGTGTTATACAGTAGTTACGAGTAGTTACAGTAGTTATCCTAGTTACGAGACAATTTTTCTGAAACCATAAAATAATCAAAAACGGGATAAACATTAGCATATAGAAGTCCAGAATAAATATTGATTGCAACAAAAAGATTGTTTGATCATATTACGATATCAGTTCAACTTATCGATATCGGCTAGATATCGGGAGATTATTATACAATCTCGTGAGCTGCAAAAAAATTTACGTTTTGAAGAGTTAAATACAAAAGGGATCAAGTTTTATCCGGAAAATAAACGATGAACAATGATAATTTGCATGGCGTTTAATCTAATATTTAATACTTCAAATGAAAGCGTTGATTGCATTTTGTGCAATAATATTATAATAAGGACTGACTACTGTAATATTTTGGTTTTAGATAATAAAATGTTGAAAAACGACGTTTGTGAATTTTCTAGTGTTTGGTTACAATCAAAGGTACACATTACACAAGATAAAAGTGAATTTCCTACTAAAATCATATATTATATTATAACCAGTGGTGGAAGTGGGAAAAAATAAGTGGGGGGATGCCTTCAATTAGAATGCCATGCCCCTTCTCCCCCCCCCCCCCCCCCCGAATAAAATGTGCTAATTTTTATTATATTTTGTATTTTTTCCCTCTAACTTTTCGTAACTGTTCTCTACATATCAATTTTTTAAATTTAGAAATACGAGATAACAATAAAACAAAATTTTATACAACATTATTTTACAAGAAATATTGTTTTAAATTGCAACTTCTAATTATACTAGATAAAACGTAAATTATGTACTAATGTGGTTTTTTTTTTTTTTTCAAAACCATTATCTTACATATTTGGCTTTAGTAAAAAATAATATCTGTAAAATTCTAAGACATGTAATGCCGAAAGAAATGAAAAATCAAAAAATGTACAATCAACCCCACCAATGGGTCACTAGTGGTAATGAATTTAAGAACAATAGGATACACTACATTTTAGTAAAGTATATATTGTAGGAAGTATAATATTTGTATTGATATAATTCTCTTCAAGCAAAATAATTTAGTTAAAAATAGTAGGTATATACCTGAAGCATATTTAATGCTTTTTGCTAGGAACTCTCAGTTCCGAGATAACACATTAAAATTCAATGTTTACAGCCTATTTAATGAAAATTTTCTATTATCCGAAATTTTCAATTATCCGAATTACCTCTGGTTCCAATTAGATTGGATAATCGAGGTACGATCTGTATAGTCATAAACAAATTGAATTATCAAAGTGAAAGGCCAAGTAAATAAAATTTTGAAAGTTTTTTTTTTTAATTTAACATATGAGACGGCTAAACAAACAAAAAAAGTGGGGGATGGATTAAAGTGAATATAGGAAGTGGGGGGATGGATTTGAGAAATATTAGAAGTGGAGAGATGGATAGCTATTTTCTTGAGAAGTGGGGTGACGCGTCACCCCGCGTCTACCCACACTTCCAGCACTGATTATAACAGTATAAAGTTTTATATTAATGTATAATAAGGGGAATATTATTATGAATTATTACTTTAGGAGTATTACTTTAAAATGAGGCGAAAAAAAGATCTTCTAAGATATAGGTTTTTTTCCCGAACGTCTGCAAATTATTTTTCTTTCTTTAAACAAGACCTTTCAGAAAATTATCTGCATTGAGTTACAAGCGTTGCTATAAGGTGATTTTGGGAGAATAAAAAGTTTTGATCCTGGAATTAAATTTTTAATTTCGAGCTTCTGTAACTTGTTTTTCTTTCTTTAGACAAGATATCGCAGAAAAACAACTTTTACAGCATTTCATTATCCAGCGTTTATGGTGATTTTATGAGGGGAAAAAAAAGAATGTTTTTTTTTATTTAAAAATATATTATTGTGATTCTATTTCGAACTTTTGCAGCTTGTTTTCTCTTCTATATGTAACACCTCGCAGAAAAACAACTTTTACAGTATTACGCTATCCACTATTTAGCATATAATGATTGTAGAAAAAGAGATTTATTCATTTATTCATTTATTCATTTATTCATTTATTCATTTATTCATTTATTCATTTATTCATTTATTCATTTATTCATTTATTCATTTATTCATTTATTCATTTATTCATTTATTCATTTATTCATTTATTCATTTTCAGAGCATCCTGTAGTTAATAATGATTAAATGTTGCTAAAAACCGTTAATTATTATTGCTACATTATCCCCTATCAACCAAATTGCCAAAGCTAATAATTGTACTCGGAAAACGCAATCCCTTCACCCAGTGAAAGCTAAGTAGCATAGGAAAGAAGTAACAACTTATTGCACAAACAAAAGCGATTGCGATGCTCTTACCTGCTTTTTATGCTGCTTAGGTGGCGGTGTCTCAAAAGAGACTTCGTACAAAATTGGATGGATCCGGATGTCTATTTGGATTATCCGAATCTAAGCAGATAAATATGCACCTGCGAATATATTTGTGGGTCAGAGAAGCTTAGACTTAAAGTTGGTTCGGTTTTGGCTTCAACGACATAATGGGTTATTCGTGGTGGTTAGGAGTTTATCCTATGGGAACTAAAGAAAGCAGGAGCGTATTTCTAAGTAGGCTACAGCCTATTAGTATCTTATTATGACGTCCGACAGGTACTAGGAACTCGGGTACCAAATTTGAAGCCCGTAGCTCAATCAGATCGAACTGTAGAGGGGTTCAGACAGCCCGAACCAATGTAAACACTTTTTTGGAATCAGCACCCTCAAAAACGTGTAGAAAACACAAAATCTCCATTTCAAATTTTTAATCCCATCACAATACTTATGTTACTTTATATTTCACAACAGGTAATTGAAAGTAAAAAACTTCAAAACAAATCAAATATAAATGGTTTTAATGGTCTTTTTCGACAAAGGTTACTTACAATCACATTAATAAATAAAGCTCAAGCAAGCATCAAAGGTTAAAGTATGATACCTCATACTTTAACTAGGTCGAAATAAAACACTAAATTCTCCGAAAGGGTAATCTATTCTGATGTGCCAAAAACACGCAAACTTCCATCGGTATGACAACAAATTATGTTTGTATTTAAGTATATAAGATGAACAATAAATGCGTGGTAACAAAAATATCCCCCACAAAAAACTTTTTTAATTTCAACTTTCCTTTTTTATTAACGTTTTTCGTCTACAACTGATAGTAGTTCAAAATTCATTAACTATACTGTAAAATGAATAAAATTTTATTACATTATCACCGATTACAAAGTCGAGTTCTTTTTACTTCGCTTATTTGTTGCAAGTTGTTTATTTGTTGCTTCTCACTCATTTGTTGCATTTGTTTGGCAGTTTGTGTTATCTACCTGACAGCGATTGAAATCACCTATTCAAAGACAGCTTAAAGTTCTCCCTGGATTAAAAGGAATATGTTTTAAAAGAAAAATAAAAGTGTGTAAATGGTTTAGTTTGTGATATGATCTTTGAAAAAAACAAATATTTTTTCCACAGCTTACTTTTGGATTCAAGCCAGTTAAACGCCACTGAATGTATTTCCTGGACGTTTTTAAGCCAAGGTTAAGACAGTCTTGAACTCATGATAATGTTAAGTTTACAATAAACAAAAATAATACTTTTTTAATTTGGCACATTATTTTAAGAGAATGAAAAACAAGAAGTTTTTAAAGAACTAAAATAGCCTAATTTCCTGTTACTTAAATACTTACTGAAATTCTAATCGGGAAACAATTAGGTTCATAACAGTAAATATCATCAACAATCGTTTCTACACTAGATTTACACACGTTAGAAAAAAACTTTAATCTTTAAACACAGCATCCAGCTATAATTTAAACTTCTAAAAGCCAAAATCAACTATTTTCCTTAATATATTCTTTCACAAATAACATTATTTATCGTCTGCTTGGTTTATTTGTAGTTCGAAGAATAATTAAATATTTATTAATAGCAAAAATAATGAAACTACTCCAAACTGCATAAAAAATAAATGTAAATTAAAACTAAGCAGAATTGCATACAAAAAATATGTCTTGCCACTTTCTTGGTAAACAATTAATGAACAATCAAAGAATCACATAGTGCTACATTTTATGACGTCATTCCAAAATGATTCATGAAAAAATTATTTTGCTTCAAATATTTTTAAATAAAGTTTCTCGTGCCATTGTTGATTTGGAAACAGTGATTTAAATGACTCAAAATTGAATTTCAATGCTAATTCAATGGGAAATTCGCCGACAGATAGTAGATTTATGTCCGTCCGGACGTTCAGACAGGCGGACAAAAAGTATGAAAGTTGGGTCTCTGAGGTCATAGCTTTCTAACAAAAAAAGAATTTTTAAGGTCCGAATGATAGAACCGATTTTGGAAAGGGGTACGGACAGACAGACATCGACCGCATGTCAATACCTACTTTTTCATTTTTTTTTAATTCTTTCGAATTAAAAAAAGAAAAGTAGGCTAAAAATATACTTCCATTAAGAAAGATTTTCTTTTCTTTTTATCTACTTCTCAGAGAGTTTTCCTCATAACACTCGGATAATGCCTTGATGCTTCAAGAAGTAAGGATTTGGTAATGCTATTCCCCCTTCTAACACATTACGCCGCCACAAAAATATATTTAGCGAATATGTGTGTGTTAACTATAATGTCATAAAAATTTCTCCATTAACGAAATCACTGTGCAAGATCTAAGTCTCAATGCTTATACAGCTTAGAGCTGGAGTTTTTGTAGATTTTAATGAAACAGTTTTTCTAATGGCGTTTTCTCATATTAACCAAAGAGGTATTTTGAACATCAACTGCTAAGCAGGCAAATAATATTTGATATTTTAGAACTTAAATATAAATAAATATTAAAAAAATTGTGTAAAAATAACAAATAAAAAATACCCTACACACATAAAAAGTTTTAAAACTACCTTACTTTCAATCATATCAAGCCTATCAAGCTGACGAATATTTTCATCAGCGAATTTATGGCTAACAAGCTTTTATCAAGTCATTCCCCTCCACTAGTAAAAAAGATACTATTTTTATAGCCCAGTCCGATTTAAAATAAAAGGGTACGTGCCTTTGTAAAAAAAAATATCAGCAGAGATTACCTTAAAGGAAGAAAAAAATTATGAATGATTGAAGATAAGATAAAAATAGAACGGACGTTGCTAGAATGGAATAAGAACCATTTTATTGAGGCTCCGTGTCTAGAAGTAGGACACTTTCTTGCTGGTGGAAATTCGGTAGGTTGCGTTGACAATTATTCCTTGTGAAATGTGAAAAGGGCAAATATACTGTAAAAATATGTGTGCATAACTTGACATAGGTAAGATGGCAGTGGTAAAGGTAGTGGTAATTTTACTACCTAACTATCAGAGCATGACTTACTACTTTTGGGTAAATGGACCACAGCGAATTTTGAGACCCCTAAATATATGTATAAATTCCTGCATATAATTTTTCTAGATTTGTGCTCAAAGAAAAGTAACATTTAACTATGAGCACAAACACAAAATTATAATATGTATGGCACAAAATTAAGGTTACACTTACACCACAAAGGAGTAAAAAAAAAAAGTTGCACCAAAGTTGCCTCCAAATGTATAGTGAAATTTAACTGTTTTTATTGTAGTATAATATTATAAATACAAGTGTAAAATTGTATAGCGATAGTTTGTCCTTCCACATAAGTCGACCTTGTGATTACAAGAACGTCGCCCGGGTACTCAGCTGTGGCGGCTGGACATAATGAGCCTTTTTTCCCCATAATACTTTTTGTTTGACAACATTTGAAGAGCTTAGTGGAAGAACGTGCTAAGTGACAAAAAGGTGAAAACGAGAAAATGGGCCTTAAAGTTTTTCGCTTGCACTCAGATATGTTGAAAACGGTACTTGTAAAGCGTAAAAAATATACGTAACTTAAAGTTTGTGAAAAAGGGGAAACTTGCTATCGTTAAAGAAGTTAGTAATATGTTCATTGACACAAAAATCTCAATTTTTTCAGAAATGTCGCTTAGCACGTTCTTCCACTAAGCTCTTCATTTATGATTGCGCAAGCGCTTGCACTCAGTGGCATATTACACAGCGCTTTGTTGAAGGTTCCTCGCAGAATTTGAGTTTATAGTCACTTTATACTCCAGAATTAGTGTAACGTTGCACCCGTAACCATTGCAATATTACATAGTCTGCTAGGTTTTTTTTTATCTAGTTTCTTATTCTACTTTTTTTCTAGTTTTTTACTATCAACCAGCCGGAAAGACCCTTTAAAGATGTTGTTTCTACAATGAAGAACTTCTACAAGAAGAAAAAATTCATCATAACATCAATGGGGTTGTTTCACGGAGGATCTGGCAACAGCTCTGCGGTTTTGTTTTCATGTCTCTCGAATTACTGTTGTTTTGGTATTCGGGAGTAAGTTTTCGAAGAGAATATTTTAGTTGTTATTTTTTTCATAAAAGGGATGCAGGGAAGACAAACGCATGCAATTCAGCATTAGTACGGGGAACCAGGGACATATGACCCAACTCGAAGTATTTTGCTTGTAACTTTTAAAAAACGCTATTTATGAATGTGTAAATGCGGATAATTTATACTTCATAAAGTAGTACACAATATATATATATTAGTATTTTATTTTTCTGTAGTATTAACTGCAAATAGTAGTAAAATATAAATTATTTAAAACTTTAGTTTTGGGTCATGTATCCCAATGCATAGGGATACATGACCCACCCATTAGGGATACGTGACCCAACCCAAAAATTTGGTAGTAAGACTTAAAATTATCAAAAAACTTTTACTTAAGAGGGACTGTCAGTCCCATAGAGCTAATGCATTAGTTTTGAAATCACAACTTTTACAAAAGAATTTCTTTTCAGACAAAATTATTACTTTTTATTTTTATCACATTAATTATGCTTATACTAACGAAATAATCAAATTTAAAAGTAAATTCTGGTCGAAATAAAAAAACTTAGGCTTCTTTTATTTTGCAGAGAAAACACAGGTGGTTGAAGAATCGCTACTATTTGACCAATATAAACTTGGGATGTATTATCCATTTCAGGCCATTTAAAACATTTTCCATCGATTCTTTCGCTGCATATTGAATTGTAAGCTCGTTAAAAAAATTTCCCTTGTACGTTCCCAACAAACCTTATACTCCGTTAAGAACCCAGTCATTTACTTTTGGGACTCCCGTCATTTTTTTAAAAATTTACTTGGTCTACTTTTGTCTATTTTTGTGTTGTTTACTTGGGTCATATATCCCCAATTGGTCTAGGTCATTTATCCCTAGTTGCACTTTTTTTGTTTAACCCCAAAACAAAGTCATTTGTGAATAATTACATGAGCACTATTATGCACGTAACTGTAGCTAATAGCATGAACTAAACAAGTAACTAATTGAAAAAAAATTCCTTTAAACCAAAAAATGTAGACCGAAAAACCTTACGGGCTCAAAAATTTACTTTCAGTGCATGAAAACGTATTTCTTCACATAACTAAACACAAACGCAATGATTCACCTCGTTTTTTTTCACCATATGATCAGCTGGCTGAAAGGAAAAAAGTGATACCACTTTCAACTCACAAAACTTTTCCATTGCTGAGAAAAAGGCATTGGGTCATGTATCCTTATGGGTCAAATTTCCCTAGTTCCCCCTACACAGAGTGTAGGCGTGCAGATGCTATTATACATATTTCCATCTGCGGATGTGTGATACGTTCCAGATCATTTTAAAGAAATTAATTAACGCATAAATATGTTTTTGACTTATATGAGGCAGTATCTATAAAAAAAACAAATCATGGAAGGAAATCTCTGCAAAATAAAAACATAATAATAATAAAAAATAAGTTCTGAAATAACAAAAATAACCTACTTAGACGGATGGTCAAATATAAGTAGGTTTCTGTAGTCATATCTTTCAAACAAACAAAATAAAATAACTTTGGAAATCGGGTGGTTAGAAATAAGTTGGAAGAAGGCATGGACAGAACAGGGAGGAGAGAGGGGTATGGAGAGGCCCCAGTACCTGCGCAGTAGCGCACAAAAGAAGCCAACGCCGCATTGCATCTTGGGATGCATAATGAGTTTCGGTTTTCAAGATCGGTAATGCAGACGAATGAGGTGAAAGCATGGAGTGTGAAAGATCGTCTTGGTTTAATAATTGGCGGATCCATAAATTGGTTTTGGAGGAGCCAAGACCTATTTTCAACCATTTTAATTAATGGGAGCTAATTAATTATCCATTTAAATTAATTAAAATATAATAATTATCCATTAAAATTAATTACAATCCATTTATTACATATATATTCATTGATGTGTGGGTTTTGCTCAAACACAACTGTAAAATAAAATGTTTTGTCTTAATTGCAAAGTATGCCTTATAATATTAACGAAATGAAGCATTCAAGGATATATTTCTAGATTTTCAAGGACTGTATATTCGAACATGCAACACCTAAATTTCACAATAGTTTTTAAAAATTAATTTAGAAAACGAATAAGCTCTAACTTTCAAATGAACTTAAATATGTGTTATAAAATAACCATTTAGTTATTAAAAAATCCATCTAAAATCACTTGCTCTACCTTCTTGGATTATACATAAACAAAAAAATAAAAAAGTAAAATAGGAACTGAGTCACATTGAAAAAGTGTTTTTAATGAAACAGAAATTAACATTTGCAGACTTCTGTTTATATTAAATAAACACGTAATGTAGAACATTTATCAAAATCCGATTCTTCAAAATGCTCTGAACAAAGTACACTGTGTTTTGAAGGATTCCAATTGTCCCTTTTGACAGCTTTTACCCATTCTTTTCTTAAAATTTCCTCTTTTGGAAACCTAAAATTTGGTAACAAGAAAACTTTTAGAAAACAGAAAAAAAAACTCTATTTAGCTGTTCATAATTTTTAACAACAAATGAATTGCTATATGTAAACAGGGGCCAAGTCCATTGGCGAATCTTCTACTATGCTTCTTATTTTAACATTTTAGTGAAAGTAGTACCTTTTTTTACATTTAGCGATTAAAATGTAATTAAAATACGTAACTCAAAATGAAAAATGCCTAACTTAAATGAATTAAATAAACTAAACCATGCAATAAATCCATAATCAAGTTCCGGTACGATCTAGTAGCAAAATATGGATTTAGAAAACTATATAATTAAATAATATTGCAATGTGGTCATATAGGCCCAATTACACATGGTCAACTCTTTCCTGCAATGATTGCCGAACAATGTTTCATCAAAATATCCAAGTTGCCATCAATATTGCAAATTTCTTGAAAGTGTTGCCAGCTATATTTCTGTATTGATGGTCAATGTTTTGCGTGTAGCCGCACAATTATTCTGTAATCTTTGGTGACCCTTACCTAAAAACCGTGATTGTGCGGTTTTTTTTTTGCTTGTCTCTCAAAATGCAATGAAAAACTTATTATATTATACATGCCAAAAATTAGTATCAGTTTTAGAAATATGTTATATAGGGCATGTCTTCCTTTAATCAACAATCACAAAACAGAAGTATTTATTATGACAGACTTCTAAATGCTTGCACATGTAGCAAAAGCTAAGTTTAATTTTACTAAAAGACGTTTTTACCTGTAGTATGAAATACCAGCAATTTTCTTCGAAGATTTATTGTAACATCCAAAGGCTACACAGGACATTTTGAAAATAGATTTTACCTATAAACCAAAACAATATATGTATATAAGAAATATATACAAAATAATATACTAAAACCCAAAATATACAACCTAAAACCAAATGTTATTGAAATCCAAGAGGTCAAGGCCCCAAATTTTTTTATGATTTGATTTAACATGGAATTACCCAAAAATTAAACCACAATGCACACTTGAATGTATAAAACTACAATCATGCTAATTCTGCAACTACATAGCTACAAAAAGACGTAGCTTAATTTTTAAAAAATAAGTATCAGTTTTACAAACATATTATAATAGACTTCCTTTAATCAACAATCACAAAACAGAAAGATTTATTATGACAGACTTATAAATGCTTGCACGTGATGCAAAAGCTAAGTTTAATTTTAATAAAAGATGTTTTTTACCTGTAGTATGAAATACCAGCAATTTTCTTCGAAGATTTATTGTAACATCCAAAGGCTACACAGGACATTTTGGAAATAGATTAAATACCTATAAACTAAAACCAAAGTAATATATAAATATATAAGAAATATATACAAAATAATATACCGAAACCCAAAATATACAACCTAAAACCAAACGTTATTGAAATTCAAGAGGTCAAGGCCCAAAATATTATTTTATGATTTGATTTAACATGGAATTACCCAAAAATCAAACCACAATGCACACTTGAATGTATAAAACTACAATCATGCCAATACTGCAACTACATAGCTACAAAAAGACGTAGCTTAATTTTTAAAAAATAAGTATCAGTTTTACAAACATATTATAATAGACTTCCTTTAATCAACAATCACAAAACAGAAGGATTTACTATGACAGACTTATAAATGCTTGGACGTGATGCAAAAGCTAAGTTTAATTTTAATAAAAGTGTATTTACCTGTGAAACGTAATACCAGCAATATTCTTCGAAGATTTATTGTAACATCCAAAGGCTACACAGGACATTTTGGAAATATATTTTACCTATAAACCAAAAATATACAACCTAAAACCAAACGTTATTGAAATCACACACAATGCACAATTGAACCACAATGCACAATTGAATGTAAGAAACTGCAATCATAATAGGTCATGCATATTATAATAGGAAGGACATGTCTATCTTTAATCAACATATTTATGCAAAATATTTGTTTATAAAAGTATAAAACATTGAAAATGAAACTTCATCTTACTTTTTCTCCATCTAACTAGTACACCAGACTGAACACCTGCACAGAGAGCAGACAGTTTTTCTATAAGAGATGTATCCCACAATGCACTGGGTTTTGTTATGCGCAGAACTCGGAAATTTCTGACGGCAATACTTCAATTCGTTAATATTACGGGGCCTCTCCGTACCCCTCTCTCCTCCCTGGGACAGAAGGACGGATGGATAGATAGAAATACGAACGTCTACAGACGGACGTCAAACAGAAAAAGAAAACAGAAAGAAATCTCCACCATGTTAATAGACAACTTTTCGTATATTTTTTATTCTTTCGAATAAAAAAAGAAGGTAGGTTAACCCTTCACTGTATGATTTTTTTGCATAGAAACTAGGATTTAATATCTTTAGTTGGCCAAATTACTTCAGAAATTAATAAAAAAATTCTTCAGTTTTTTTTGCCGCACAAATCAATGATTTATATTAAAAGTATGAAATTAAAAATGCCCCAAAATGAGAAAAAGAACTATATATTTGGTTTTATTAAGAGACACTTGTTTTAAGGTCATTACACAGACATACTAAACACATTTTTTGTTTACAAAAATCACCCAACACTTATAAAATAGGCTTATTAGAACTAAACCCAGTCGATCAACACATAAAAAAATAAAAAGGTTAAAAGTTAATTGGTCAATTATTTGGGTATATTTCAATTATAGCATTTTTCAAATAATTTGTTACTTGCAGTACCGGTTGATATTTATAAATAGTATGAAATATTGCATGATAAGTAAACCTATTGCTTTATAGGTCTAAATATAAGTTTGTACCACACATGGCACACGGTGCAGTGAAGGGTTAAAAGCAGTACACATGGAAAAACACTTTAGGATGTTATGAAACAGTATCAGCTTAAGTTAAATAAATAAAGAAATATATAATAATTTAAAATTAACCCTTTATCTACCGGTACGAAATAATTTTCCACTAATTCAAATTTTAGCAAATTTTTTTTCGTTCTTTCCCTTGGTGATGATTGACGTTAAATTTGTTACGAAAGTCGATGAATGCGCACACAAGGCTTCTTTCGTAGCTTTAACACAGCCAATTGCGCTTCGTAATTTAGAACCGCTGTCAAGTGACGAGGACAACACCTCAGCTGGCACCTAACTGGACTTCGAGCGATATCGTACGCTAACGCGGTGGGACTTAGGACCTAGACCATATTATATTTTGTGGTGGATGTGAAGAGTTTATTTAATATTACTATAATATACTTCGAAAACCATGACCAAAATACAGAAGAAATGTCCCCGTTCATGAGCATTTTTGACATCTTGTGTTCTTTAAGTATTCATAATCTCCTTTTCACCTTTTCCTTTAATTATATTCTCGAAATAAATTTTTGAGCCATATTTCCTTAATACATCAGCCCTTAGGGGAACATGAGTGATTGATGTAAATGTTACAAGATTTCAAGACATATGTAAAGGCCTGTATATGTATACCTGTCAGAACTAATTTCGTGTGAATTCTTTTAATTCTTTTATTCCATCTCATTTCAACAGCTTCTATACCTTAACCTTGAGAAATTCTAAAGAATGTAGGATTTTCAATGGTATTGCTTTGTTTCTATTGAAATCAATGATTGATTGAAGATTATCATGTTCATAGAAAATATACAAGATTTTAACTTCCTTCTCTTATATCTTCAATCAAGTTTAAATTCATTTTTTTAAATTTAGCATACAGGCTTATAGATATTTTTACTAATTTAACGAAAACAGTTTGATACATTAATGCAGTTTCTTTATGTTTTTCCATCATTATTAAAATGAAATAGCCATTCACATAATTTAATTTTGATTTTACACTTTTATCCGCGCCCTATTTGAAATAACTTTGCTTTTGAGCAATGCAATTAAGAATTAAAGATTCAAAATATAAATAAAAATAATTTAAATTTTAATCTGAGCATAAACGATAGCATTTATGAGGTGCTATGACATGGAGTTTATCGTTGCAAGTTCTGTTCTCTTCTATACTCCTATAAAGATTCTGCAAACCACAATTCTGCAATATCCAACTGGATTGTTATACATATTTTTACTGGAACAGTTATATATATTTTTATTAGATTCTGCAATATCCAACGTATAAATTACGTACGTTGTACACGTTAAATCTGCCGAGGTCCTAAAAGTCCTGATGCCGCGTACGATGTCTCGATAATATTGTTGGGTTCCATCTTAGGTGTCGGCCTCGTCACTTGACCGTGGTTCAAAATAACGAGGAGCTTTGCTAACAGCCCTTGTGTAGCTCTGGTGCAAAGCTAATTCAAGCAAACCTTAATTAACCTTGATTTTACACAAGCATTTGTTGAATGTTACAAATCTACTTGTTTATTTATAAGAATTTTAGTGAGTATTAAAGTAAAAATAAAGTATTCTACTGCTATTCAACCAACCAACCAAAGTATTCTATATTTTAGTTCTTTTAGAACTTTTTTTATATAAATCCACATAAATATTTCCAGACAAGTTTCGTATTCTTTTATTAAAAATATGGAACAAAATAATTGTGGATATACTAAAATTACTAAAAGTAGTTTTTATTAAATAATTTTTTGTTATATGCACAGCCGCTTCTGCAAGACCGCCCTTAGGAGTGTACAAAAGGTGCTTTCGCACAGAGTCTCGCATTTATTCGACATTCTTGTATTCTAATAATGCATTTCAATTACAAAACAAGTAGGTTTGTTACAGAATCTGTCACTTAAACCGCTTCCACACAATATTTGTGCTCAGCAAAAAAAAAAAAAAACGCACTATTTATTCACCTCAGAAAGAAATTTGCCAAACAGGGCCTTTAGCTAATAATTTATTTCTAATTCAAACTTTTAAACGGCAAAATTAACTATTTTCATTAATCTTCTTTCGCAAATTAATAATTACTCATTATCGTTTGCTAAATTTGTTTGAAATTCGAAGAATAATGATGCAATTTATTTTTTAATAAATATCTTTTAGTCGCCATAATTTCCCATGTTCATTAATTTTCTTTCGAAAAAGAGATGAATAAATAATAATTAGTAAAATTGATGCTTTAAAAATAAAAGCGAACTTTTGCATATTTTTTATTCAAAGTTGGAATTCGCAATGCATCTTTCCTCAAACATATAAAATGAACCATCAAAAAAACTCTATTATGATATGACATCAATCCAAACTGAATCATATCACATAAATAAATATATTTCAGGAGTTTTATTTTTATTTTAAATAAAGTTTCTCGTACGTTTGATGAAATGGCAACAGTGAAAATATTGAATGAAAATGGAATTTGCATGTTATTGCAATGTAAATTAAATTTTTAGTTATTTAAATTTTAAATATACCTCAAATTTAAATTTTTTAATGAAATTTGCGATGTAAGCTAGCCTGATTTTTTGCTTCAAAATGACGTATCCCACTTGTTTATGCGACTTGCGGTTTGTCCTGTGAAAGTGGGTGACAGACGGACTGAACGATTATAATACCTTCCACTTTTTACGTTATAAACGTAGTGTGGAAGCTCATAAAGGAAATGTACGCGTGTAAAAGCCGTCTTGATGATCTTAATTGAGTCCCTTGAGAAAAAGAGCTTTAGTTAACGAGAACACAACAGACCGTTCAGGGTGAGGTTAAAAATAGCCCAAAAGTTAATGTACATATTCATTGTTTCATCACGCATAAGTGCCCGGAAAAGTAAGTAATGAATCGATTTGCGAAACTTTCGAAAGGTTATTATATTTGCAAGTTACGGTGAGTGTCCTAAAAACTCTATGCAAATTTTAAAAAGATTAGAAATAGAACCGATTTCGGAAATTAGCTATCATTTTATTCTCCCTTATAATTTTTGATTAGTATAAATAATATTCTTTAGGTAATACAAATGCAAGGACCCATATAAATACAAATTTAGCATAAAGAAGACTTTTAAATTGTTTATTTATATAGGTAAAATTAGTAAAATACAAATAAGGAATAGCTTTAAATTAATAAAATTAACAACTCTTTATGAAATTTATAGGTCATAAGTATTGCTGAGAACACTAAGCTCATTCAATTTTTTTTATTTTGTTCAAAATTACCGTGTAAAATTATGCCCGTATTTATAATTGACACATTCAAAAATCTTTAAAGGCTCAACAAATGAAGCATGACAAAAAAAAAATTGTGTTCAAATCATTAATATGAATAAAACTATTTATCGAAATTCTCTTTCCAATTGCATCAATTATCCTCAAAAGTCAAAGTAACAGCTAGGACATCGTTTTAAAATTATATCCAGGGATTGGAGTAACGCGTTACTTGTAACGCCGTTACTTGTAACAGATACTTTTTTTAGGTAACGTCGGGTAACGCCGTTACATTTTTCAGAAAATAACTGTAACTGTAACTTAGTTACTTTTAGCGGTAACGAAGTAACGGAAAATTGCGTTACTTTTCCGTTACTTTCCTAAGGCTGTCACGATGCTTATTTTGAAATTCCACTCCTAAGAAGGGAACATTTCCAAACTTTCGCATTCCCGAAATATGAGCTTTTCTTGGGAGGGAAAAAGCAAAATGCATTGTCCACTTCGGCTGCTAAAGGCGTGACGACTGCTTTCATCCAGAATTGTTAAAGTACGAATGTTTCTCCTTGTCTGTTTACCTTTCCAAGTATCACATTATAAGACCCGTAATTACAGGCTTCTACCGAAAAGAAGGGTTTTGAAATAAATCACGCTGACTGTCAAGCAGGTTGTCATTCGGCAAGTTTCGACTAGTGCAAACCCCTTTGTGTTGCCTGAACCTGAATGGGTTCTACAAAAATGACCAACAACAGAGTGTGTGGGGAGAGAGAGAGAGAGGGGGGGGGCACGTTCACACCTATTTCTTGGATTGAACCAGGATTGAAATTAAATAAAAAAAATATTAATTATAATTTCAGCATTTTGTTTGTGCTTACGTTTCGTTAATCGTGGTTTTCTTTGAAAAATGGTTAGATGGTAAAATTTCAATTTTTCTTATAACTTGAAATTTCAAAAAGTAACTGTGAATCGTTACTTTTCGTATTAAGTAACTGTAACGCGTTACTTTTCATATCAAGTAACTGTAACTGTAACAGAGTTACTTTTTTGATTAAGTAACTGTAACTGTAACAGAGTTACTTTTTTGATTAAGTAACTGTAACTGTAACAGAGTTACTTTTTTGATTAAGTAACTGTAACTGTAACAGAGTTACTTTTTAAAAGTAACTTTCCAATCCCTGGTTATATCCTTACCCTTGTAAAAATTTATTTTGTATGCGTAAACGATATGTTTAACATAATTAAAAATGAATGAACATTGAACAGAACATATTGTTGTTGTCGTGTCCGTGGATATCCCAGGGAAGACGGTTGCCAGAATGAACATATTGTAGAATAATTAAAGCTTAAAAATTAAATAAGAAATTAAACTAAAATAGTAAAATCAACACCACAGTTTAAAATATAGGTTTGGTATTAAAAAGCTACTTAAAAATGCACACAGTCGAAAATATCGATTGAGACGAAATTGTGTAAGCAAGCTAATCAAATTTGCGCTGATTGATTTTGGAAAATAAAATAATGGGAATGTTTCAGATGATGTAACACTCTTGTTTTCATTTTTTTGTGTCCTGCGATCTCATTGGTTCTTTCGGTTTCACTCTCAAAATGACAGTCATAGATGAAAAGCAACTTTTATTTCTATACAAGCTTTCTTTAACAAATGATTTGAACAACCAACAGCACAGCAAGAAGTTGGCATTTTAAAAATTTAATAAGTAAAATATTCTTAGAAATCTCATTTTCGAACACCAAACAAAAGTAATTCCAAAAAATAAAAAATAAAACAAGACAGCTGGAGCTCTTGCCATTCACGACGTGAAACAACCCCATTCATTTTTCCCCCCTCAGGGGTGTGCATTATTCTAAAAATATTTTAAAAGCCGCATGAGATAAATTTAAAAAAAGAGATTTTGAGATTTATTTAAAAAAACATTCTTTAAGAACCGCCCATTTGTAAGGGCCATTAAGTTAGGTGAAAAATTCATGTGAGTATAACACAACAGAAAATTAAAATTATAGGAAGTGCCTTAAACACGTCTCTTTTGAGCAGTAAGTGGAATCACATCGGCACGCTTTATTTATAACAAGTGTAAGAAAATTGTTGACCGAGGGGACTATGGACACATTATTATTATCCAGGGATTGGAGTAACGCGTTACTTGTAAAAGTTACTTTTTGCAGGTAACGCCGAGTAATGCCGTTAGGTTTTTCAGAAAGCAAAGTGTTACTGTAACTTAGTTACTTTTAGCGGTAACGAAAAATTTCGTTACTTTTCCGTTACTTCTCACGCCGCTCGTCACGAATATTTTCAGCACTGTTCGGAGTTCGGCTTAAATTTAATTATTTAAAATTTAACTTTTAACAACGCTGATTTTCGTTTTTAACTTTTTCCGATTGTCTCTATTTATCTTGTATTGGTTCTCTTTGAAGAAACGGTAAGATGGCTAAATTTCAATTTTTCTTATAACTAGAAATTTCTAAAAGAAACCTTGATTCGTTACTTTTCGTATCAAATAACTGTAACGAGTTACGTTTCGAAAAAATAATTGTAATTGCAACTGAGTTACTATTTTAATTAAGTAACTGTAACAGTCAACAGAGATACTTTCTAAAACCCTGTTATGATCCAAATCAATTCAACCCTTTCTATCAATTTCTCTACATCTACTTAATATGAAAAGTAACTAGTTACGGTTACTGTTACCTAATATGAGAAGTAACTAGTTACGGTTACTGTTACCTAATATGAGAAGTAACTAGTTACAGTTACTAAAACACGTAACTAATTACGATTACTTTTAAAAATTTCAAGTTATAAGAAAATTGCAAATTAACCATCTTAGTTTTAGCTTCCACACTACGTTTATAACGTAAAATGTGGAAGGTATTATAATCGTTCAGTCCGTCTGTCTGTCCGTCACCCACTTTCATAGACCAAACTACAAATACTACGGACAAGTGTGATACGTCAAAAAATTCAGCGCATCGAAAATCGAAATTAGAATACATTGAACATTTCAGAAAAAAATTCGAATTCGAAGTACTTCAATTGTTTAAAAAATTGCAAAATTTAATGCTCATTTAAAAGGCATAGGAAGCCATTTTTATTAGAATTGAATCACCATTGCCATTCGCAACAATCGCTTGAGAAACTTTAATTCTTTTAGACAATAAATTAAAATAAATTTATTTTTGCGACATCGATCAGTTTGAAATGACGTCAAATATATTTCACTGCGAGATTCTTTGTACGTTGATATGAAATGTTTTAATTCTATTTAAAAGCGAGGAATATTACATATTTATTCTTTGAAATATAAATTAATTTTTGCAAACGATAAGTAATAATTATTGAATTTTCGAAATAAAATAAAGGAAACTAGCCAAATTTAGCATGTAAATGTTTAATATAGAATATTAATGCTGTGTTTGTCGCCTTTTTACCTATTAAAGACAACTGTTGTGTGGAAGCGGGTTAAGTGACAGATTCTGTTACGAACCTACTTGTTTCAAATCAATTCAACCCTTTCCATCAATTTCTCGACAAAAGATATGACTGACACCCTTAGACGTTGTTCATGAAAAATGCTGGGTTCATCCCTCTATATTTTTTCATCTCAGCAAACAATGCATTTTATGTGTTTATATAGAGTAACTGTGCTCGTCGAATCAATATAATCAATATTTTCAAGGAACCAAGTAGTATATTAAATGGTGTTTTATCTTTTTGTAGTGGAAGAAAGCAATTATGAATTGTTGACAGTTTGTCGTTTTTTTCAAACATATATGATAGATGTTATTCATAAAGGCTCATTACTCACTAATTGTTTACAGATTTTCAAGTCTAAGTACGATGCTTACTTTTAGTGGTTGTCTTTTGTTAATAAAAAGAAGATCGGCGCTTAAAGCAATACTTTGTTCACCTGGATCTGAGTAGTTTTCGGTACAATTAGGGCACTATACGTGCTTACTACCGGTAAACCTGCTTTTTGATAAATTGCTAGTTATGGTCCCAAATTTTTAGCGGTAATTTTTTATTGATTTACCGGTAAATATTTTTATTTACATTATGTTTTGCTACATCAAATGAACTAAACATATAATACACTTAATTTTGCGAGCTAAGCGGTTTTCCATACGGAATTTGAAAAGAAAAAAAAGCCAAAAGATAGGCTTATAAATTACACTATGCACAACCCAAATAATAGGTTTCTATTCACCCGAAAGCTATTTCTATGGCGGATTACATGGCAACAAAATCAAAAGTCCGTAGGAAAAAAAAAAGACGTTTCACAGCTGAGGAAAAATCCAACGCAACCAGAGAACTGAAAATTGCCAAAGCCTTGGTTTCTGAGAGTGAAGTGTCAGAGAAGCGTTCGTAAGCAATAACGCAAAAATATCCAGATTCCCGATTTTTATTCTTACCACAGATAATCGGAAATTCAGATAATTGGAGTTAATCGGAGAAAAGGTATATTTATACTCAATTTATTATATTATATCAATTTGTTGTGCTGTGAGAACATGTGGTTTTAGTTTCGGCCTTTACCAACCCAACCAAATCCAAATTGTAAGATGTCGTTTGGTAGTTTGAATTATAGTTGGTTGGTTGGTTGGTAGACATATATATTCAGGTTTGTGTGCTTGGTCAGAGACCCGCTTATAAACCTTCGTCAAGTAAGACACACAACACACACTTAAGTGGATCCATCTAATTTTTTAGAGACAGAGGCCAACTAGAGGATCCCCAGAATTGACTTGTCACCCCCAGAGGTATTGATTTGGTATGGGAACTTGGAGGACTTTGTGACCACGACGGATTTAACGTGCACCAGTCACCATTAGCGTACACGGGGGTCTTCGGAAGGCAGTGGGACTCGAACTCGCAACCTTAGGGATGCCAGTCCAAGACCTTACCGACCAGGCTATCCCGGCCCCTTGAATTATAGCTTTTTGTAATATGTAGTTTTTTCTATTCAACTTACATTAGAATCTTGGTTTCATAAAAATTTGTCTGCAGCATTTTAACTTTTTATACTCGGCCTATTTGTTACTGTTCGTCTGTGTTGGATGTCATGCCTAGCAATTTTTTTGGTCGGTACAAAAAAATCCCTAGGCATGACATCCAATAAAACCGATCAGTAACAGGTAGGCCGGGTGGAATTTTTTCTGACATTCGGATAATTGGAGTTCTACTGTAACTATTTTTTTATTTGTCTATATGATGGTTAGACCTACTTTGGCCAGAATTTAGAGGAGGCTCATACGCCCGATAAGTTGGTAAATGGTTGCAATGACTCAATGAGACAAAAAACGTTTTACGAGGCGATTGTTGATGAACAGTTTGTTTACAGACACTTCTATTAAATAATTAAAAAAAAAACCTTTACAGAAAAACAATCAATTTTCGAGACTCGTTTGTATCTGTTGGTCATTGCTAATTTTACCATTCAAATCACACACTATTGAAATGAATACCAGTTTTTGGTGACATTGAAATAAAAATTTCGGTGAAATTTAAGTATTTTTTTTTATAAAATAAATGAAAGAAATATTCAATTTTTATCACATAACCATAACAAATGCACAGTGAAAATATATTCAAAAATACAAAAAAAAAATTAATTCGATAAAATTATGGCAATGGGCTTGTTTCAACACTTTGTCAAAGAAAACAAAACAACCAATGAAATCGCAGTTCGAAAGGCGTGACGTTTTAAAAAAAAACAACAATGAGCTTATTGTTTCAACACTTTGTCAAAGAAAACAAAACAACCAATGAAATCGCAGTATAGGGAGCGTGACGTCATAAGAAATATTCCCATTTAATTTGTAATCATTTTCAAAAAGCGAAAATATAAATATTTAAATTTCCATACTTATTAAATTGATTGAACCAAAGATAAAAAAGATAAAACATCATATGATGCAAAGTCTCGTGACTTGTAGCGACTGTCGAAAAAAAAGGTAATGTAATATTCATTTTCTTATCGCCCTGTTGCGGCGCTTGCATTTATTATTTTTTGGTAGTTTTCGTTTCTACCTACACGTCATAATTTTTCCATGACCCGCCCATTTCAGTGTGGCGCTACGGTCTTCACGTTGCATGACTGCCAAGTTCTATGGATTTGAATTCGCCAAATTAAGAGAAAAGTCGCCACAATTTATCTGTGACTGGAAATACCATTCCAAAATCGGTTCTATCTTTCTGATTAAATTTTTTTTGGTTTGAAGTGTATTATGACAAGGATTTTAATTTTAAAGTTTACAGTAAGAGGGGCTTTATTCAGTAATACTAAATAATATAATAATATTTTTAAAATATATATTTTTCTTTAAATTTAATAGCAACAGTTTACAAACAAAATAAATTACATTTTAACGATTAACGAAGAACTTTAAATTAAAACAACTGTCATGTAAAATAGAAAACCTTTTTTTAATGATATTTAAATTTAAGAAAATTCATTTTATTTAATAGAATAAGCAAATAGAATAGCTAGCATATTAAATAGGCTATTTTTTTCTTTAACTATAACTACTTTTCAATATTTCATTCATTTGGATATTCATTCATATGTCCACTTAAATTTTTTTTAAAATATTTATTCGCATTATTTTTTAAAGAAATATTATTTAACTTCAATCCGAAACTAAAACCAACTACTAAACTTCAACTCTTTCATGCCAAACATGCCAAAAAAGCGCTAACTAGCTAACTCTGGCAACCCCAGCCACCGCACTTCGTTATTTTCCTTTTACTCCCCAATTTTTTGTTGTTTTATTATTTGAGTGAGAGTGAGACAAGCGGCAGTATTTCACAGGTGTGGTGTTTTCTGTGTGACTGGACAGGAAATCATCAATTTCGGGACGATTTTTTCCTGCTGGCCGATTTGTATTGATAACGACGGACGAGCCAGAGATTCGGTCATTTCAACCGCAGTCTTCTTTATACTCAAAATGGTGTGGGACCGAGCAGTCCAGTTTTATAACCAGACTTTCGAAAATGCTGGTAAGCCTCTTGCGTTAGTTTTCGGTATCACCTTAGCTGGTCGTAATTTCTCGCTGTTATCTACCGTTGGATATGCATTCGACCGGAAAAAAGCCGGGTTCTTTAAAAATTGGAATATTTCGTGACATGTGCTTTGGGGAGTATGTTTTTTTTTTGCTTTGTATTGCTTGATATTCACCCATAGGTATGTAAACTATTTCGGTAATTTAGTAATTAACGGAAGAACTTACTGAAGTAATTTATATATTAACTTTTTTTTTTCATTTGTTGAAGCTTTCACTAAAAAAATTGTCCCCGTTTTAGACTGTTTTTAACGTTACGCCCTTTATTAAAATTGCACATGTTGCACTTTTTTTAGCGCCGTTTTTGTACCTAAATATTTTCTGCTTTATAAGTGTAATAGTGTAAAATAGTTAAATGCATTTTATTTCTTAAAATAAGTTTCAACAGCTAATCTAAGTAACGTCATTATTAAAAACTTTCCTACAGCAAAAAAAATCATCCTTTTTATTTATATATATAATTTCGGGAATACTCAAATATATATTTATAAGTAACTTAACCCTCTGAGAGGTAAGCAAATTGGCTGAAGTGTAAACTTGTTTTTCCTGCATCAGATTTACTTTTTTAACTCAAAATATAATTTGCTCAATTTTTTTTTATAAATATTATTTCTGTCGCAGATAATTATTATGGATTTATACATCAAAACATTTTAAATTTTGGAAAAAAATTATCAAATTTATAAATATTTTAAAATGTGTTACTTGAAAACCTAATAGTTGGGTGACAAGTTTATAAGTCTGTATCCTTCACAGAGTTAGAGTATGACTTGCTTTTAAAATCAAATTTTAAAAGTTACGCATGCAGAAGTTCTTAGACCATTCAAACTTCAAAATCTGAAAAATCCATTCCACTTTACATTTCACCCTTTTTCCTTCATAGGTAACCATTCAACAGACTGTTTCTACTGTAACCCATCAGTGTAAAATGTGAAATTCAAATCTCTGTTCAAAATTTTAAACTGAAATCCCTCTCAAAAGTTCATTTGGTAAAGGCTTTAACTAATTAAAGATCTATTATTAACTCTTTTGATAAATGATGCTAATTATCCATTAAAGTTATTTAAGATTCATTATCAATTATAAATGATTATATTCGTCTACTAATTATCAATTTTAATTAAAATCCTCCTAGCCTCCCCATGGATCTGCTACTGGTCGAAATCTATGTCCTGACTACGCCACAAAGGCAACAAAACTTGGCGACTTGGCAGAGTCAACCACCATGCTATTGCATTGCTTGGCGCTCGCCAAATTTTGTTGCCTTTGTGGCGTTTGATGTCGTAGTGAGGACATAGCCATAGAATGACCCATAGGGCATTGTTTTTATTTATTATGTAAATGATACAAGGGTTGAGAAGATTACAACTAGATAGTATTATTGATATAATAAGTTGAGAAGAAAAAATGGTTAAGGTTTTAATTTAAACTACAAAAAGAAAGAAGGTGAGAAGCTAAGAGAATGGATTTTTTAATTTTAAAATATGAGCAGTATAGGATTAGGAACTTGAATATGTTTACCCTTCGAAAATTGATTTCAAAGTTCTTACATGTACATCCAACTTAACGCTGAAAATTTTTTAAACATCAAATATTAGAAAAATGAAATGGACTCTGTAGTGCTGAATGATGGAAATAAATAAGTTATAAATGATGATTAATTTTAATGTTATATTGACCCATTCTTAGAAAAGAAATGCAATACGTAAAAAGCTTTGTAATAAAGTAATTACGCATGTTAGGGTTGATGCTTATTGAGTGACATTTATGCTCCAGAAATTTATCCTAATACTGTTTTGGATCAAAAATTTTAAAAGTTGTTTATTTATTATCTCGAACCCTCTGAAAAAAAAAATTTTTTTGTCTGGAATTTTTTTAATTGTAAATTCGCTACAAAATTTCTAGCAAGACCCTTTTTCGAAATTTATCATTTTTTTTTTTTTGCCTTAGTCCAAATGATCCTTTTATTGGTTTAATTTATTAAAACTTGTTTATGTACATTTTTATTGATAGTATTGTACTATCCAATTTTGGTTTATATTTTTTTTTAGTTCTCAAGGTGAACTTTTCCTTTTTGCTTAGTCCTTGAAAATTCGTAAGCGATAGGTTGTAAGACAAACTTTTTATCTAATCATGGGACTTGATAACGAATATCAGTATTGGTGATATGAAGTTTATTTTATCAACCCATTAATGATAATTTGGAAGCAAGTTTTCTTTCTACGATATAAAATGGACCTTTTCCTTAAGTTTATATAGATAAATAAAATCTGACAAATGAAGACAATAGTCCTGAACAACTTATGTAATTCAAATTAAGCTACATAAAAAAATTAATTTAAAAAGGTTTTTAGGTTAACGTTTTTATTTGGAAATGAAGGTGTAATCGTATTCTCTCCTCGTTATAAGTCCTCGTTAATGGGTTAAGCTAATAAAAATATTTAACTCTAATTTCTGGTTGTGTATTAACTATTTACATTTTATGTAGTTATCAATAATAGAGTATAGTCAATACTAGGGTTCAAAAACACAAGACATCGTTCCTTGTGAGGTTCAATAGCCTGTGCAATGTCTTTTAAATAATAAAATGAGAGCATATTTTTTTAATGAAAGGACAAATTGAGTAAGAACTTGCACAATAATAAAGGATGTTAATCCTCTAGCTGTTAATGGTGTAGCTCCAGTTCAAGAGAAGAGGCTGTCAAGGAAATATTCCTTTGAAAAAGTTTTCTATTAAAGTAATTTTATATGTCTATAAATTTGGTTCGTAATTAAAAACAAGTAGGTTTGTAACAGAATCTGTCACTTAACCCGCTTCCACACAACAGTTGTGTTTAACAGGTAAAAAGGTGCCAAATACAGCATTAATTCTATATTAAACATTTACATGCTAAATTTGGCTATTTTCATTTATTTTATTTCGAAAATTCGATAATTATTACTTATTGTTTGCAAAAATGAATTTATATTTCAAAGAATAAATATGTAATATTCCTTGCTTTTAAATAGAATGAAAATATTTCATATCAATATACAAATCTCGTAGTAAAATATATTTGACGTCATTTCAAACTGATCGATGTAGCAAAAAAATTTTATTTTAATTTATTGTCTAAAAGAATTAAAGTTTCTTGAGTGATTGTTGCAAATGGTAATGGTGATTTAATTCTAATAAAAGTGGCTTCCTTTGCTTTTTAAATGAGCATTAACTGTTGCAGTTTTTTTAAATAATTGAAGTACTTCGAATTCTTTTCTGAAATTTTTTGACGTATCACACTTGTCCGTAGCATTTGTAGTTTGTCCGTCTATCACCCACTTTCATAGCCCAGACGGACTGAACGATTATAATACCTTCCACTTTTACGTTATGAACGTAGTGTGGAAGCTAAAAGTTTATATTTGTTCTATCTTCAAAACATTGTTTTTACTGTTAAAAAATAACTAATTAACATTGTTTTAGACATTTAAATTATTTTAATCAAAGCTACTTTACATGCTTAGCAACAAGATTCCTAAAGGGGTATTATAAATTTATTAAATACCATGATTTAATTTGCTCTGGACCTTTTGAAATGTAAACAGATCTTGCTGTATTCATTTTAACTGTTTATTTTTAAGCCATTAATACTCATTCAATTTATAACCTCACTTGCCCTCAATTAATTTGTAACGCTTACTTTTCTCTAGATCCCCGTGTAGCAGAATGGCCCCTGATGCAAAGCCCTTTTCCCACCCTCACTATCTGCCTGTCTTATGTATTCGTGGTCAAGTACTTGGGCCCAAGTCTCATGAAGAACAGAGAGCCATTGGACATTCGGTGGCTGATGGCATTCTACAACTTTGCGATGGTCATCTTTAGCTTCTGGGTGTTCTATTATGTAGGTGCTTGTTTTCACTTAATTTGTATGGGGTTTTACAGAACTTGGATTTTAACATAGATATCATAGTTAAAGTATTAGATTGGTAGATCACGTGATCTCCAATGCTAATGACGGGACGCGCATGGAGGACCAGATTAAGAGGGCAATGGGGCCAGTGTTGCCACCACTTTAAGGAGAAAATACTACGGTGTCATCGAAAAATAACATTTAATTATAAAATCTATCATAAAATAAGCGTTTCAAGTCGCTAAAAGAGTCCATAATGTAACTAGTATTTTTATAGTATATATATATTTTTTTTGTAATTCTAGAATTAGATTTTATTTTTTCAATGACCCCGTAGCGTTTTTATCTTTAAAGTCGTGGCAACACTGGCCCCATTGCCCTCTTAATCTGGTCCTCCATGCGCGTCCCGTCGTTAGCATTGGAGGTCGCGGGATCTGCCAATCTAATACTTTAACTATGATATCTATGGATTTTAAGCATTGGCGTTTCAAAGGGGAACTTAAACATATCCTGTCATTTTCCCATGTTATGGGGGAATAGGAGTGGGTCTCCAATCTCAAGTGTCTGTGTTAATCCAAAAGAAAAAAATTATTGTCTAAGCCACATTACACCAGCTGTATGGAATATTTTTACAAACTTTTTTTTTATGATAAATGTAGCTGCTTGAAGGGATCCCACTTTTTGAAATTGGTTACGATATTTTCTTGTCAAATTATTGAAAATTTATAAAATTATATTCTAAATAATTCAAAAAATAGTATGATAGAGCCCTGCAAGCCAGCTACATTTATTTATAAAAAAAATGTTTGTAAAAATGTTCAAAATAGCCGGAGTGCAGGAGTAATGCGGTTTAGACATTTTTGTGTCAATTGGATTAATATATCGACATTTTGGTTTGGAGACCCACTCAGATTCCCCCTTAAACATCAAAGCAAATGTGCCATAGACTTAAGTTTTTGAACTAGAAGTTTCTGTGTTAAGGAATTCTTAAAGTTTTCTTTGTATTTTACATTGCCCTTTTCAATTTATTTATTCTGCCAGATGTTTTTTTAAATTACTTACATGAAAATTTCAATTTAATTTCTAAATTGTGTTGTTTAAAAGGAAAGTTTAACCTAGGATCTAAATAAAACCTTCTTGCCTCCCTTGATTAACATTTGTAGTTAAAATGTTTCGATACATTTTTAATAATTGTGATTGCTAACTTCTATTTTTTCTTACCTTGGTTGCTGAAAAATATAAAAACAAATTGATAAATCTATATAATAAAGCAGACCACACCACATTTTGACCACAACTGCTTCAGTGCATAGTTGATATTTAATTTGGCCTTGTTTAGCAAGACGAATATATATTCTTCAAATAAGCCAAGTAATCAAAGTGAATCTAAACTATTTTATTTAAGAATGGTTCTCTTACTATTTTGTCAGAATCATCAATATTTCTAAACAATCCTTAATTTCCTTGTTCTTGACAACAAGGTAAAATGTTTGTATCCTTAAAAAATTAGAGATTAAACTTTTAGAATCTATTTAAAATTCCACCTTGTATAGTAGCAAAACTGTCTTTTTAAAAATTAAAAGTATTTTTCATTTCAGTTTGGTGTGTACGGCTGGTTTGGATCTTATAGTTGGAAGTGCCAACCAGTGGATTATTCAAATAGTCCACAGGCACTTGGAGTATGTTATTTTCATTATTTAACACTTGACTTGATCGTTAGCTGCATTTTGGTGAAATTTAAATATAACTATCAAATCCATACACAATACAGTTTTTATACATTTTTAATTTACTATCTTTTACCTATCATTTATTTGATGTGACATCAAAAAGTTTTTAGCTCTTTCAATAATGTACCATATAGTGTTCAATATAGTATGAAAACTTTATATAGGTGATATTTTCTCAAGACGCTACTTTTTGTATCTTTCATGAAGATATCAGTTTTTATTATTTAATGATTTTTTTTTAATTCTCACAGGAGATAAAAATATATGCACACATTTTGTATTTATAATAAAACTACCTAAAACATAAAATATAGTAAAATGTAATGTTCTGTCCCATGTTCCCCAACATACATTTTTCAACTTCATTTATTTCAAAATTTACTATATTATGAAGTTGTCACGGAGATAAAATCATATTATTTAATGACTATTTTAATATTTATAATTAATAACCATCAAAAAGTAATAGATTTTATTCGGTAAACCACCAAAAAGTGTCACTGAAATATGATAACACACACATACACACTAAATGATTAAAAAATACTTTATAATGTAATAAATAAGAAACATATACCTTACAGTATAACTTAGTTATTGAATTTCGAAATTCAATGTGTGACTTAATTTAATGTAATTTCAGTCCTACTAAATATCTTTAAGGATATTGAATCTTAGTGAAAATTTTCTGTTTTGTATATATTTTAGTAACATACATTTATGAACTATGAATAACTATAATATAAAGAAATGTTTCATTTATAAAACTAAATCTATTTGTTCCGTCTAATTTTTATAGTAATTTCGGTTCTTGACTTTACTGTACCTACTGAAAGTTTTTATTCAGTGGTATATTTAAGTGAATGAAATTTATTTCACTTATTTAATTGATATTTTTCATTTCGTATACTCTCAAGAAATGAAAAAATTATGTTCACTCATTTTACGATTGTGATTAGATTATATTTCGAATATAAACAAGTAGGTTTGTTACAGAATCTGTCACTTAAACCGCTTCCACACAACATTTGTGCTCAACAGGAAACAAACGATTTATACACCTCAGAAAGAAATTCGCCAAACAGAGCCTTTAACTAGTTGTTATTAAATATTTAAATGATGAAATTAATTTTTTTCATTAATCTTCTTTCTCAGATTTAATAATTAGACTTTATCGTTTGCTTAATTTGTTTGAAGTTCGAAGAATAATAATGTAATCTTTTTTAATAAATATCTTTGTGTCGCCACATTTTACCATTTACATTTCTTTCAAAAATCTGTTATTTATCGTTTGTTAAATTAAGTTACAGTTCGAAAAATATATAATTAGTGCAATTGATGCTTTAAAAATAAAAGCGAAACTTTGCATATTTTTTATGCCAAGTTAGAATTTTCTGTGCATCTTTCTTCATACATATATAATAAACCATCAAAAGAACTCTATTGTGATATTACAACAATCCAAACTGAATTATATTGCATTAATAAATATTCTTTCAAAAGTGTTTATTTTTATTTTAAATAAAGTTTTGCGTACGTTTAACGAAAGGGCAACAGTGAAAATATTTAATAAAAATGGAATTTGCATGTTATTTCAATGTAGATTAAATTTTTAGTTATTTAAATTTTAAATAAACTTCTAATTAAATTTTAATGAAATTTGGAATGTAGCCTAATCTGATTTTTTGCTTCAAAATGACGTATCCCACTTGTCTGTGGGACTTGTGGTTCTTTCTGTGAAAGTGGGTGACGGACGGACTGAACGATTATAATACCTTCCACTTTTTACGTTATAAACGTAGTGTGGAAGCTAAAATGAAATATAGGTGTAATGTAATTTGTCCCAGGTTTTTTAAATGTATTTTAATTGACATTGAGTTATCCCCTTTAAAGTATTTTTGTTGCTGATCATTAGTGTAATTGTAATAAATAAAAAATTTGGAGAAATCTGACTGGCCAAAGTTAACGTTTTGTTATGAGAAAATTTCCCAAAGACGTATTTTAAATCGTGGCAAGCGTTTGTTGCAAGTTTCTATACTTAACTGGATTTTTTCAATTTGCATTATTAACTAATTATACTTATATAGTAATTATATGTACTATTATACTAATGATTATATTAACTAATTATATCTTACTTTTTTAGATGGCCAGTATATGTTGGTGGTTTTATATTTCAAAATTTATTGAATTTACTGACACAGTAAGTTTTTTCTCATTTTGCCATTTATGTAATCACATTTAGCAAATAACCTGTGGTAAACTTTATTTTTTGAAGTTGTACAGAATAATGGAATTGTATATCCATAACACTATTTTTTTTATTCGCAACAACTTGTATTTAAGACTTGTGCATGTATATGACTAAATTAGTAATTTAAATTTATAATACAAATTGTAACTTAGTGGTTCAGATTTTCAAGCTTTCCAAAAGCATAATACATGGAATTTAGAATGTGTGTTTTTCCTATTGAAATATTAAACACTTCTCCATACTATATTTAGTGTTTATTTGTGACTGAACTGAATAAGTCCTATAATTTAAAGTGCAGTTGACTTAACTTTTATTAGATAAGGGGTTTTGCAATTATGCAGCATAGCTTAATTTGTAACAATAAATAAAAGTACAGTTATATAATGTGCATTATTTTAGATATCAATATTTTAAATCTGCACCTTGTCAGAATTTCAGTACTGCCGATTTAGGGTTGCAATTAAAAAACGCATTTTGTTTTAAAAAAAACCAAGTAGGTTTGTAACAGAATCTGTCACTTAACCCGCTTCCACACAACAGTTGTGTTTAACAGGTAAAAAGGTGCCAAAACAGCATTAATTCTATATTAAACAATTACATGCTACATTTGGCTAGTTTCATTTATATTTTATTTTGAAAATTCAATAATTATTACTAATCGTTTGCAAAAATTAATTTATATTTCAAAGAATAAATATGTAATTCTTTGCTTTTAAATAGAATAAAAAATATTTCATATCAACATACAAAGAATCTTGTAGTGAAATATATTTGACGTCATTTGAAACTGATCGATGTTGCAAAAATAAATTTATTTTAATTTATTGTCTAAAAGAATTTTCTTGAGCGATTGTTGCGAATGGCAATGGTGATTTAATTCTAATAAAAATGGCTTCCTATGCTTTTTAAATGAGCATTAATTTTTGCAGTTTTCTAAATAATTGAAGTACTTCGAATTCAAAATCTTTTCTGAAATTTTCAATGTATTCTAATTTCGATGTGCTGAATTTTTTGGCGTATCACTCTTGTCCGTAGCATTTGTAGTTTTGGGCTATGAAAGTGGGTGACAGACGGACTGAACGATTATAATACCTTCCACTTTTTACGTTATAAACGTAGTGTGGAAGCTAAAAATAGAATAAAGCAAAATAGAAATTATTAAAAATATTCTTGTGTATTTTTAAAATTCAGATCATATTAGCATATTTATATTTTTCTAACCTTTCCACTATTTTATTTTTTCAATTGCAAATATGTACCTAAATAAAAGTTTTTAGGTTTTATTTTAGCTGATTTTATGACTTTAAATTTTGAATGTTTGTTATTCACTTTCAGATATTTTTTGTAATGCGGAAAAAATTCAGGCAAGTCTCCACTCTTCATGTTGTTCACCATGGAATTATGCCTATGAGTGTGTGGTTGGGTCTTAAATTTACACCAGGTAATACAGACAACTATTTATAATAAATTATTTTCAAATGCATAATAAGAATACTTTACTACTTGTGCTAATATTTTCTATGTTTTAAAAAACAATTTGAAAGCATAACAGAATTTAAAATAACACAATTTGAGGTACTTGGTGTTTTTCTTGTGTGACACCATATTGTCATGACTTTATACATAATATCCTTGTACTTGGGCTTCAACTTTTTGGTGTTTTGTTAGAATAAGCTTTATTATTGTAAAAATGTTCATTTAAACACACTGCATAGTATTCTATGCAGAAAAAATATCTTATTAGTGGCATATCAGGCAAACTATATTTAGAAGTTTACTGATTAATCAAGCTTTTTTTTTAATGTGTGAACAGTTATTTGAATGCCACACAATTGCAATTTTAGTGTTTGTGAGGTGGTTCAAATATTAATAATAAAGATGCAAAGTGTCATATCACATTTATTTCTATGTGTAGTTTTACAAGACATATGCAACATGTTATATTGGTTTGTTTGATCCAATTATGTTTTTTGAACTTAGGTGGCCACAGCACTTTCTTTGCTTTCATCAATAGTTTTGTTCATGTTTTAATGTACGTCTACTATGGAATGGCTGCTTTGGGTCCTCACATGAATAAGTATTTGTGGTGGAAAAAGTATATGACAACAATTCAAATGGTAAGTGATTGTGTTTTATACATGATCAAACTCATTTTAATATTATATAGATATGGTTAAGCTCTTTTGTTTTTAGTTATGGTATTATAAAAAATTATAAATTCATAATTATAATACTGTAATGCTTATAGCATAAATATTACAGGGTTCGCACGGTCCTTAAAAGTCCTTAAGAGGATTCATCAGACGCCACCTACCGGTCGCCTCTCAATAGTAATTCTATGGTAAAAACGCGATAGTTTTCGGATTGATATTACAAGTAATTATTGGAATATTTTCACGCGGTTTGTGTCTTTAGACAGATTTTGACTTGAAGATGCATTACTTAATTGTTATTTTTGTTTAAATTTTTGTTAAAAAAAATTACATTAAAAGTTAACTTTAAAATCATTTTAAAAAAATTGAGTAGAAGATATTAAAAAAATTAATTTACAAGTACCGAGATTGAACATTTTTGTCTTAAACTTGCCTTTAAACTTTGAAATTGGGTAATTTAAAGTTGAGATATCAATTAAAATGTGAAGACAAGTGATAGAAATTTGTACATCGACACGCCTCCCACAGGTCACGCCTACTCAAAGTTCATTAGTCTTGGATAGTTCTTATCGTATACGGGGGACACCATCTTTTCTACCCGCCAGGTGTTCGCATGGGGTATGTTCGCAAGGGGGGGGGGGATCTTTTTCTTCTTTTGAAAAGGGAATTTCTTAGAAATCCGCAGACGCTGGAGGGAGGGTGCGTGCGATACGAGTCGCATTGAATAGAAGACGACTTTGGATTGAGGTGACGGATGCAAAATATTGTTTTATGGACAGATAAATTAGGGAGTTTTGCTGCGTTGGAGTAGTGAAAAGTTGGTGGTGTATTTTAAATCCGAACTTTCACAAGTATCTTTGTCTACCAATTTATTTTAACAATTTCAATATAGTAAAATATTTAACCAAGTACTCTCAAGTATATTACATTGGGAGAGCTATTTTTAATGTAAATAAACGAGCAATTCAATTTATGTTTTAAATAAATTGTGAATTGCGTTGTCTTGCTGTCGAATGCCGATGCTTTTTATTTAAAATTTTAAGTTTTCACGCGCTTTGTGAGTGATCCCGCGAACAAATTATTAAAAGTTCTTCTTGTTAATTGTCCTAGGTCCTCCTAAATAAGTTCCTCCCAATTTAACTTCCCTCCTAGTCCTCCATTTTAAACAAATCTCGTCGGGGCGAGTGTAGCCCACGAAACTACAAAACGCCAAAAATAAAAATAAAACTATTTTTTTAGTATTTTCAATGAAAAGGTTACCAACCACTCGGGTAGACTGTTGACAAAAAGGTAGATAGATGTCCGGGCGTACAGACCGAAAGACAAAATGTATATAGATAAGTCTTTAATTTCACACCTCACAAAAAACAAATTAACGTATCCCATTGAGAACCGAATTTGGAAGGAGGAGAAGGTACAGACAGATAGACATCACCTTGTCAATACCTACTTTCGATTTTTTTTTTTAAGAAACTTTTTTTTTTAAAGTAGCAAAATTGCCAACATAACATATAGCTGCGTAGGATTATATAAAATCATAAAAACTAACGGAAAGTGGGTTTCGCAACTCTACATGAAAAATTCTTTTGTATCTAATATGCACCTGGCAAAATGCAAATATATCAGCTCTTGTCATAGTATATTTATTTTGTTTTTACGATATACTATAAAGATCTGCCTTGTAAAAATTTTCAATTTTTATTTTCACAAACCTAATAATATGAAATATAAGGTAATGAAAGCATTTTTTCTATAGGGTTGAACATCCAAAAGGAATATTTTATATTTTCTATAGGTTTTTTGGAAGGTGCCGATTCTAAAAAAGTAGTTTTCGAATGTTGGTACGTCAGTTAGACTGCTATCTAAAACCAGTCTACTGCTCAAACTAAAAGAACTAAGGACTTCATGGTTGTGGGTCATTCCTCAGAAAACGTACAATTTGAGGCAAAAAATCTCGAGAAAAAAATATTGATGAAACATTTTGAAATTTTGGATTTGAGTTACACTTACATACTACATTAGAAAAATAACATCGGTCCAGATCATACAACTAATATTAATTATTCGGATGGTAAGTCTTAATTTAATAATGTTTAATTTCGAAAAGTTTTAACCTCCAAAATTAACATAAAAATATTTTATTGATATGTTACACTTGGATAAAATTTCAGCTTTACTTTATTATATTAGCTCACGGCAAAATATAATAAAAATATGATGTATTTCACTTGTATTTAATCAATTTATTCTTATATAATTAAAATGTCATGTCCGTGGACACATAAATCATGTCCGTGAGCCCAAATACATGGACATGATGGTACACGGACATGATGAAATCGTAAATAAGGGCTTCCAAACGCAAAAGGTTTAGGCTTTAGGGAACGAAACATGTAAACTGATATTATATAACTTATTTATTTCTATAAATAACAAATTATAAGTAAAAATCATTAGCTTACCTTCTTATATCTTGATCACAGAAATGACGCTATGATCTTGTCAATGGCCTATTTTTAACTTTAAACTTCTAATTACTGTTTATCTACTGCGGTATTCAAGCTATCGACGTGATACAACGTATAACGTGTATAATTGAATACTAATAAGACTGAACCAGAGTGCTGTTATCATTTCTTGATAGTTATGCAAGCTAAATAATACGTTGTACACGGACATGACGAAAATCTGTGGGACATTTTATTTTCACGGAATTTATATATTTATATTCTTTATAATGATTATATTTAATGTTTTGTATGTTCTAGTAATGTCAGTTGCATTAAAAATCAACTTCAGTTATAAAAAATTGGGATTTAATTAGTATATACTAACTAAAACAGTCCCCGGACATGACGGTGAGACAGCTCACGGACATGATTTGTCATAGTCTGTGGACACAAATTTTTGCACAAAATATCTAATTTTTTGTATTTATTCAACGTTAGTAAGTAGATAAAATATTCATCATCTTAAATAAATTCAATTGGAAGTATAACTTTTCTTCATGTGAAAGATAACTTGCGGGGACATGCTTTTGTACGTTTTCTCAGGAATGACCCTTGTACGAGTTTCGTTTCGCAAAGGTAGCCGCCATAGGACTTTTTTAGGTTTTAAAGTAATAGTAATTCAAATTCGTATAAGATAAAATTATTGTTACCAGATAAGTAATAAAAAATGTAAAACGTCTTGTTTTTTAGATATGTACCGTAACATTTCTTGCAGTTTTCGTGATTTTTTCACATTTTTCGTGATTTTTTCACATTTTTCGTGATTTTTTCACATTTTTCGTGATTTTTTCACATTTTTCGTGAAAATTTCACCTGTACAACACAACAAATAAAGCTGTGTAGGAGTGTGAGATTTATAGTTTCTTTTTCCAAACATTAAAAACAACAATTTGGTTTTTTTAAGTGTAAATCTATGATAATAAACATGTTATATGAAAATAGATCCAGATAACATATAAATTATACATTTGTTAATTTGATAAAGGCTAACATATCAGCTCTTATACACTGTCTAATATTTATTTTGTGTTTCTGGGCAAAGATCAGAATTGTAAGAATTTTTAATTTTATTTTCAAAATATGAAGTACAAGGTAATGAAAGTAATGCGATGGCAAATTAAAAGTGATTTAATGTTTTCTACACGGTCTGGAAGGTGCTGAATCTGGTGGTTATCTGGTAAAATGGTTTTCGAACATTAGTTAGTCACCCAGACTGGGGTCTAAAGCCAATCTACAGATCAAACAAACATCAGAGCTACGGACTTTAAATTTGTGACACGAGTTCCAAGTATCTGTCGGATGTGATAATGTGGTTCTTGAGAAAATCGCGCGTGCGCAAAGGGTAGCTGCCATAGATTTGTGTAAGGTTTTAAAGTTATTAAAATTTGCGCATAAGATATAATTTAGGGAACCAGACGTACTGCATTTAGCAGTGCAATACTTCTTTTTTAGGTTTTGTCCTATCTTTTTCGAAGAATCCTAAAATATGTAAAAATGTCCTGGTTTTTGAATTTGATTTACAAAATGTCGTGCATTTTCCGTGATTATTAAAATTTCTCCATTAGAACCATAAGCATGAGACTTTCTTTGTCAACAATCCAACCAGAATATAATGAGAAAACGTTATATACTTTCAAATTCTTCAATCAATCATCAGAAGTGGTTTGCACTACTTTACAAAAATGAGTTGATTACAAGACAAAAACTACAATACTATAAAATAAACATGATGCCTATGTTTTTTGCTTTTGTAACATTTTACTACACTGTTGTTAAGAATATCTCTTCACCCTAGGTATAATATCTCTTCTAAATGTATTGATTTATTGAGTAGTAATTTAAAGTCGTGTGGTGCTACATACCCCTAGTTTTAGTGTGTCCTTCCATCCCTAGTCCCCCTAATTGTGTGCTAATGATTATCTGCTGTATGATGTGAGTTAAATCAATCTACTAATTCGATTAATTATTAATGGTATTTTCAAATATCTATAGCCTGTCCAGTAACTTTTTAAACAAAAAAGTCAAAATATTCCTTTTTATGAAAGAAAACAACAGAAATGATTTTGTTTCATTCCTTTTTAAGGGAGACGAAAAAATAGCTTTTTGATGAGCACGATCCAAACAAATTATCGAAGAAAAAAAACCCACATATTTTGTTGTGAAATTTCTAATCCAACAGGGACCGACGACTGAGGTTTTGCTCAGGCTCTCATATCTCTAGCCAGTATGCAAAAAACCCCAAGACCAAGAACAGGTTTTATCTTTTTCAGTGAAATGAAAGAGGGGTGAAAGGGCCATATGTTCAGCCTGCGGATAAGCCCCCCACTATTTCTTGGAGTACGGAAGGTTGAAATCGCCATGTCCACTAGCATGTTTGATTGACGTAGTCAATCTTGATGTTCAAATATGTGGTTGGTTGGATTTGGGAAAGGTTGGGTCTTAGTGAGGTTAGTAAGCTCCACCCCCTGAAAGCCAGCTTATGCTTGACTAGTGGTGATATCTCAGTTTCGAAATCACTAGATACGAACATTAAGAACTACTTAATTTTGGTAGGTCCTTAAATAAGGGCCATTCAAGTCCTTAATTTCCATCATTCATTGATTTCCGTCTTCAGGGATGCCAGTCTTCCGCTTTTTAGCGGAATTCCGATTTTTTGTTTTTATTCTCACCTAAATATTCAGCTTTTTGTTTTCCTTCTCCCAAAACAATTTCCGCTTTTTTAATTTTCTCTAAAAAATCGGTTTTATATTTTTTGGTTCTAAAAACATACCGCTTTAGTCCCCTAAACTCAGCGTGTCATCGGGCGTTGATCGCATTCCTGCGCCAATTCTCCCTTTTTGCAATTAGCGTAGCCATCGTCAGCTACTGTACAGATGGTCGAAACCAGGGTTCGATGTAAGTAGTATCGCATCGCAATTTTGCACTGAAACAGCTATACAAATAGTCAAGCGATTCGCTACAACTGCGATGGCTTTTTTGAACGATTGTTTACTTGTTTTTTCCCACCGTACCACTTTCACGGTTCCCGTGAAACTAAACTAAAATTATAATAAACTACACTTAATAACAGATTTTTTTTAAAAGGAAGGTAAAAATTTCAATGAAAATGGGAAGATGAATTAAGATTTGATTACACTAAGACGTCTTCAAATCACGGCCAGCCAGTGCAATCTCCCATTAGGAGTCCAATAATGCTTCCCGATTTACTTATTTTGCTGCCTAGTAATTTTTCACGAAATCTACCGATGACGTCACATTGCATCAGAATGATTGACAGTTCTCGGGCTCTGCGTGATCGAAAGAGTATCTTGTTACTTTTGTAGCTCGGGTTGAGGCCAAGTTGGACAAGCACAATATTTTTTTTGATCAAGTGTTTGAAACGTCCGTTTGTCTGATCTCAAGAACAGCGGGAATGTTAAAATACTTTTTGTTTAGGTTTGAACCTTTTCTTTTCTACTTCGGCCTATACTGTTGTTTCTATTTTTAGACAATTTTTAGTTTTTTTTTTTTTTAAAGGGTCGGCTTTCAGGGGTGAAACTTTTCAAGGGGTACCCCTTATTTCTTTCTGGTATTTTTTAATATTCTTCCCCGGAATTCCGGGTTTTATTTTAGAGTAAAAAATTGTTTAAACGTTTTTAAAAAAATAAGTTCATGCCTTTTAAATCACTTTAGCATCCAAAATTTCAATTGATTGCTTTAAATTATGACGCCCGTCGCCAATGGCCCGCATGTAGCTCTAGTGCTACGATATTTCAACTCCACCTTTCTCTGTCCATGTCAATGAAAACTAAACTTAAATTTCAATGAAAAACAAGCTTAAATAAAAAAATTTATGCATTAAAGATGAAAAAATTAATTAAAATTTGAAGATTAATTAAGATTCGATTGCACTTTGATCTTTGATTTCTTCAAATATCGGCTAACCTAACTTCCAGTGCAATCCAACAATGCTGATTCACTTATTTTGCTGCCTAGTAATTTTCAAGAAATCCACCGATGGCGTCGCACTCCTCGTAATGATTGACAGTTCTGTATTATCGGAAGAGTATCTCATCACTTTGTAGCTCCGGTTCAGGTTAAGTTCGATCAACAGAATATTTGTTCGATTGGTTCTAATCAAGGGATCGTGAGTTGTGACCTTGTGATGGCAAGAAAAATTTGAATGAAAAAGAAAAATATGTTTGAAGCTTTTATAATTGGAATTTTTTTTTCTACTATGCTGGTGTTTCGGATTTTATACAGGTTGGTTTTAATTTCAACAAAAAGAATTGAGGGACGGCTTATAACGCTTTATCTATTCCGATTTTATGATTTTAGCAATTTCTATTTCTTGAATTTTTCTGGATAAGTACTTGGATTTTTGTTATTTTTAATTTTATGAACCATGAAAACTAAAAAAAAAACATGTCGTAAAATTGCAATATACAGGGAGTCATCAAGAATTTTACTTTTTTTTCCCTGTTGACACTATGATTAATTAATTGTATGCAGGTATTTGATGATTTATATTGTCCTATAATGTTTTTTTTAAATAATTTTTTTTTAAATCCTATGTAATTTCTCGCTCTACCCCTATCCTCGCTATCTTCACATTTTTATTTTGTCACTTACACCCTCCCCCCCCCCCCCCCCCCCCTTCCCCCCACCTCAAAAGAACACATTTTTGTTTCAGGATTTTTCAGTTAGTTTCACCCCTGGCATGGCATACACGCTTTATATATTTGATTTTATGTTGCTAGTACATTTCTAGTCCTTGGATATTTCTGGAAAAGGGCTTGCATTTTTTTTAACAAATGATATGCATTAAAAACCAAAAGTTCGGGATTTCAATCTCGGAGGGCAGTCAATTTTTTTTTTTTAAAACACCAGGTGCCTAAATTTCTAGCCTTATGAAACTGCCAAACGACCAAAACTTGATGGTAATGCACCAAATGAACAGCAAAGCATGTTCACACACACATAGACAAATTTGAAGATTGGAGATGACCAAAACACAATAAATCAAAGAAAATGTACTCAATTTAAAGTGTTTATAAAGAAATTAAAAGTACATTTAGTAGTATAGTATTATGTAATTATATATAAAATAAGGTCCTTAAAAAAAATTTAAGTCCTTAAAAACTAAATTTTTACTTTTTACTAGGGGGCTCCGCTCCCTGCTCGCCAACCGCTTCTTTCGCAAATTAATGTTTACTCATTATCACTCTCACTCATTATTACTCTCATCTCACTCTATTGTGATATTACAACAATCCAAACTGAATCATTTCACATAAATGAATATTTTAATGAAATTTGGGATGTAACCTAGCCTGATTTTTTTGCTTTAAAACGATGTATCCCACTCGTTTGTTCGACTTGCGGTTCGTTCTGTGAAAGTAGGTGGCAGACAGACGGATTGAACGATTATAATACCTTCCACTTTTTACGCTATAAACATAGTGTGGAAGCTAAAAAAACATTTCGCTTAATATGTTGGCTATACAACAAATCATAAAACAATGTTTAACAAGAGCAACTTTCTAAATTTGCCCCCCTGCCCCCCCCCCCCCCCCCCAAAGTAATTAACATGTTCCATATCTTGATACTTCCATAATTTAAACATCTTCAAAAACTTTTTTAAAAAAACAAAAATGAATGTCACATTATTCGAGTGTGCAAAGTTTATTTTATTCGCATCTATAAGAATACATTTTTCAGGATAAATAAAAAAATAATACTCTATTACTGTGGTGTTTTGCTGCAAAACGAATAATAATAAAAAAAACAAGTAGGTTTGTAACAGAATCTGTCACTTAACTCGCTTCCACATATTTGTGTTTAACAGGAAAAAACGCGCCAAACACAACATTAATTCTATATTTAACATTTACAAGCTAAATTTGGCTAGTTTCATTTATTTTATTTCGAAAATTCAATAATTATTACTTATCGTTTGCAAAAATTAATTTATATTTTAAAGAATAAATATGTCATATTCCTCGCTTTTAAATAGAATGAAAACATTTCATATCACCATACAAGGATTCCGTAGTGAAATATATTTGACGTCATTTCAAACTGATCGATGTTGCAAAAATAAATTTATTTTTATTTATTGTCTAAAAGAATTAAAGTTTCTCGAGCGATTGTTGCGAATGGCAAATGTGATTTAATTCTAAAAAAAACAGGGTCTTTAGCTATTTGTAATTCAAACTTTTAAACGCCAAAATTAACTATTTTCATTAATCTTCTTTCTCAGATTTAATAATTAGACTTTATCGTTTGCTAAATTTGTTTGAAGTTCGAAGAATAATGATGTAATCTTTTTTAATAAATATTTTTGTCGCCACAATTTCCCATTTACATTTCTTTCGAAAATTCACTTATTTATAATTTGTTAAATTAATTTACAGTTCAAAAAATTTATAATTTGTACAATTGATGCTTTAAAAATAAAAGCGAAACTTAGCATTTTTTATGTTAAGTTAGAATTCTCTATGCATCTTTCTACATACATATATATAGAACCATTAAAAGAACTCTATTGTGATAATACAACAATCCAAACCGAATTATATCACATAAATAAATATTTTTTCAAAAGTGTATTTTTATTTTAACAAAAGTTTCTCGTACGTTTAACGAAATGGCAACAGTGAAAATATTGAATAAAAATGGAATTTGCATGTTATTTCAATGTAGATTAAATTTTTAGTTATTTAAATTTTAAATAAACTTCTAATTTAAATTTTTTAATGAAATTTGGAATGTAGCCTAATCTGATTTTTTGCTTTAAAATGACGTATCCCACTTGTCTGTGGGACTTGTGGTTCTTTCTGTGAAAGTGGGTGACAGACGGACAGACAGACCGACTGAACGATTATAAAACCTTCCACTTTTTACGTTATAAACGTAGTGTGGAAGCTAAAAACCGAGAGATTAAATTAAAAAAAAAGCCATCTGCCAGCTGAAGAAGAAAAAAGTTGAAAGAACAACGCGATATTTTTCATCAGTTCTGAAAATTAAAAAAAACTGTTATAAAAAAAAGGAAATTTTGTGATTCCACTTAAGCAGAATTGAATTAAATAAAATAATTTTGCTATAAAATAATTTTGGTATAAAAAATGTTTGTTTATTGAAAATGTTTATTGTTGAGTAATTGTTATGTTAAATGTTAATTTAAAATTTTGTCATCATTTTTTACTATCTTTTTTTACATAATTTTAATCTATAAACCTTCTATCTTGCTATAATATATTTTAAGGCCAAATCATTTTTAAAAAATCTGTAAACCTTTTCTACATATAAACACAAAACCAATGTAAAAATGACAAGTTAAAGAACTGTTCTTTTTAAAAAAAACAGAAAAGAGAGCATCTGTTCTTTAAAAAGAACGTAACAAAATCACAAATTTCTTATCTTTTTCTGTGGCCGTTTTGCAGAAAAGGAATAAGTTTTTTTTTGTGGCTGACTTATTGTAATTTTTAATTAAAAAACTAATTGGAAATTTGAAAAACAAAAAAAAAAAAAGGGTTGAGGCATAAGGGAGATACACCTTCCCAAAAAAATTTAGGCTTCTGACATCAATATTTCATCATGTTATGGCTCCGGACACTTTCAAATCCTATACTTTAACATAGAGAGAAATTAATTTTTATTTTTAATTAAAAAACTAATTGGAAATTTGAAAAACAAAAAAATGGGTTGAGGCATAAGGGAAATACACCTTCCCAAAAAAATTTGCGCTTCTGACATCAGTATTTCATCATGTTATGGCTCCGGACACTTTAAAAGAGCTTACTTTTTTTTAATATAGAGAGAAAATCTGTATGAACCCTGTATTAACATCAGGCAATATTAGTTTAATTTTAATATTTCTAATTGCAATATAAAATGGTCTCGTACAAATTATTCAATAAATATTGTAGTTTGTTATTCAGAAGTTCAAGGCATTTTTTTTTTTTTTTGTAAGTTTTGTCTTGGAATTATGTTAATCTTAAAATAAGTTAAAAGAAATTTTCAAAATATATTAACCAGTCTTAAAGCAGCAATGCTTCCTATTTAACAGTCAAACACAACTATAACATATTTCCCTTATGTTTCTATTCTGTTAATATCTTACTAATCTTTTACTTGTATATTACTCAGGGATTGGAAAGTTACTTTTAAAAAGTAACTCTGTTACAGTTACTTCATTAAAAAAGTAACTGTTATCATTAGTTACTTAATATGAAAGAAACGTGTTACAGTTACTTTTTACAAAAAGCAACGAGTCACAGTTACTTTTTGAAATTGCAAGTTAAGAAAATTGAAATTTAGCCAACTTACCATTTTTCAAAGAGAACCACGATAAACGAAAAAAAAGCACAAACAAAACATTAAAATTATAATTAATAAACCTTTTTATTATATTTAATTTTAATCCTTTACCGTGATAATCAGCTGACAACGAGTCCATCAGTAAACTATTGGGCGGGTACCGACAGAAATGGGGAACGGGCACTCAATGTCTCCCCCCCTTCGAGGATAAGGACTTAGTCCTTGTTGTAGAACCCATTCAGGCAACACAAAGGGGTTTGTATTGAGGGATCCAACCTGCTTGGCAGTTAGCGTGATTTATTTCAAAACCCTTTTCGGTAGCTGCCTGTAATTGCAGGGCCTATAATAAGATACTTGGAAAGGTAAACAGACAAGGAGAAACATTCGTACTTTAACAATTTTAGCTGAAAGCGCTGTCACGCCTTTAGCGACCAAAGTGCACAATTCTATTTTGCTTTTTCCCTCCCAAGAAATGCTTGTATTTCGGGAATGCGAAATGTTCCCTTTTCTCTCTCAGATGTGGAATTTAAAAATTGGCATCAGACAGCCTTCAGAAAGTAAAAAAATTTTTCGTTACTTTGTTACCGCTAAAAGTAACTAAGTTACAGTTACTTTCTGAAAAATGTAACGCTGTTACTCGGTGTTACCTAAAAAAAAGTAACTGTTGCAAGTAACAAGTTACTCCAATCACTGATATTACTTTATTGCTGAAATTGGTTATTTTTCCTTTTTGATTACCTACTTAAGAAAATAATAGATGGTTGGCATGGGATTTACTGTATATTCTCCAACATTGCAATCTGCACAATATTTGAAACTCTAATCTGAGCCACCTACTTTATGTTGCCTAAATATTAAAAAGATACGTTATCTAGTTAAATTTTATTTTCCTTTAGGCTAAATATATAAATTTTGGAATTAAAAAAAAAATTAATGTCATTATGTATTGCCTTTCTATTTGATGTTGCCCCGGCATAGCACTGTGGATTAAAGTCACCTGACTCTGTCGATATAATTCGGTGCATATAGGACTAGTGCATTTAAAATCTGTCATTTTCCAAAGTTCTAATGCTGCATATAATGTCACTATAAGGTTACGTTGGTTGACAACTAGGCTGTTGGTCTTGTCACAAGAGTCACTAATAGCCCTAGTATAGCTTTAGTGTGATGCTTGGGCTAATTCAACTAAAATCAAACATGACCTTTAAATCTAAAGGGCATATCACACAAGCAAATATTCTCCAATCCAACCCTCAACCATATTTTCAAGGCAAAACTCAAAAGTTGGATGTAATCTGCCGTTTGCTACAGAATTTGGAGTTGAAAAAAGATCTTCAACGTCGTCAACCACACACAACCTGGTTGATTCAACCTAGTATTTGATCCGATGTATGGATAATTACTGCTTTAGTCACAGCGGAAAGATACTATGTCATTATAAAGATGGCGGCTATTATGCTGCTTCTTTTTCAATAGCTGATCATGCACATTAGCGTAGATTTAGCCAACGTTGATGAACAAATATAAATTTGTGCCAAACACGAGGACGAATTTCTATTTGTAACTGCCCGAAAATAGAATATGCCAGTAACCGTACTTTCAACACTGGCAGAAGATAGAGTTGCATTGAGGATTGGGTTCTACGAATGAGCGTCCGTATGATATGCCCTAAATATCTCCTGTCCAAGCTCATCACCAAACTTGTAGCTCTAGTGAATTTAATTTTACTCAACGGCACTGTATGGGCTTTCGTGACACTGAGTTTATAAAGATTTTAAAATTTTAAGTTCTAAATTCTTATTTCAGATTCAATTTGTGATGATCTTCACCCACGCTTTCCAACTCCTCTTCATCAACTGCAACTATCCCCGAGGCTTCATGTACTGGATTGGGTTCCATGCCGTTTTATTCTGGTTCCTTTTCGCCGAGTTCTACAAACATACATACAAGCGCAAACTGGACAGCACCAAGAAACAGCACACAAACGGCCACTCACTGACAAACGGTCACACAAACGGCTACTCCAACGGAAATGGTCTGCATGCTAACGGAAACGGCCTCGTGCAAGAGACAAACGGCTACACACACTACCAGAACGGAACATCCGCAGAAGACGGCAGAAAAAAGACGGAGTAGAATTTTTGTACATTTTTTATAAACTTTGTGATTGTTGTCGGGTATACGTGTATCGTTGCCATTTCTACAGTTAAAGTTCATTTTAAAAAAATGGGGGTGCCTGATTAAGTGGATTGTACAGTATGTGTGATAAAATGAGCATTCTATTTATTGGATATATATGGGCATAAAAAAAGTTAAATCCGCGGGTGTATACTATTGAATAATCACTTAAAGCATATCTGCTGTGGATAAGATTAATTTGCATTTTTATTTATGATCCATAGAATCTCTTGTTATTTTTTTAGCCATAAATTGTTCTGTTAGCTGTTTGGCTTAGCCATTTTGTTAGTTGTTAGGCATAGCCATTTGTTGAATATTTTGTTTGCTGAATCGGCAGATTATGTAAATTGCTAATTTGCTTTCGGTATTAATATTTAATTCTTAATTTTACTCACTTTAGGTGTTTAAATTTGTACACTTTTCTGTCAGTGAAAAGCTAGATCTTGTAATTTTAAAATGTATTGCAATGATTCAGAGAAAGCATTAGGCTTTAATTATTTTTATACGCGCACAGTTTAGTAAATAACTAATTTAATTAAGCTGCTTTGTTGCATATACATTTAAGCAATTTTAATAGCCAAATATTATAAAGTGCATTTAACTTAGAATTAGTACCATGTGATGCAAGCTGTAGCAATGTGTTAATGTAAGTTAACGCAATATCAGAATTTAATTGTGTGATATTCACTGTTCATTTGCATTTATAGATTGTTAAAAATGTTCCCATTTTTGAATAAAATTTGAAATTTAATTTCAACTGCAAACAAAGTATTTACTATTTACAATTAATGCACTTAAATGATTTTACCAATGGAAATAAAATTAAATTTCCATTAATGTATAGTGTTATACTGTATGAGGAAATTAAAATGTAAATCTTTTAAAAATCAAGTTTGAATTTTGTATGCCTTGAAAAAAACTTAAATAAAATTATAAATTGTATAATACTTATTTTCTTTAGCGCTTGTAAATCTTTACCAATCTACCTATTCAATGTATTATGTTTTGCTACATGTTTTAAAAAAAATCTTGTATTAATATTTACACACAACCCAAGTATTATAGCTTAAAGAAACATGACGAAGAATTTTGATGTGTCATTAAATATGAAGCAAGATGCTAAATAGTTTATTTGTTTTTTGTAATTAGCAAAGACAGTTTTCCAAGTTATGGGCAACAAATTTTCAGTTTTCTTCTAAAGTTTAGAAGTATTCTTTAAATTTCTGTATTTCATGAATTTTTTTCGACCATTATTAGCAGGAGATATTTATAAATCTCCTAGCATTTATAACTCCCACCAATTTTTGTACTGCAGATAAATTCTTAAATTTATCTGTCCAATTTAGAAAGGAATTCGAAAGAGGATTAAAAAATAATTCCCATATTAAAATGTGCTTGTTTAAATTAGGGTTATTCATATCATCCTTGAAAACTTTATTTTTAAGGACTTTAGAAAAAGTGCCAAGTTTTTATTTGGGTTCTTGAAAACATTTTACTAGATGTGTAAAATTTTAAATAAAACATGCATGCATCAGAATAAAATTTAAAATGCAGTAAAAAATAACTTTTGGATGACTTTAAACACATTAGTTTAATTTTTAAAAAAAGGGGGGGGTTGTGAATTTTAATGTGTTTGTAAAAGATTCGATGAATACCTAGATTCAGATAAGTATCCCAAACACAATTATAGTGGTTCTGGTTACCTTTTTTCTTCAAAGGAGATGTGTAAGAGCCATGATTCTTTATGCAACTTTGTTAGACATAAAGTATACTAAATTTAATATATATGCAGGCATGTACCACATTCATCATTGATCTAACTTAATATAACTAAAGATGTAGCTAAACAATCAGGGTGTTTTAAAGGAATTAAAATTGATCAAATGTTTTTTTTTTAAATCTAAAATGCACCTAAATTTTTAAATTGCTCTATTTTCAATAATTCTATATATTTAATCATAGAAAAAAAACTTTTTGCTTGTGGAGACGAAAGTAAAAAATATTGCTTTATAAAATAACTTTTGGAGGGGAATCCATGGTTATTGGTTCTTTATAAATCCATGTTAAGCTCTAGTACGACCTATCCAACTAAACTTAAAACTGATTATAGGGCATTAAATTTATACTACTTGCGACTGGATAAACTACTGAAATAAATTGGTTTCAAAATCAGGACCTGAATTTGTCTGAGATAAGTTTTGTTTAACGGATCTTTAACTTTACTTTCAAACTCGTATGTAAAACAGAAAGTCATGAAAATAGAATCTCAGCAATAAGTCAAAAGTTCATTAGTACTGCCCCAATATAGAGTTGCCTTATGAAATTCACTAAAAACAAATAGCCCCTAACGTGTGAAAACCCTGATCTAATTTTTGAAAACCAGGATTTAAAAATGTGTGGTCTTAATTGCTTTTAGTTAGTTTAAAATAATGCCAGTATGTAGCCTCTTGAGCTGGTCAATGGTAGTTTCTACGAATTAAAAAAAAAGATATTTTGAGTTGAAGAAAGTTTTCTGATTTCTCACACACAGTATATTCAGGTATCATTTCATTTTTTAAGAATTGTCTGAGAAGTCAAACTTGTTTTAAATAGCCCCCATCCTCCCTAAAAAAAAAGATACTGTCATACATCGGACAGTTTCTATAGAGAAGGTACTATTTATTTATTGACCTAAAGTTTATTTCCTTAGCCTGTTTTTATAATTTTTTTTAAGGTGTTTGCTGTTGCTTATTACCTACATCATTATAGTTTTTGCCAACATAGGTAAGATACTTAATGTTTAGTAAATATTTATGAATTAATTATACTTTTACGTAACATTTCAGTGATTTAAAAACCTCATTTTTAATACTTTTATATTTTGGGAACAGATACATAAGGTTCAACAAGTCTAGCTTAGAATTGTCCTATATCTTGTTGGAAAACATTTTTATTACTATATTGTTTCTGGTGTTTAAACTTATATATTTAATTGTATTTGGGAGGGGAAATTTTGTTATCTACTGCCAATAAGCATAAGATCTTTTTACAGTAACTTATGTTATCAACCTATATCATTTTATAAACACATTTGTATAACATTACTATGCACCTTAAGTATTGTTTTCTTATAAACACTGCCTTTTTCTTGTGGTAATTTTTTTTAAGCTTACGATACCCTATAAAATTTTGATTGCTTTGTAAACTTTAATTTTCTATAGACACTGGTTAGGTTGTCTCTAAGAATTTTCTTTTGTTTAAATATTGCCCAATTGTTGTTATATAGAAAATATTTGAATTTATTTACTAGATTTTATACTTTTGTTTTGTAATGTGCCAATATGAGACTAGTTTACTATTGTGCTTGTTTTTCTTGTTATCCGTACCAGTGAAAAAATATATATTTATTGAAATTATGTATAAAGATTTATGTAAATTAAATTCAATGACTGTGTAAAAATTATAAAATGTATTTAATTTATTGAAGCTAAGTACTTAATATGAAAGCTAAAAGTATATTTACTAAAACAGTAAAATCTTTTCTAATGGAAAAATATTTTAGCAAAATTTATTGTATTACTATATGAATATTTTAGGAAAATATACATGGTTATAAATAAAAAACATTTAAATTATATTAAAAAAATAACTGTTTTATAATGGGAATTGTGTGTGAATTGTAGGGGTGGATAGCTGTTTTGTAATGTTATAATTTTATCGTTGAGTAACTTATGTATTAGTATTATAACTTGTATCACACTAGCCTGCAAATTTAAACTTTTTTCTGTGAACCAAAGTGTAATAACTTTTACCTAGGTATTTTTACATATTGAATTCAAAATTGCAAGTTTTTTTTTCTGTCATGTCGAGAATTTTTACAAATGTGATATTTTTAAAAAATCACAATTATAAGTTCTATTAAAAATTCTAAACTTACCCCAAATGCTTTTTTTAAAAATAATTTCATGCATATATATGCATAATATGATATTGAGTTAAGTTTGAATTATCGTCGCACTAGATGTACTCAAGGGCTATTGGCAACGGGCGTTGTAATTTAGAAATGCAGTCAAGTGACGAGCAGACACCTGGTATTGATTTTGTTCAGCTTAATATAAGAAAGGGACCTTTTATAATGATTATTAAATTTCTTTTGGGGAACATTAAAGGAAATAAATCCTATAGCCATGCCTTAAAAAGCCAATAAATTTAAAAAAAGATTTTAATTACTCCCAAGAAGCCTTTAAAAGATAACTGTACTGTAGCTCACAGTCAAGTTTGTGCTAAGTTATAAAGTGTACTTAATTATTAGTGGTGTATTAAATTATGGTAGTTATATATAGGGTTAAATCAGGATTCACCTTATCAAAACATAGAGGTTTTCGTACATTACTTATAATTAGGGAGTAACATAATTTTCAAGATTTTAGTTAACATGTTTTCATTAGTTTAAAATATTTTAATAAAAGCACTACTAAAAAAATTAGGCGGTTATTATAAGATATACATGACCAGATTTCTAAGTTTTATTTGGTTACAAAACATCACATTTGATACCTATTGGAAGCATGTCACTATGCACTTAAAATGGTAGCTTTGAAAGATTTTTTTTTTCTAAATATATGTATTAAAAAAAAGCAAGTTTTAGAGCTTCGAAGTTATAGCCTAAAGTGTGAATTTATAAAGTGTCTTCAAAAAAATCATTTGTTTTCTGTTGTTGTTGGGATGGTAGAGCTAGTCTGAAGAAAAAAAAGATGTTACAAGAAGTAACTGTTTTATTATTCAAGTTGAAAGTTTAAAACTTATTTCTATGAATATATTTTGGATCATACTTTTAGAATAGTATTTTTCGTACTTTATACTAATTAAGTGTGCTTTTAATTTTTCTATTAATTTTTTAATGTCAATATTGCAAGCCTTCAAAAAGTGAAAATTACTTTTTCCTTTTATATATATAATTTTTTTTTTATGTAAAAACTTTTTTTGCTTAGTTAAGTTTGTAGTATCAAGACCCTATTTTTTACCTTCAACTGGGCTATTCTAAATAAATCTTATTTTGATAGAATTCACTTTCAAAGCTATTTTAACTTGTCAACTTAACCATTCATATACTTTGTTGATAGTTGTTATTGTTAAATTAATATGGATAACGTGTTTGTGTATGCTTATGAAGTCATTACTAGTTAAATAAAAAAACTGAATATGTAGTTTGTAAGTTTCTTTACTTTTTTTATTTATAATTCTATTAATTAATAAATTATAAACATAAGACAGAATTATTAAAAAAAAGTTTGAGTTGAGATAGTTTCTCTGCTACATTAATTTTTTTTCCAATGTGATTAAAAAGTAGTTATTTAACAATGTAATGTTTGGCTTACAAATATTTTAAGGTTAATGCTATGGAAATTACAAACTTACTTATTTTGACAGTTTAAAAATAATTAGTTTTAAACTAGATATCATAAGACAATAAATAAAAAAATAGGGGTGTCAAACACCACAGGAATTTCAATTACCACTCAATGCTAGATATTTGATGAGCTAGAATTCGGTTAAAGATTTGTACAAGGAATCATAATCTCCATTTCAGATTTTCAAACCCATCACAAAACTTTCATTACCTTATATTTTATATTAGGTAATTGAAAATAAAAATTGGATTGAATAGAGTACATAATGTTGATCTTTCCTAATATAAGAGTTTAATTAGTGAATTACATTGCTTTAAAACCAAAAATATTTTGTATTAAATACAGTATTTTATTTACATTTTGGAAGTTTAAAACTATATAGCTTGCTTGTGAATAAATAGATTTTATAAGTCACTTCAAACGTATTCTACATTATTTAAAATATATGGTACATGTTTGTAGAACTATAACATTCATAATCTGCTTTATGAAATAAATGATCCAAAGTCAAACTTTTTCTTCTACCTGAATGGTGTCATGGCAACAGAACAGGAGAGTGTCATGCTATGATTTCATTAGAAATTGTGAAAAGCTGAGCTTGAAACCTATATTTATTTAAATAAACTATATTTAATCGATAATTTAACACACAAGGTATATGATATTCAAAAAAAAATTATAAAAGAGCAGTTAAGAAAAGAATATAAATTGTTAACATGTTATCTTCTTATCTGGCATCATAGTCTGATTGAGGTTAGAAGAGTATGGTTTTAAAATTAAGAACAAATTTTAAAAATTTTGCAGGTTTAATTAGACAATTTTAATTAGATTTTCACTATTTATTAATTATTTTTAAAGCCCTATATTCTAGACTAGATCAGAATATTAAGTTACATCTCTGAGGATTCTACTTGTGACATACATTAAGGAAGTATGGACGCAGATCTCCAAACCAAGGTTCCTCATTGTCAATCCAATGGACGAAAATAATTTTCAAACCACTTTGCTCCGGCAGTATTGAATATTTTTAAAAACTATTTTTTGTAAGATAAACATAGCTTACTTATAATCCCACTTTTTGAAATAGGTTCGAATATTTTTTAAATTTTCAATAAATAATTTTACAACAAAAGATTCGAACTAATTTCAAAAAGTGGGATCATAGAACCCTGTAAGTCAACTACTAAAATTATTCAATACCATCAGAGTGATGTGGCTTAGAAAATTATTTTTTCCTGCGTCCATTCTCCCTTAAAGCATTATATTTGTGCCAGTATCAGATGATACCAGATTAAAGGATCCATACATGTTACATATCAACATTTTCGTATCGGAAATGCTCTTTCAGATACTCCCACCACGAGTGTACCTTATAGTTTACCATGTCAATAAATTTTAGCTTGTTACCTAATCAATAAATTAAGATTTTGTACCTGGACAATTTACATCAATATAATAGGTACAATTTAAATAAGGCTTATTTTACAAAATATACTATCTACACATTTCGCTTTATCATTCCAGCAGCGTTTCCACCATTCGAAAAGCTCTTCTCGACCTACTTCAGAAATATTATCTAAGGTTACAGAATTTAAGCATCTGTAATCGATTTTATCCACAAAATTAAATATACTTCTAATGTCCCATTCACAAGTACCGGTCAAGTGAACATTTAAAGCTCTATTTTCTTTTGAAGCGATTTTAACAAAATGTATCACAGCCTCTGCTGACAACTTAGGATTGCTAGACAAATCTATAGATTTTAGATTTGGTGAATTCATAAATTGAAAAGGGGTAAGCAAAAGTAGCTCTTCATCTGTTAAATTGCATCTTTCTAAGGACAAATCCGTGAGTTGCGGAAACTCACTTGTTATACAAGTTTTAAAATATTTTAGAAAATTCTGACACTGTCCAGCAGTGTAAGCAAGATCCAATTTCACAAGATTTTGTTTTGGTAAATAATTCAAGAAATTGTCCATGCTTTTATCGGTAAGAGTATTTCCAGAAATATTAAACACTTGCAAGTTGGCACAGTGTTCCATCGTCCGACAAAGATCGAGATCTTCAAATGTTGTCGCATGTAAATCACAGTTGCTTAAACCCAGAGTGGTTAAAGATGGAATTTGGATTATAGAAGTTAAAAATTGACTGCAGGGCTCACAAAACAGATTATAGTCTAAAAGAAATGTCTTGAGACGAGGTAATTTGCTTTCTGGAAAGGTTTGATGATCGAGGTAGTGGGAAATTTGTTGCAAAGTGTCGGTAAACAGAGCACAGGAAGTTAAATTGAGAGTTATAAGAGAAACAAATGATGGTAAACATGATATGATGGAAGGAATATTAGAACTGACAATCATAGTACCATTAAAATACAGATGTAAAACATTTTTGAAATAAGTCAGGGATTCAAATATAAGGTTAATATGCTGTACATCTACAGCACAGTTTGAGATATTAATTTCACAGGACATATTAAATTTAGAGAGTTGATCCTGAATGGCTGCAAGTGGTTCTAATTTCTGTCTTTTACATAAATGAATGTAACGTTCTACAAGTGAGGGCTCATCCCATTTTATAACAGTAGACTTAAGTTCTTCGTTATGAATTAAACTGCTTTTTATGATGTCGGTGTTGAGAAGAATTCCGCCGTCTATCTTCATAAGGGAAGTTAAGTGTGGTCTGCTCAAGTGTTCTGACTGGTATCTATTAGCAGCTTCCTCGGCAAGCCACTCTATCGATAAGTTATCTTCTGGTACAGGCACATGAATGCATTTTTCCCCAATCCAAACTTTTAACCAGAAGGGAAGTTTAGTAGGTTGGTTTTGTTGAACGTTGTTGGGTCTGTTAGAAGTTGAAAGACTATCAGTAGGAGAATCTCTAATTTCTAAGTTCTGCATTTGATGATACCCATTTACTGGCCATGGGTCATCATTGCTGCTTTCTTCAATAACACTTACATCTTTATCTTCTGAAGGTGAAAGATTGGAGTTATCTTTCGGTTCTAAGTAGGTGTACAGTGATTTGCTGGTTCTAACATTCAAACGTGGCACCTTTCTCTTCTTACGTTGGGATCTTACTTCTGCTTTGGTATCCCAAACCAACCAATCATTAATGACTTCCTCCTCATCAACAAGACCGGATTTCTTTCCAACTTTTTTCGGAACAATTTTAGGCTGTGAAGCAACACTTTGTGCACTCCGTCTCAAATTGGACATCACCGACTGGTATTCTGACTGGGCACTAGTGGCAGCGTCCCAATCTCGAATGTCTGCCTGAATCAGAAGCTGAGGAGATTCTGAGTCTTCGATGCCATCTGAGTACTCTTCTTCCGAAGAGAAACTTGCGGGCCTAGATCTTTTCTCTGCAATTCTCACTGGGGAAATTCTACATATAGGTTCCTCATCTTTATCATCATCAAAAAAGTTTTCAGGAATTTCATCAACTTCAACCTCTGCAGCTGGTTGACCTGCTTGCAACATCCTTGCTTTTAACTGTTCTTCAATTTTATTACACAATCTAAGTGTATCAGTGTCCAAATCTGTTCTTTTTTTCCACATAAGTAAGGCTCTAAGAGGTGTGTTGCCATCATCGTCTAAAATAGTAACTGAGGCTCCTCTTGAAATAAGTAACTGTACTACATCAAGGTTCCCATTGAAAGCAGCATCGTGCAAAGCAGTAATTCCTGAACCTCCACGTTCATTGATAGAAGCCCCTTTATCTAGTAGGTATTCTACAATATCATAATGACCATGGTTGCTCGCTTCATGTAAAGGCATCCATCCACCGAAATCGGCAACATTGAGTGCATGCCCGCATTCAACCAATTTTCTGACTTCGTTGAATTTACCATCGATGCAAGCTTTGTGAAGTGGTGTTTCCCCCTTTGCATTTCTCTTTACTTCAGGTTTCTTGGGTTGTCGCTTTGGCCGATTTGATGATGTAGATTCACCGTTCACAGGTTTATTCTCAGTGTCAGACAAGTCACTCAGGTGAATATCTTTAAAGGGGTCTTGACTCTCCTCTTCAGTATCTGATTCATCGCTCGAGAAATCTTCAAAAGATCTACTTTTAAGCTTTTTGTTGATACCCTCAGCTTTCTGCTCCATATCATTCTGCTCGTAAAAGCAAGCTAGTTTAGTCAGAGCTTTAAATTGTAATTTCTTATTATTGATATCTCCAGACAGAGAAACTGTTTTTAGATGGATTTTTTCTGCTTCAGGAAGGTTCTTTACTTCTTCCAGAATTTCTGCTATTTTCCACAAAGTTTTAATTTGCTCTTTAGGCTCATTTTCATTACACATCAGTTCTTCATTCAAATATTTCAAGGCCTTTTCACTGTCACCCATATCTTTGTAGGTCATAGCAATTGAAAAGTAGATGGGTGCTCTTTTAGAGATTGTGAATCCCCCTTCCTCCATACACTTGAGGGTTGAAAAATAGTACTCAATAGCCAATTTATAACATTCCAAGGATGACAGCCCATCAGCGATTTTCTCCAGGATAACTTTTCGTTCGTGACTGTCACTTATATCAGTTGACTGCAGCTTATTTTGAGACATACAGAGACCGACACAGATTTTCAAAGCCCTCGCCACTCTTTCGCGATCCTCTTTCAGAGGAGACTTTAGTTTGTATGCTTTCTTGAGGCAATGCTTGGCACCATCGAAATCCTTCAAACAAAGCATGATTGTGGCTTTAGTCGAGAGTTCGTCGCACAGAAGAGTCTTGTCCTTTAACTTTTCCGCAGACTCAATGGCTCCATCCAACAATTGCAATGAAAGGGCATACTGTCCGTGTTTCTGGAAGACCGCTGCAAGACTGCTCTGGCATCGGTTGAGATCCTCATGCAAACCGAATTTATGTGCTAAGAAAATCGCATTTTTGATGCATTTACTACATTTTGGAATGTCGTCTCTGCACTCGTACACGAGACCAAGATTCAGAAGACACCTGGCCTTCATCTCTGCAAACTCTTTGTCGCTCAATTGACATTTCAGGGTTTCAGCAAGTTCCAGGGCTTTTTGGTACGAAATTTCTGCTTTGTCCAGATCGCTCGAGCCTAGATCAAATAGATATTTAAGATAAAAGGTACGCCCTAAAGTGGCCCACGCCCGTTGCTCTTCGACAACATTACCGATTTCGGTAGCTATTTTCTTAAATATTTCGATATGAGTCAAAGCTTTCTTAAAATTATTCATTTGGGAATAGCATTCACCTAATCTTCGGTTGGCAATAGCGGCTCCCAGACGATCTTTTATCATGTCATTATAAGACAGTTCTTCGTTGTGCAGCTCCAATGCCTCTTCATGTTGACCTAGTCGACAAAGTTCACTTCCTATATAGTTACATAATTCCGCAGCTTCTTTCCATTTACTTTGAGAAACAGCGAGGTTCTTTTCTTTTTCTAACTTTTTTAGTTCAGCATTCATATTATCTGACAGTAATGTCGAATTTAGTTATGTAATCAAGAGTTAAAACTGTTAAAAACTGTCACATTTGGGATTTGGCGCGTAATTAAAACTCAAAACGAAAACAAACATACTCTCGCTATACAGCTACAGACAAAAGTTTCAAATTTCTTTTAAAATTTAAATGTCTTCATCTCTCAGTTTCTTCATAATATTCAGAGTACTGGCCAAATTTTTTTAAACCTTTCTATTTCTAAAGAACATCATTTAAATTATTAAGATACATTATATAAACAAAATTTTGATTTAAAAACATTTTATAAAAAATCGAAGCTTTTCCTTAACTGCATATTCTTTAACCGTGTGCTTTGTTTATTTACTTTATTTATAAATTTGCGAGTTGGTTTCGAGTTCGCTTTTCGTTTAAAATTGTTTTTTTTTACATTAACTATCATAATAATGGCAAATTTTATTTTAAAAGTAAACAAATATTTTAAACCATTTAGTACTCTAAATTTATTTCGCCAGGTATTTCTAGATGCTTTTTTTATTAATTTGAGCTATAAATTAAAATTATTTACTTGATGTTTAAATGAATTTGTCTAAATTCCTTTAAGATCCTTTTCCAACAAAAATTAGCAAATTAAAACTTAGTGCATTTAATATTATCGAGCAACAGAATTTATCTGAAAATATTCAATAAATAAAAATGATATGATTTATTTATTTAAAGTGCATCCTCCCTTTAAAAAAATTAAGAAATTATTTGTGATTTATTAAGCACAAAAAAGTTGTTAAATACGTCTCCAACTATTATGTGCCTTTTAATTTTGGGAGAATTTGAGTGTTTTTACTAGTAGCGTGGTATTGCACCTAACTTTAATTTAAATTACCAACACATTCAATAAAAATTTAACTTTAGAAAATGATACCATACTCATATGGTTGTTAATTTTCTAACTTCTAAGGTCAAATATAAGTTGGATAGCTGGTTATAAGTCCACTTGGCACACATCATTCCATTGCAATAAAGTACTAAGCATGCTTTGAAATTTAACTGAGGGTTCATTATTGAACCAGCCACTCAGCATGACTAATGTTTGATCCTCGCGCCTAATAGCTACATAAACTGAAATGGACATTTATGCAGGCCAATAAACTTAGAGAGATTAAACTTAAACAATACCATTGGACTTGTATTTTTAATGCTTATACTTTGTAAGTAAATAAGTGCCTTTAGTATTTATGTCCATGACCTTTTTGTGCTTCTTGGTTATAGGCATTCCATATAAAAACCTTGAGGCACAGTGGCTTAGTGGTAGTGCTTCACATTGCCATGCCACAGTCGATCGAGTCCTGGATTGGACGAGGTTGACCTTTGGACGAGGTCATCCTTTCATCCCTTTAGTGGGTCAATAAAATAAGGACCAAATATGCTTGGAAATTAAACACTGGGGGTTAAGCATGAGGTTGACCACCTAACCATAACATATGCCTAGCACCCCAGAGCCCTTGGTTAAGTAAGCTGAAATGGGCACGACAGGCCTTGGCCCACTGATGGACTGTTGCATGTTGAGGAGAAAATATAATAACCTTTTGTAGCTACTTGGTTATATAATATTTTATGTACTAACCTTTATTGTTTATGAAACAGGTACATACCAAGCACAAGCAAACCATATTTTCTGGAATACAACCTACCGGAGTGCCGCATTTGGGGAACTACTTTGGGGCAATTAAACAATGGTCTTCTTTACAAAATGAAGGAAAGCATTGTGTTTTCAGTATTGTAGATTTGCACTCTATTACTTTACCACAGGATCCACAAGTTCTTAGGTATAACTGTTCAAGAATATTTTTTTATATTTATTTTGAACCTTTAACACACATTTTCCACAATATCTAACATAACTATACAATGATATTAGGAGTGCCTACAAGGGGTGACCATGCCGGCTGTGTTATGAAGATTTAAAGGGGTTCTAAAAAATCAAATATTCAGAATTATTTTAATTACTAAATGTGCTTTACTTGGAACGGAGAAAGAAATCCCCCTTGGTCACAAGTGATGAGATCCACTGATACATTAAGATTTACTAGGTCTAGGTTGGCAGCTTCAAAACTGAACCTAAACCCCTTTTGTTCTTTGGTTGTACGGGTTGTATCAACTTAGCAGCTCATAAGTGCAAAAATTAAGAATAAATATTAAATATATTTGATTAGTGTTTAATAAAAAGCAATAAAGTAACATTAGATGAAACAACTTTTCAAATAAAAATACATAACAAAATGTAATTACACTTAACTTATTTAGAACAGCTGTAATTGAATGTGATAAAGATGTTACTGTACAAAGGAAAAAAAAGTTATCTTTTATTTTTTAATGAACTTAAAATTTTATATTGTTTACTGATTTTTTAAAAATAACTTTCAGGAATAATATACACGTAATGGCAGCTTGTCTTATGGCCTGTGGAATCAATCCCGAAAAATCATTATTTTTCTTACAATCTCAAGTAAGCATTTTTTTCTTGAAAGCTTTCCTTGTTCTTTATATAATATTATTCCTACCTTTTTCGGTTTGTAAAGTTGTATTAAACATTTTTGAAGTTGAATTAATATACACCATACACAGTATTACATTTTTTTGTTGTGTTAATTGTAGTATTCAATAACAGTTAAACAGAAAATTATGTATTTTTTAGGTCCCGCAACATACAGAACTGCAATGGATTCTTGCCTGCTACACTACTATGGCAAGGCTTGCACATTTACCACAATACAAAGTAAATAGTATATGTTTATTATTAGTGACATTTTTAAATATGTTTATTAATAGTATAGGTTTATTTTCCTAAAAGTAAATAGTATATGTTTATTGTTAGTGCCTTTTTAAATATACGGGATGATTGAAAAGTCACCTATTTTGTGTTAAATATATTTTTGAGTTTTAGATAACCATTATGCTTAGTAAGTTTCCAAAACATTCTTTATTTTAAATTGATTTTGCTAAAATCAATTAAAGTTATTACCTTATCAATGTAGGCTCCCCTCAGACCCTACATTTGTGTGTGTAGTTAAATAGTGAATTATAATTTCATTTTAAATACTATGTTTCAGGAAAAATCATCAGACTCATTTGAAAATGTACCTTTAGGATTGTTCATATACCCAGTTTTACAAAGTGCTGATATTTTACTATACAAGTAGGTAACATTATTTTTTAAAATTTATACTAAGTACTAAGTTAACCAATTCGAATATTACTTGTATTTACTGGCAACTAAATACAAAAGTTTTTATTTTAATTTCCTATTGAAGTAATAATTATTCCATTGTGCTTTTAATACTGTTCATTATTTTAGAGCAACTGATGTTCCAATAGGAGAAGATCAGTTACAACACATTCAATTAAGTCAACATCTAGTCAAGGTTTTTAACAATAAATATGGAAATATTTTCCCAGTTCCACAACCTCTAATTGGTAAATATTTTATGCTCTTTTATGAACTGTACATCATCATTTTATAGTAGCATTTATTATTATTTCTAACTGCTATATCTATTTTCTGAATTTGAGACTGTAAAATAGTTGATCACATGAATGATCCCCAAAATAAGTAATTAACGCATTTTAACACAGGTATTTTATATCAATGCTGTTGACTAAAAGTAATATTTTTTTTAAAAAAAAAGACTACCAAATTTGCCAATTTAGTAAGAAAAGTATGATTTTTAAATCTTTTCGACTTTTTAATTTTTTCAAATGTGAGTTTTGAAAAGGCCTTAGCGTTTGGCAAATAATCTATGTGTAGTTAAATACCCAAAAAATTATTTTAGCTATCCATATTCAAAACTATAATAAGCATTTAAATACATTTTCAAAAGTGAACAGCTATTTTACTGCCATAATAATTTGTTTTATTAGCAAAAACTGGAATACATTGTAATTACTGTGATGCATTTTTGTTCTCATATTTACCAGTACTTTTTTTCAGGAGATAACAGTGCACGAATAAAAAGCCTGAAACAGCCCAACAAAAAAATGAGCAAGTCAGACCTAGACTCTAAAAACAGAATCGACATCACCGATTCACCAGACATCATTGCCAAAAGAATCAAACAAGCTATCACCGACTTTACTTCCGAAGTGACGTACGATCCTGAGAACCGTCCGGGAGTTAGTAACCTAGTACGCATCCATGGGCTTTGTACAGGACAGTCACATGAAAAAATATGTGAAAACAGCATCAGTTTGAATACTGGACAGTACAAAAAGGTGGTTGCTGATGCAGTCATTGAGCATCTAAATCCGATTAGGACAGAGTTTGAAAGGTTGATGAAGGATTGTGGGTATATTGAGAAAGTTTTACTGAGTGGTTCGGAAAGGGCCGCAGAAATGGCATTGAGGACCATGGTTGAAGTTAAGAGTGCTGTTGGACTTTCGATACGGGGAAAAGTAGTAAAGTGATATTGTAGGCTTAAAAATAGAATTTATTTAAACAATACTGGAGAGGTTCAGATGGTGGTTGAAACAAAATAGAAAAAAAAAATTTGTATTACCTAATTCAGTCAAGCATATGTTTCAATTGAAATTTTTCCTTACGTAATTTTGTTTTTGTGAAATTTCTTATGAATTATTTGTTAATTATAAATTTGAATATGATTGGTTTATAATGATAATTATCTGCTTGATTGTTGATTTCTTCACCTCTAAGCCTTTTGAAAATATAACGTAAAAAGTTGAAGAGATTAGAATCGTTCAGTCCATCTGTCACCCACTGTCAAAGCATTAACCACAGATTCGTCAAATAAGCTTGATACGCCAAACTGAACCAAAAAAATTAACCTAGGCTACATTTGAAATTGCATTAAAAAATTATAATCAGGAGTATATTTGAAATTTTAAAAAAAAACCTTTAGTGCCTGTTTAAATTACTAGATAACTATTTTTTTATTTTTCAATATTTCCACATTTGTCAAAAGCATGATTTTACATGAAAGCATTTAACATGAAAGAGGCCCAGTGGCTTAGTGGTAGTGCTTGGCATTGATACGCCACCCAGATTGGGCGAGGTTGACTCAGCCTGGGAACTAAACATTGGAGGTTCCGCGTGAGACTGACCACCTTACCGGGACATATGCCTATCACCCCAGAGCCCTTGGTCACGTAAGCTGGAATGGGCACAGCAGGCCTTGGCCCACTAGCGGGCTGGTGCGCCGAGGAGTTTAGTTTATTTAACTTGAAAACTTGAAATAATGTATTTTTTAAAAATAAAAATCAGCTTAGAATAAGTTATAGTAGGTATCCCAATTGCATCTTTTGATGACTCATTATATATGTGTATTAAGAAAGTGTCATAAACTAAACTAAACTCCTTGACGCAACAGCCCATTACTGGGCCAAGGCCTGCCATGCCCAATTCAGCTTTCGAGACCAAGGGCATAGGGAGTTTTTAATTTTTTTTGCATAAATAATCTGTTAATTTTTTAATTTACATTTTTAGTTTTTTTCATGTATTGTATAAGGATGTCAAAATACTAATTATAGAGTGTTTGTTTGAAAATTTTAAATCCTCGCTAGAAAACACATAGAGTTAAAGGATGTTATGACAAGTATCGCTTAGATTTTTAGAGCCAGCAATTTTACTAAATTCTTATTCTTCCAATTCAAAATTACTTTAGGCAAAGGATGAAGAATATTAATTTAATTTGTGAAAGAAAGTTAATGAAATGAGACAATTTTGGCTAGTTTAAATTAGAATCAAATGCTGTGTTTGTCAATATGGTTACTAAGATTTATAAAATGTGTGGTAAAGCGGTTCTAGGTGACGGTTACTGTTATAAATCTACTTGCTTTCTTGTAAAATATATTTATCTATAAGATGTACTCACAATAAAAGTTAATATACATATATTTCTAGAGTTATAAATATATTTTGAAGTTTTTATTCTAAGCTTGGGTTTGTTTTTCTTTCCATCATTTGTACTTAGATCATTTTTAAACTTTGTATATGTTTGCTTTCAGTAACGAATAACATTATAAAAATTCTTGTCATTGTTAGGGTGATCAGACGTACTGCTTTTCATAGTACAGTTTAGCTATAACAATTGTGCAAATAGTCTCCGTTTTATTTTTACATAGTTTTTTCAAACAAAAACAATGTAAATGAGATATGTTAATGAAAATGTAACGAGGATGATTTCACAGTCAAAAAGTTAGCCACTGAAACAAATGATACAGCCCCCAAAATTTTGAAATTTTAAAATCTTAGTTAAAATTAAAAAATTAAAACCCCCCAAAGCAGTGAAAAATTGGGGAATTTTAAAGGTTTAAAAAGGGGAAACAAGTACAGTGACACCCAAATTTAAAAAAAAATATGTAGAAAAATTAAAAAGGCCCCTTTAAAAACTTTTTTAATAAATGTTAAAAAATAATTTTATTTTTGTTTCAAAAAAAAAAAACGGCCTAAAAAAGAAAAAAATTTTTTTTAAAATACCCCAAAAACATTTGTGAAAAGGCTTTTATTTTAAAAAAATCATTTTATAAACAGATCCTTTCGAATAGCTAATACTTTTTTAAAAAAAAAAAAAAAAAAAAACTATTGGGGGAAGCTTGCTTAATTTTTAATTTTTTGGGTTAAAAAAAAATTGGGGGAAAAATTTTTTTAACTTTGAAAAAAAGCTTTTTTAGAGAATCCCCCCCGGGCCCCAAAGGGGTACTGCCATAAACCTTTTTTTTTTTAAAAAAAGGTTATTGAAAAATTTTTAGGGGGGCAGAAATTTTTTGGTTTCAACACTAAAATTTTAAAAACCTTTTCGGGGCCAAAAAAAGGTGTTATACTTTTATAAGGAACCTGTATGGGTAGTGTCCTTTTATCAAAATAAACTTTTTTTAAATTTTTTTTTAAAAATAATTTTTTCATAATTTACTGGGTTTTAACATAAAAAAAAGGGGGGAATTTTTGTCCCTGAAAGCTTTCAAAAATTTTAAATAGTTTAACCTTTTTTAAAAAAAAAGTAGAAAATGAATAAAACCCCAAACCCCAAAACCCCCATTTCTATTTTTGTTTTTTTAAATTTGGGGTTTTTTTTTATCCGTTTAAAAAGGGGGGTTTAACACAGGGGGTATTGTTTTAAAATTTCAAATTCTGTTTGAAAAATAAGGTCAATTTTTTTGACCAAAATTTTAAAATTAAAAATGTAAAACAGGGCTTATTTTTATGAACAAATTTATTTTTTTATCACTCTTAGGTTTTTATTCCCCATTTGTGTTTATCCCCCCAAAAAAAGTTTTTCCAAACATACAACCCCAGTAGTCCCTTTTAACGTAGGGGTTTAAAAACTGTTTTTTACATTTTGTCGAAAAAATTTTTTGGATTTTTTAAAGTAATGTTTATTTTTAATTTACTTTAAATTGATACAGCTTAATCGAAAACTGAAAACCTATTTTCTGATCCACATGGTAAATTTTTAAAAGGTTTTTTTTAACTGATTTTCAGTTAATACAACCCCATATTTTAAAAGATTGGTTCAGTGAAAAAATTTTTGGGGGTTTTCCCCATATTTAAAAACTTTTCCCCACCCAAATTTTTTTTTTTTAAAATTAACCCTTTTTAAAAAAGGGAAATATTTTAAAATTTGGGGTTTTTGCTTGCCTGTAGTTTTTTTTAGTGCTATGTTAATGCAGGATTTTTTTTTTTATACTGTTTGCATACGTGGCTGATATAAAATGGTGGGCTTTACTTTGACGATGTATACGGAGATGACACTTTTTTTTAAAATTAAGTTTCATTAAAAATGCGCGGTGTCAGTTAACCTCTTCATCAGTGTAAAATCCTGATGGGTTTGAATGAAGGGTATTAATTGGCACAGAATAAAAGGTTGTAACCTTTTACCGTATAGTACTATGTAAACATAGCAGAGGTTCCGACCCCCCCAAGCTAACGATGCCCCCCCCCCCCCCTAGAAAATTATATTCCCCCCCCCCCCCCCTAAAAAAAAAAAAACGGTGAGAATTTTTTATTATATGGGCTTGGGATACCTAACAAATAGCCTCTAACTACTCTTTACGGGATATAGAAAACCTTATAGTAAAATGATATTCAAGACCATCGAATGGGGTAAATAAAATTTATCCCAAGAATTAAAATCCATACGACTTTCTGCTTAAATTTTTTCTATGATAGGTCAAAGCAGAGTTGCCCCTAATCGAAAAAAGGAACACTTTTTGAATATTTTTTAAATACGGAATTCAATCTATTTTTAATTTTCCTTTAAAAAAAGGTTTTCTTACAGACAAACATCGGAATCTAAATAATTGGTAAAAATTCCGCTCAAAATTTATGTAATTATATTATTTTTAAAACAATAAAAATAGCACACGGACCAATCAAAAAAAGGCTTCCATTTTATTCCCCCTCAATTCTTAAGCATAAAAAAAGTTCTTGTATGCTTTTTATTTAATAAAACACTTTGACATTATCAAACACATCAAATTATTTTACAATGTTTACAGTGATTGTTTCACTTTAAAAAAAACCCAAAATTAAAAAAATTAAATTTAAATATAACAAAATTTCTTACTGTAAATCGGAATTGCCACTATTTAATTAATTCAATTACCCAGAACCCGTCACATTTGAGACAAGAGACAGTTTTTCCTACTGTTCTAAAGCAATCATTTAGTTATTTTGGCTTCGAGTCTAATTTGGCGGGAAAAAGAAAAAATATTATCCGAAGGCATTAATTCGTAAAAAACAAATATGTTATACAAAGTTAAGTTCGAAAGATTTATGACCAGCTGCAAAATATGGCGGGAATATCTCATTGATTCCATTGGCAAACAAAAATGCAACGTCATCAATTCACCGAAATGTTTTTTTAAAACTGCGTGAGATTTAGAGTGTTTACACTTGTTACAGTGATCGTTGTTTTATTGGAAATAATTGCAAAATCGTATCGTCTGGTAGAGCCAACGAACATAATTTATAAGGGTCTTCTCAAAAAATGTTAAAAATGGTGTCCCACAGCTTTCATTGTTTATAATTTTAATTTTATTGAGGAATTTCCTTGGACGCAAAAAAAAATTTTTTAAGTTATTGTACCAATATTTTTAAAAAACAAAAAAAAACTAAAACAAAAGTTGGAGACTCTTTAAAAGGGCTGTTGGTAAAATTAGTATTTATACGAAAAATTAAAGAACAAGTGAAGAAATTGTAACTTAAAATAAATATTTCGTACTTATTGATCTTATATTGATTAACATGTACTTCTATCAAATAAGTTTTAAACCACCACTTAATTTAAAAAAATTTTCTTTTGTAGCTTAATAATTGGTCCCACAGAATCGAAGAATTTTTTTGTTACTCTGTTACAAAATTTCACGACAAAAAATCAAAAAAATGAAATTTTTTTGTGAAAATAAGTATTAACAAAAGACCTTATTTCTGAAAATGCCTACAATTTTCTCATAAAAAAATTTTAGTTTATGGGGAAAAAGACAAAAGTTGAAAAATTAAGGTGAGTGCAATTATTCAATGACTACTATGTTACCGTGTTTCTTTTAAACTGGAGCTTATTTAAGAATAAATCATAGTCCCCGTTTAAAGCCTTAAGTATCTGTTTACGAAACTAAAAACAAATTTTAAGTTTACTAAACTTCATAGAAAAAAGCGATGATAAAGTATATTTTGTCCACTCTTTTTACTGTCCACTCTGTTACCATAGAAAAAAAAGCTAACTCTTTGATGAGCACAGTGCCCCCAATTCTTAACTACGAACTAATTAGACATATAAGTTTTGATTGTTGCTTGGCATATGCGGAATTCTAGATGGCATAGCAACTTATTTGTAACTATAAATAATTGCGATTTACATATTATTAAATATTTGATTAAACAGAAGAATTTTTTAACGTATCGCATTTTTTCAACCTTATCGGAGACTACAATTACGATCACTGTTCTAATCATAATCTTTAAGAAGACATATAATCACGTTGATGAAAAGGTATTCTCCGGTATGCACTAGTGAGACGTAATTTGAAGGCAACCTCACATCCTTCGAAAATCCAAAATATATTTTGTAGCTAAAACTTCGGATTAGGAAGCATGGATTGTAATTTCCGTATCAGTGGATTTGTGTAGGCTTAATTTTTTTGTAGAAATTAAACTAATTAAAACTTGTTTTTAAGCTGATCGTATTTGCTGCTCGTTTTAATTGACTTCATTTTAACTCTTTCGCTGAACGGCTTTTGTTTGCCACATTACACGTCATAGACATATTAAATATTATTGGATCTTAAGATATTGATGCTTTTAGAGACCATCCACAGCGAAAGTATTAATATGCAAGGCATTGATCCTTGGTATTTTCTTTGATAGATGGCAACACATTACTTTCATCGAATTAGTGTAACAGACGAAACAGTAGAAGATCTCACAAATAGAACAAATTAGTCATTCAAACAAATCCATTTATTGTAAAATGAGGAAAAAATCGTCTGCCCATTTAGAAATTTTTAAAGTGGGCGAATTATCTAGATATTACTATCAAACTATCTATTTATTACTATAAAAAAAGAATAATAATTTTTAAAAAGTATTAAGCTATAAAATTATTTTTTGAAAACGTTAAAAATAAAAATATTAAAATAATATAATTAAATTTATATTATTAATTATATAAAAAATAATTATTAACACAAGATCAATGGAGCAATTCATTTTTCTATAAAAAAAGAGGAAAAAAATCGTTTGCCTTTTCCCGTTGTGGCTGCCGCTTTTTTTTTTTATAGAATGAAAAATACAAATAAGAAATTTATGTTAATAAAAACTAAAGCAATTAGTTCCACCCTGCAAAGGATCCCGTTGCAAAGAACCATCCAATAAGAAGCGTTGTCGTTATACATAGTTCAAACTAAGAAATCAGGAGCGCTGCTATCAAAATATTTATACTGTAGAAAATTTGTAGTTGAAAGCATTCGAGTGTGGTGTCTGTATGTACATTTTATCACGTCCGCTTCCTTACTCTCGGTATAACAGCTTTGCGGTAAGTGAAAAATTTGAATAAAGACATAAATTATTTTAAAAATTTACAGATTTTGTGGAGTTTCATTAGAGAGAAGAATTCTTAATGTAATAGTAACAAATATTTTAAAAAAAACCAACTTTATTTTTTTTAACATTGGAAAATGGAAGTTGGAATTGTAACATTTTTTGAGAACGACCCATAACTCCTTTTTTCCTGGTGTTGCTTATTATGGTTACCCATCCCTATTCTTGAAGGCAGCCACTTTGATTTTTTGCCACTTTATGTTATATTTTAAACCAAATAAGAATTCGCAAGTACAAGTACAATTCGTAAAGTTCTGAGCCCCCCCCCCCCCCCCCCCCCCCGGTGTTGCGTCGGCTGGGGGGGGGGGGGGGCAGATAATGAGTAAGAATAAGAGTTAACTGAGTTTTTTTTTTATCAGATTGTTTATTAATAATTTTTATAAAAAATTCAACCCCCCCCCCCCTAAAATTTCAACGAAAGCAGTCTGCGTCGTTTTACCCCCCCTTGTAGGCACCCCTGAAACATAGTACTATACAAGTCAATAAGTCAGATATTCAAGGTACACCCATGCAACGTCGGGTGTATAAAGCTAGTAATAAAAAATGTAAGAGGTATTCATTTTGTCCATCTGTTGCCAAATTCTTGAATTTTCTTCCAGTTTTTCTCTGTTCGTAATTCATGTTAAGTTGTTGTCTCATAATTTTGGTAAATTACTCCACGTAAACAAAATATTATCTAAACTGAAATTTTCTTGCAAATTTACGTTTTGCTAATGCTTTGCAGATTTAAAAATTAATCAACTTAAAACCAATAACGTTTTATAAATAGCAGAGATATTAACAAATTGCATGTAAAGAACTGTAAAATAGAACCAAACAGAGGAAAAAACCTGCATCGAGAGTGAAACCGAAACAACCAGTGAAATCATGGAAAACTAGAAAAAGTTGCATAATCTAAAATAAGCCAAAAATAACTAATAAAATTAAAATTATCTGATGCCATTAAATTCTTTTAAAAAAAGCTTTTCTTATTAGATTATTGAACTTAAACAGCCTAAAAATGTATGAATTGGATTTAGTTGGAAAAACATTTAAAAAAACATTTTTTATTTTATTGCAGATTGCGCCAAGGATCTATAAAGATCTAAAATTTTGAAAATAACAAATAATGGCTTCCCAATTGCCATTAACTATTAAGAAAGAAGATGACGTCATGCCCAGGGCGTCTCTGTTTCCTAAAAGAAAGACGGCCATTGCAAATATCCCTCCAAGGGCTCGTTTTGCAAAGGCACGCCCTAATATTGGAGGACTAGTTAGCAAGACCACCAAAGACGCACAGCCTACTGTTGAAGCAGAAAAGTAAGTCCTGAAATAGTTATTAGAGCAAAATCAATATTCGGTTTTAATCTTTTAAGGGCCCACACCCTTGGCGACCGACAAATCAAAAACAAGTACTAAGCCAAGTACTACTACCTATCTTTCTATTCATTTTAACTCTTACATTCGTTTTGAAGTGCAAACCAAACTTCTGTTAGGATTCAAGATGACTTCGTAAGCTAAATGCAAGTGTAAACATTATCTGAACTGCTCACATTTATACTTTTTTTACAAGTGGACAGTAGACCAAAATAGAGGACAAGTGACACAAGTTTTAAAAGTTTCTAAGCTTTGGTCTTTGAATGTTGTTTCTTTATATTGTGGTTATTTCTCTTGTACATTTAATCTTAGAAGTACCAGTGTAAAAGTTGTAGTAATAATTTTTTAGAACCAAAATATTCTTGCAAATAATATTAATAAAAGTTATATTAATTGCCATAATATGTTAGTTGAAATGATTGACAGAATTGTTTTTCTCTGTCAGCTGTTGTTTCAAATAGTTTTTATATATATTTTTTTTTACAATTAGCTTGATCATATTTATTCATTACATAAATAAAATTATATTATAATTTTTCTCCTCAGAAAAAGCAGTGTTACAGAAGAGCCAAAGAGCAGCGAAACCAAAGAAAAGTCTCAGGTTTCTAATACAGAATCAACTACTGCTAATGACAATTTGCAGAGTTCTGAAAGGTATATATTAACTTTTTATTGTATGCATATAGATTTTTTTCATTTATTCATTATTATCTCCATTCACCCATCAATAGCTCTAGGGATAATTATAAGTCCAATAATGACTAGTTTAAAAGTTTTATAATAAAATATAACCTGGTTATATTGTCATTCTTAGGACCATGATGTTTATGACATTATAAACAAGTAATGTTATAAACAAGATTGAATATGAAGTGTAGTAAATCATGTAAAAATGAAAAATCCATATTATGTACTCATATTATTAAAGTTATAAAAGGACGTCTTTTGAATAGATAAATTTTTAACCCTATTTCTATTAGATATTTAATCGTTGGCATTTTTAAATATTACATCATTTGGCAAATAAAAAAATTGTAATAGGAAAAAAAAAAAAAAATCTTTAAAATGTATATTGGATATCATATTGACATATATTTTTAGCGTTATAACCAAGGGGTTACTTGAAAATTGTCATTATAAGCAAGATATAACATCATCTATGGGCAATTCAATTGACAGAACATTTATAAAATGAGTTGTCGTTGTAACCGAGTTTGACTGTATTAAGCTCTCTTTCGAATTTTTCTTAGTTAATTTGTAAGTGAATCATTTAAAAATATGACAGAGCTTCACAATTTTTTTAAAAATTCTGCATCACCATTATTGCATTGTTGCGTTAATATCTCTTTTATCTCTGGGGGTGTAAATAAATTACGTCACGCTCAGAGGGGGAGGGAGGTGTATGCGCCACCGTGACGGATCGCGGCATGGAGGGGGGGGGGGAATCGCTTGTGTGACGTAACGATTTGAACATTTCTAATTTTGCAAGGAAAATCTGTTTTACATAAAATAGTTTTTGAGAAAAAAATTGAAATCTTTTTTTATAAGAAACACTTTATTTTAGAAAGAGGATGGGGAGTTATTATTTGCAACAACGTTGGCATTATTAGTCTCCTATAATTTAGACCTTTTCGTAATGGAACATCGTAACACGCAAAATTGCGACACTATCTTGACCAATTAGAGGTCCTGAGAGGGGGACCTGGAGGAACACCAAAAGACCCAGAACTAGACTAGATAGTTCCGCTTACTCTCAGACCCCCTTTTTTAGAAGACATTAGCGAATGGCTAGTTAGACTTTGGACAACGGAATTGTAAATACAATGTTGGTATATTCCGATGAATAAATTATTTAACCAAGATAAATTTTACATTTTTTTTCTTTCCAAATTAATTTTTTAAAAAATATAAAAATATGCATTTTTTTCAAATTTCAGAAACAAAGGGAAATATTAAAATTTTTTTCTTTGAAGGGGGGGGGGGTGCAACAACGTGACGTAATTTTAGAGGGAGGGGTTCGATCAAACGTGACGCAGCGTGACATAGGGGGAGGGAGGGGTAAAAAAAGTCTAAATTTTGTGTGACGTAATTTATGTATGTCCCCACTATAGGTTTATTTTCCCTATGACTTTAATCGGCTGCCTATTAAGTCATAAACAAAGACAAATTTACATGCTCAACACAATATTACAATTGCATTTTTGCTTACATCTACTTTATCTAGTATTTTTATATTACAATTTTAAAATTATTTGTATTACGTATTCCTAACCTGCAGACTGGTTTATTAAAATAAACTGCATTAAAAATATTATAACTATCTTTTAACGAATAACAATGTTTTTATAAATGGTTTATTTTAGGAATCTGTGTTAAAATTTAAAATTGACTTTAACCTTTATGTATTTACAGTGAAACAATTGTTCTTGAAACTCCTATTATCAAAAAAGAAGACGAGATTTTGCAGAGGCCTTCTGCTTTACCAAAACGCACTTTGGCAACTCCTGCTGCTCCTAGAGCGAGATACCAAAAGGCTCGACCAAATATCGCTGCTTTAGCAAGCAAGAAACCGAAAACTGTCAGTACGCCAATTGACAGGTAGGTTTTACATTTTTAAACGTAAACATCCATTTTAGAATGAAATGTATATTCTTAAACCTTTATCTTTTAACTTTTAGGGAAAAATTCCTTACATAAAGTTGTTTTCTTTGCAATATATTTTATAATTATGTAATTTTGAACTTTTTTTCGTAGTTTTAAATTTTAACTTTCGATAAATCATCTATATTGGTGGGAAAATTGCTGATGAAACCATGAAATTACAATGAGTATTTTTTCTTAAATATTAAATATATTGCGAAATATATTTTACTGATGTGGTAGTCTTAAACAAATAATATTTATCCAAATTTTATGTAAAATATTGATGTGTTACTTCTTTAACCTGCCATTAACCAAGTAAGGGTAACTTTTGGGATAGGTATAAGTCACCATTAGGAGTGGAAATAAGTTCTGTGTCTGAAGATGTTTACCTACAATCATAACGATATTGGATAAGTCCATTTTGAATATTTAGTTGTGATTGTGGTTTGTTCCTTAAAAGATAAAGACAATGAATATTTATTTCATTGTTTTATTTCAGTGTTGAAACTCTTTCAAAGGAAAAGGATGCTGAAGATTCATCAAACTCGAAACTACCTGAAAGTCAAGATGATATCGAGAAAGAATCAACGGCACAATCCACTTCTGTGGTAAATCCAATCACTGCTCCAGAACCTGTTGTTGGGTAAGTGTTTTTAGCCTCGAATTTTTAAAGGGATTAAGTTTTATTGTAATTTGTTGAACATATATTTTTGTTAGTATGCCATTGCTACGTAAAGTGGAATAACCTTACTAGGGTTAAGAAGAAATTTTTGGCATGGCCCGTGAAGCATGCTAATGATAAAAAAGCTAAAAGTTAACATGCCCCAGAATTTTTTGTATATGATCATGTTTTTTTATAATATTTGTGTACTTTTCCTTAATTTTTTTAATGAAAATTTGGAAATTTTAATTTGAATTTTCATTATGGATTATTTTATTATCGCAGGATTAATTTATGATTGTGAAAGCAAAAGACAATAGAATATGTATGTTAAGAAATTTACTTTTCAACCATGTTTTTTTTTTTAATAATTTTTTTAAATGTAACGCTGGTCTTATTTTCCTGTTCACCAACAAGAGTTATATTGTGAAGTAATAAAATTTTGTTAAAGAATAAAATATTATATTAACTCCTTAGTACTAGTTACAAGTGGCACAGTATTAATTTAAATTACTCTTCCATCGCCCTGACTAGCATTGGCTGCTATATTTTCTGCTTCATCATTAACTAACCACATTTTCATTATTCAAAGCTCTATTCCATGATTTCATTAAAGAGCTAAGAAATAGATATGTAAGAAAAAAAGATAACCTTAAAAGGTTACATTTTTTTTGACATCATATTCATGTACATAGTCACACAAAAAGTATGTGACTGAATTTTAAAAAACCTTTTTGAGTTAAAACCACAGTATCAATATTGTCATACAAAACTAAAACTTATTTTTTAAATACTTTTTGGAACTATGGAATCAATCTTCACATACAAGTAAGATTTTTCTATTTTCAAAATTGATAGCTTTTCCTCTCATTTTCAGTTTCTCCTTTACAAAAGGCATAATGGAAGTTTTCCCAGAGAAATCAAGCAATGTTGAACCTGATAACCCTGCAGAAAATCACCTGCTTGAGATTCTAAATACTTCAGTAAATGAGTATGTATCACATTAGTGTTTTAACTTTAGTCATACTTTTAAGTTTAAGCAAAACACTTAAACCTTTCCTTAAATATATATTTAATGTTTTAATAAAATAATATCAAAATGATTTATTTCAAGAAAATGGAATCTTCAAAAACATGTCATGGTAAATAGAACATGTATTGTATGAGCCCTTTTCATTTGTGTTCCCTACTTCCCTACTTGATCTGCTTGTAAGATGTTTTTTTTTATATTTAAATAATTTATTTTGTCTTTAAATTCAAGTTATATTTCATCATGGTTTGTTGCATAAGAAAGCTTTCTCAAGTTTTATGACAGTATTATACAAACCAATATTTCCTTTAGTTAAATATTTTTTGTCTTTAGAATAGTGCATAGATTCTGACGATGCACTGCAATTTTTGCATTGATACACTTGTGAGTGCAATAAATGAAATTTTTTCCCCATGAAATCCATCAATAATTTTTTCCCGATTGCTATGATTTTTTTAAATTGCTACCCTGTGCTTTTAAAACATTCTAAATGATCCTAAAATATAAAATTATTTTAGTGACTTCTAACAAAGCAATTGAAATGTTTAGTTAATTCTGGAAAAGGTATCTTAAAGTTGGTTGTATTAGCATAAAAAAATTATGATAATTTATTTTATTTCTTAAATTAATGCATTTATGAAGGCAAAAAAATTGAAAATTAGTTTAAAAAAATTATATGGTTAAGAATTAGAGACAGAAAAGTGATCAGAGGGCTTCTGCTTAAACATTTTATGTCAAAAACCTATTCAAATTATTTTCTGTTTGCTTTTGGAGTTGAAATGGATAGTTTAGTTATGTCAACAACTTTTTTAGGTCTTTGTCTGCTGCAAACGAGGAAGAAGTTGTACAAAATTCTGAAGAGTGTGTTGTTTTAAATTCTGTTGAAGAACAAGAGTGTCCTGAGACTGTAGCTAAAGATCCACAAACACCTGAAAAAAAGAAGAGCAATTATTTAAAACTCTTGAGTAAAACGTAGGAATTCATCAATAATTTTTTTCATTATTATTTTTATAACTAGTTTTAAAACTTTGTACTAATTATATTTCGATATAATATTTCTAAATTGTTATTATAACACTTGAAGGGCCATTACTATCCATTAAAATGCTGTTATAAGCTTTTCCTATTTTATTGTTTAATGTTTTTTAATATTCTACTTACGAATATATATTTGATAGCAAATGCATTTTTGTCTTTAAAGTTTTATATTATTTTAATATAATAAATAAGCATGCTATAAATGCATAATAATCAGTTGAAAAAGTTTACGTCATCTTATAAGAAATTAAAAATATTTCATTTGTAATGCCATGCAAAAAAATCATATATTTTACTAAGATATATTTATGAAATTTAACTTTGACAGTGTTTAAAATTATTTCACATTAAAATACTGATACAATAACCTCGAATATACCAATTCCTTTATTTAAAAATCTGATTTTAAACTCCTTATTGTTTTATCATTGGCAAACCTCATGACTCTGCATAGCAGGTTCTAGAAACAAATGCCTAGTAAGCATATAAAATAAGATACATTTTACAAAATGAACAAGAAACAAGGACAGTGGGACAAAAATGAAACACATGCTTGCAGAATTGCATGGTCAATAAAAATCATTCAAATGTTGACATGCAGGTCATAATTACCAATCTGGATTGGGATGGATAGTCCTAGGACATTTGAACTTATGTTCAACAATAGGGTCATAGAGTCTGTGATCTGTCTCAGGTTGTCAAAGTTGCTGTTCTGTAGGGTCATGTTGTATTTGTGTGATGCTGTGAGGATGGCTGTGTAAATTGTGTCTATTGAAACTCTTTGATTCGAGATTATCTCTGAAATTTGAATGAGCAATTTTAAGATTAGTTTCATTATTACAGATGCTTTTAATGCTTATTAATTTATATTCCACTGTAGGACCAAAAGCAATAGTGAGGCAGGCAAAGAAGGAGCTGCTTCTACTTCAATATTTAGTAAAGCCAATGAGTATCCCACCCTCAAAAGCATTTTAAATTCTCCAAGGAAAAGGATAACTACTAAAAAGGTAAATCTTATATTTAGTAATGAACAATTACATTCACAATTTCTGTCATAAAATCAACTTAGATTGTTATGGTTTTTAATGCAAGGTTAATTTATAAGTTAAAAATAAGACAAAGATGGCAGTTGTAATTTTCCTTTTCCTCTATAATTTGTAAAATATGGATTCTAGATCTGTACTTGAGGTGTAATAAGGTGTTTAATTTTTTGAAGTATTTTTACTTACTATGTTGATATTTTTTATTTTTCCCTTTTAAGACTTACGAGCGAAAGCGCCGTCTTGCAAATCTAGCAGAAACACCATCCCGTAGTGAAATGACAATGACAGATTTGATTTATTATAACCCAGCTGGCGAACCAATGAAGTAAGATTTTTTTTTTAATATGATATATATTGGAAATAGTTTTACATTTTTTTGCAATTTGTAAATGTTCAATTTATAGAGAATGATTTTATTTTTTTCAGGATTGCAAAGCCACAGACACGTGCCGTAGAAAACTTACCTGCTGAGTAAGTTTTTTTTCTTATTATTGTTAACTAATTGAATTAAAACTTTTTGCCTTTCAAAAAATATGTTGGAATTTTGTTGTATAGAGTTATCGTATTAAGTTGTATTTTTTGAAGAATAAATATTGTTGCAGTGCATATTATTTTGTTTACTTTCATCTGAGAACTGTTTGTTCATTTGAAAGTTGGCATCCGTCTTTATTTATTAGGTAATTACAATAAAGTTATTTGTTAAATTCGAATAGTTTAGAGGATGATGTACTAATCATGACTTAATGAAGGGGTGTGATAACAAATTAAAGTAAAGAATTTGTTGCAATTTTACATGATATATAATTTTTTTTACCTTCATCCAGTGAAAATACAAAACCCACTGAAGAGGAACCTCCACCAGAAGAAGATGAAAGTTCCAATCCTCCTGTTCCAAAAGTAATCATCAGCGAGAACGGTGAAATCATCATCGATGAATCTTCTCTCGTGGTGCGTAGAAAGGAAACGATAGACACTTCGATTGAGGCCATTATTGAAAACGACAACACAACATACTCGTCTTTCAGAAAGAAGTCGGCAAAGCAATGGAGTAATAAAGGTAAAAATTATGTATATTTAATATTTATGTGAATCCTGTTTATATTTTATAATATTAAATTTAGTTCTTTCTTTTAATAATACTCAGTAGCCCTCATGTAGCTCTAGTGGGACGATAATTCAAACTAAACTAAACCAAAATTAATAATACTCGGTTAATTCTTGCTGATCCGTTCTTAATCTAATAACGCCGTTTCTAACACTTACTTTTGTGTTTCGGCTGCCAGGATTCCTGCATGCTTTAAAAGGCTTATTTTACATTTCAAACTTAACATTTAAATTAAAACAATCACTTGGATGTCCAACTTTCTTTATTTAAATGAATTACATGAAATGATAAGGAAGTTTTCACTGAAAAACTGTCTTTTATACATCTATATTTATCTGTCCACCTATCACTCTTTTCCGTAGCTCAAATAACAAGTCAATGTATAGTGAGTGGCATGCTTTAATACACTTAGTTTTAATATACTTGGAAGAAAAATAAATATTGTATGCAGGAAATGATATATTTTTTTTTAAGTACAAAAAGATTCTTAATTTAGTAACTTTGTTGCTTTTTACTGTTAGATACATACAAGTTTTTGAAAAAGCAAATTGTGTAATTTCTGCTATAGTCAGGAAAACTACTATATCTAAAAATGTTTTTTTCCATTTTGAAATAATTAATCCTTAGATTTCTCTAACTATTTGTGGTTATCAAGTGTTTGAAATCAAGGGTTTAAGTCTATTTTGTAGGTACAGCAAATATCAGAACTATTTTTTCCAATACTATTAATACCACTTTCCAATACTATTATCAAATGAACTTTTTAATTTAATATTTGTTTTATTATTTCAGAAACATCAAAATTCTACAAGGCTCTTAGCTTAGTAGGCACTGACTTTGCCCTGATGGAGAATATATTTACTGTCAATGGAAATGTCACTCGTTCTAGGAGGGAACTAAAGGTAATAATTTTTATTTACGTGACTTTTATATACTATTTTCCTTTATATGTGTATTATAATTGTATTTATTTATCAAGTTATTTAATATTCATAAAAATAATCTGTTTACAATTTAAAAATATATACATCTTGAATATTTGGTAACCTTTCCCTTTATTTTATTATTGTTGTTTTTCTTTGTGTGTGTTAAACTGGTGCTTTCAAAATCCATCTATCAATGTAAAAATGAAGCTGATAATTTAAAACTTAGCACTTTGACTGCTAATGACGCGCCAGCGCGTGGCGTGGTTCCGATTCACCGATAATAGCACATTCTGATGAAATTCATAGTACCATTTCGCCAACCGTTCTTATGAGTTCAAGTTCGTTTGAAAACTTGATAAACATGATGGTCTAGTGGTTATACAAACATATATTTAATTGACATCTAGTAATCCCAGATGGGACTGATGAATTTCCATACATAGATTTAAAGCTTATGCAGTTTTTGTGTTATTGTGAAGTGTATCTTTCGCCTATTGACGACAAATATGATACAGCCATAATTATGTAGGGATGTTAACACCTATATTTGAATTATGTTAACACTGCAAGCAAATTTAAGGTTACTTGGTGATCAATTTGAGGATATAGAACATAGAATATTAGATTTTACTCTTTTGCAACTGATCCTGCTGTGCTTGGAATAATACTTGATGATTTGACTGGTTTAAAAAACAGGATGTTCTTCTACTTCACATCAGCCTCTAGTGATGAAAATTTTCCATCGCTATCATCGCAGTCAATTGGTTAAGCATGGACTTTGCAATGAAATAAAAAAAATCATTGTTTATGTGAATGTTTCTTTTTTCAGCTGAAATTCAAAAGAGAAGAAAAACTTCGTCTTAATTTGGTACACAAAGCAATGTGTGAGTACCATATCTTTTAGTTCAAATGTTGATTTCTAAATTTATTTGTTGTATTGTTTTTACTGTAATAAATTTAATTTTTTTTATAACAAAATTCTGACAGCTTAAATATCTATTTTTTAGAATTATTTTACCATATTCCCAATTTACTTTCCTGTGAATGCAAATTAGGTGAAATTTTTATCTCAATGCTCCTACAACCAATCTCTAAATTTAAGTGTAGCTGTATCTTCAAAATATAAGGCATGGCAATACAATATTAACAAAATATAAATACAATATTGGCTGAATTAAAACTCTTTATGGGACCAAAAATAGGTTGCCAGGAACATTCCAAATGCCCCAATATCAAGTCATGTGCGTTTGATTAGAAAATTTTTCGTAATTGTAAATAAGTAGAATAATTTTTTTAAAAAAATATTCTAATATAGACGAAACAAATTACTTTTACAACTCATGTATCAAACCAGGCCAGATTTAAAGATTTGCCGCTTGTAGGCTACTATCGATTTGCTGCCCCTGTCACAATATTTTCTCCCTTCGGGGAAATATAGCTGGTTAAGTGCAAAATAGGGTGGTATGTGCTGTTAAAATTTATCGCAACGAATATAAAAGAGGGAAAATAGGTTTATTTGAAATACAACATAATTAGAAAATCAGATATTTTTATTTTCTGATAAGGATAACTGATCACTTTTTTTTCTGTCTACATATTAGAATCATCTATTAAAAAAATGATGCCGAATGCCGCTTTAATTAGTAGTAAAATTTGCCGCCCCCAAAAATTCGTCGCTCTAGGCTACAGCCTACCTAGCCTATTTAGAAATCTGGCCCTAAATCAAACATACATAGTGGAGACACACAACAAAAATATATTCTTTTAGATTTTTTTTCTGACATATACTAAGACAGCAGCTTTAAATTGCCAAATGTAGCGACCTCTCTCTAAAAATTAGTGATTTGGCAAATTTATTTGTATCCCCTCCTCCTAATACCCTTTTATACCATTAGATTAGCTGTCCATTCTATTTATGTCATTGGTTGTGTCATTTTTCAGATGAAACACAAACTTATGACATCAGCATTCTAGAGGATGACCCTGATGATTTTTCCGCTGAAAATGTTGATGAACCACCTGAACCCTCTGCACCCAAGAAACGTGGAAGAAAACCCAAGGCGGTTGTTGGTAATTATTATTTATTTTTTTCAATTTAACATCAGTTATGTTTGTGTAGTGATTATACTTGAGACTCTTAAAATTTTGTACTGAAAATAAAATATATTTGTTAGGTTTCTTATTAATAAAGATACTCCAGCAAAGATAAAAAGTGTCAAAGCACTTTGGTTCTTTATCGTGGAATGTTACTCTTTCTACAGAGTTTTCTTTTACCTAACTCGGCAGCTTTTAAATTATTTAACTAACTACTAACTAGTTTACGAGTCCTAATTTTTGCTCATCAGACCCTGATAGAATCTGTCACTTGATTTTAATTTATTGAGACATTTTTTTTTTGCTTAGATAATCCGGGTAAATATGTCATTTTGATTTTCTTTTGAGTTAATGGAACCTGGGGAGCCTTGGCCATAGTTTCAGAATTTTATTTTTGAATTATTTATTTTTGCACTAAACAATTCATATGATAGCTCTTATTAAAGGTAATTTTATTGGCAAAAAGGATATAATGATATAATATAATATAGCAGATAGCCACCTTAGTTTTTATTAAGCTACTTCTTAGTATTGAGGAGAAAATAAAAAAAAAGAAAGTTTCTCATCCCAAAAAGTAAACATTTTAGACATAATTTGTAAGATTTTTTAAGACAAACCAATTCAATTAAGTTTAAGTATATGTGGTATTTTATAAATACTCTTATATTAATTCTTTATTTAAGCTATAAAGTTTGTGCAATGAAGTAGGCTTAAACATAGACACCTGGGTCAAGCCTCCCTTTATAAGGGCGGCTTGGCCCATACAAAAATGCATAATTTTAAAGTGCACAACAATAAATATTTTAAATTATTTTTGTAAACATTAAATGTCAAAAAAAATTATATTATAATTGGACACTCTGGAATCATTTATAAATCATGTTCATCATAATTAATATTTAAAGTAATGCATTTTTATAGTATTATCTGTATTAAAAATTTTAAAATTCTCCATATCAAGTAATTTTTTTTATTTCTGTTAAATGTACTTTATTCAGTTTGTACACACATTAAAATGCACAAGATATAACTGCCTTAGTTTGATTTTTTTTTATTTTAACGGCTCAAACTGGAAAAGTCAAAGAACACTTTCAAAGCTACTCGTTCAGTCCCTCTCCCCGCCCCCCCCCTTTAAAGAAGAAATATGATAATGTCTTAAAATTAATCTGGAGTATTATTATACTTGAATGAATAACTCATTTTTTGCAGAAAAAGTTTGATATTTGTTTATAACTGAAAAGTTAGTCTTAACTGAGGTTTTCGTTTTATTTTAAACAAGTACAAATATTGATAATCAATCTATTACCTTCATAAAGTTATTATTATACATTATTATAACTGTGTATTTGATATATAAACATTATTTATAGATTTTTTTTATAACTAGTTCACTTAGGGAGCCTTGGTCCAGTGGCCAACCCTCCTTTATATAGAGTGGCCAAGCCTCTCCACCTAGATATTTCGTAAAGAATGGCACATGGTGCTTTGAAGCCTACTTCATTGCACAAACTTTATAGCTTAAATAAAGCCTTAATATAAGAGTATTTATAAAATACCACATATACTTAAACTTAATTGAATTGGTTTGTCTTAAAAATTCTTACAAGTTATGTCTAAAATGTTTACTTTTTGGGATGAGAAACTTTCTTTTTTTATTTTCTCCTCAATGCTAAGAAGTAGCTTAATAAAAACTAAGGTGGCTATCTGCTGACAACAGGAGCTTTGAGTACCATCTACTGAGAAAATGCTAAAATATTTTTAAATACTAAAATTTAAAGGTTGGCCAAGCCTCCCTTATGGCCAAGTGTCCCCAGGTTCATTTAATTAAAATTACTTGTCTGATGTTATATGTGAGATGATTTTGGGCTTTCCTTTATAATTCTATTTAAATTGCTAGAGTTTATAAATATTTAGGAACATTTTCTACCCAATTATCTCTTTTTCTTCTTTTTTTTCTTCCTGCTTTCATTTCATTTAATATTATGCAATAATTTCCTTTTATGGTGTACAGCCACTGAAGTTTCATGTTTTACTTTATTCAGGTAATGAGAACAAACCTAAGGCCACAACAAAGAAAAATAAGGCAAAGTATTCTACAAGTGAGTCCACTAATGAAAATCCTGACCGTGAGTAAAAATATCATTTCATTTTTTGCAAAATCTTTAATACATTTTTAAAAACCTTTATTTTTTAAAAAAAATATTAAAGCATATTATTTTATGATGGATTTGATTTCAACTTTGTAAAGTATTTTCAAATAAATGATATTTTTTTCATTTGAAGATGTATCAGACACAGGAAAGCAAAACTTCTTTCTGTGGTTAAGTCTTCTTCAGCATATGTGTCATTCTAAAAAAATGTTACAATTCCAACTTACAATGTTAAAAAAATAAAGTTGGGTTTTATTTAAAATATTTGTTACTATTACATTAAGAATTCACCTCTCTAATGAAACTACACAAAATCTGCAAATTTTTTTAATAATTTATGCCTTAATTCAAATTTTTCACTTACCGCAAAGCTGTTATACCAAGAGTAAGGAAAGGGACGTGGTAAAATATACGTACAGACACCACACTCGATTTGCTTTCAACTACAAATTTTCTACAGTATAAATATTTTGATAGCAGTGCTCCTGAATTCTTAGTTTGAACTACGGTTAACGACAACGCTTCTTATTGGATGGTTCTTTGCAACGGGATACTTTGCAAGGTGGAACTAATAGGTTTAGTTTTTTTAAACGAATGTAGTTATAGCAGTTTAGGTTGTGGTCTAATTTTACATCCGTAATATTAACGTAAATTTTATATTTGTATTTTTCATTCTATAAAAGGAAAATACGGCAGTGACAACGACAAATTTATATAATTAATAATATAAATTTAATTATATTATTTTTTATTTTTAACGTTTCCAAAAAATAATTTTGTAGCTTAATACTTTTTAAAAATTAATTATTTCTTTTTTTTTTATAGTAATAAATAGGTTCGCCCACTTTTTAAAAAGTTCTAAATGGGCAGACGATTTTTTCCTCATTTTACAATAAATGGATTTGTTTGAATGAATAATTTTTTCTATTTGTGAGATCTTCTATTGTTTCGTCTTTGTTACACTGATTCGTCTGAAAGTAAAATGTTCCCATCTATCAAAGGAAATGCCAATGATCAATGCCTTGCATATTAATACTTTCGCTCTGGATGGTCCTTAAAAACATCAATAACTTAAGATCTAATAATACTATGTCTATGACGTATAATGCAGCAACAAAAGCCGATGCAGCGAAAGAGTTAAAACGAACAGCAAATACAATCAGCTTAAAACAAGTTTTAATTAGTTTCATACTACAAAAAAATTAAGCTACACAAATCCACTGTATACGGAAAATACAATCCATGCTTCCTAATCCGAAGTTTTAGCTACAAAATATATTTTGGATTTTCGAAGGATGTGAGGTTGCCTTTAAATTACGTCTCACTAGTGCATACCGGAGAATACCTTTTCATCAACGTGATTATATGTCTTCTTAAAGATTATGATTAAGAACAGTGATCGTAATTGTAGACTCCGATAAGGTTGAAAAAATGCGATACGTTAAAAAATTCGTCTGTTTAATAAATATTTAATAATATGTAAATCGCAATTATTTATAGTTACAAATAAGTTGCCATGTCATCTGAAATTCCACATATGCCAAGCAACAATCAAAACTTTTATGTCTAATTAGTTCGTAGTTAAGAATTGGGGGCGCTGGGCTCATCAAAAAGTTAGCTTCTTTTTCTATGGTAACAGAGTGGACAAAATATACTTATCATCGCTTTTTACTATGAAGTTTAGTTAACTTAAAATTTATTTTTAGCTTATCGTAATCAGATACTTAAGGGCTTTAAACAGCACTATGACTTTATTCTTAAATAAGCTCCAGTTTAACAAAAACATGGTAACATAGTAGTCATTGAATAATTACACTCACCTTAATTTTTCAAACTTTTGTCTTTTTCCTCCATAAACTAAAATTTTATGAGAAAATTGTCAGGCGTTTCAGAAATAAGTGTCTATGGTGGTACTTATTTCAGCAAAAAAAAATTTTTTTTTTGCATTTTTTGTCGTGAAATTTTGGTAACAGAGTCAACAAAACAAAATTCTTCGATTCTATGGGACACAATATATTAAGCTACAAAAGAAACCTTTTTTTAAATTAAGTGGTGGTTAAAAGCTTATTTGATAGCCAAGATACATGTTAATCAATATAAGCATCAATAATTACGAAATATTTATTTTAAGTTACAATCATTTTCACTTGTTCTTTAATTTTTCTTCATGAAATATGTGAATTTTACCGACTATGCTCATTTAAATGAAGTCTCCAACTTTTGTTTTAGTATTTTTGTATTTTTAAAATATTGGTACAATAACTTAAAAGTTCGTTCTTTTATGCAGTCCAAGTGAAAATTCCGTAACAATAAAATTAAAAATACTATAAACAATGAAAGCTGTGGGACATCTTTTTGTAAAATTTTTTGAGAATGACCCATATATGTGTGTATGCATGTGAATGTATCTATAAAGCCATGTTAAAATTGTCTATAAACTTGACATTAATCATCAGTGCCTCAAACTTATGATTAATCGTTTTTTTTAGCTATTTATGAAATACCTGATGAGGAAATGAATGATGTTTTACAATTAAATGGTCAAGTTAATTCTAATGGTCATGACTCAAATCTTGATGATGGTAAATATAAATAATTTTAGATTTATTTTGACTTGAGTATTTTTATATGTTACTCTTATAAGGTTTCCACATTTTAAACAATATCAAAGAACATACACTTAACAAAAATTTCATTGTATTTTACAGTTCCTCATAATCGCTGATGTAAATAAAATTATTATCATCTGGAATGATGTGTTTTGTTTCCTACTTTTAGATCAAGCATCAAAGTCTCCAAAAATTTCTCGCCCTCAAAGAGCAAGGAAAAACAAAACTTTAACTGATTATATTACAGATATTGAAGAATCTGAACATTCTGACGGTAATTATTATTATTTCAATTTACACTCTATAGTACATAACATAACAAGGTGGGCTTTAAAAGGGAAGAGTGTAGGCTAGGGTGGAGCGAAAAAATAAAAGTCGTCCTATTAAATAGCACTAGGTGTCAAAAGTTGTCTATTGACTAGTCTAGTACTGGTGATTTTTAAAAAAAATTTCACACATCATCTTCATTCCCCGCAAGAGCTTTGAAAATCGTAAAATTTCTGGGTAAAACTAAAAATTTCATTAAGTTCAAAACTTCTTTTCCAAACTTATTAATTGTGTTGTTTATGAAATTTTTAAAAATGCAGCTCTTTGCTGGTTCCGTGAACTACCCAGAACTCACCACGAGGAGGTGGCTGCATAACGAGTTCCGCCCGTGCCCGTCCCAACCACCCTACCTTTGGGCACTATCTCCTTAAAACGCAGGTTTGTATTGCGACTTCGTTTCGAAAGTGGGCATGATTGCTCTATCCAGAATCCTTGCTCTAATAAGGCCTTCTCGAGCTAAAATGCCACATACTTCCGAAGAAGCTTCAGTGACTGTTTTAATACACCTCTCCACTGCTTGGGTGTGACATGGGAAGTGAAAAATGAGTGGAAGAATAGGAGAACCATTCTTTATGCATTCCTGTAAATCTTCTTCTGATACATGATGTATCAGGGGTGGCTCTGAAACTTCACATTGTTGCCAGTTGATAAGGTCAATATAGTCTTCAGCACTGAAGTTTATTTTTGGAATGTTGAACTTGCGTACAAGTGATTCTTCTGACTTTTTTGACCTTGCAGAAAGAATTCGACGCATACCTAACTCACGAATTTCTTTTCTTTCATCGCTGAGCATGGCTACAAGTATATTCTCCGGATGTGCGAAGAAACCATTGCGCTGAATTGTAGAATCTACAATGTGCTTCAGTTCATCGCTTAGGTACCGTGAGAAAGATAAAGTACGACATAGGTTCAATGGTGCATCCTTGATGGTTGGATTGCATTTGATGTAAAACCACATGGGAGCATACACTTTCATGATGAAAGTTGCCAGCTCCTTCAAATTTGCAGATGGGTCGGTAGTGCTGATGTAAAATCGAAGCACTCGGTTAGCGGTAGTGAGCCATCTTGCATGTGATAATTTTCCAGGACTTCGTGCCGCGAGATTAGATGAGGCTTCGACCGTTAAAACAGCTTTGCATACATCCCAGAGATATTTTTGGTCTGTACTGAGACTTTCAATGACCTTTTTTTCGACGACTGGAAAATTTCCTTCAATTGGTTGAAAATCAACGACTGGTAAATATTCACAGTTGATTAAACTTTTGCCGATAGGTCCAGAGAATCCTTGAGGACCAGTTGTTATTCCATCCAGACGTTCTAACAAATGCCTCAGCGGAAGTTCGTTAGAGTGCAGTTGACATATTACCCACTTCAGGGGTCTTCCAAGCTCCTTCTCTAGGAGACAAATAATACCTCCAGCTCTTCCCGTATTAACAACGGTACCGTCACACCCAACCGCTAGAAGTTTTGATGTGTCAATATTTTCATTAGTCAGAAAATCCCACAGAGCTTTCTTGATATTTTGAGCTGTCCCAGATACTGGAGAAACATGCCCGAGATACACGCTACCAGGTTCCTGAATTATCGATATGTGCTCTTCCACTTTACACCTACGATGGGAACTGCCATCTTCAGTCTTCTCCATGACCAAGGTTTTGTCCTTTCGGCCATCAAAATACAGACCTTGAAGCGTAATTTCTTCTCCGATCACTCGCTTTTGAAGATTTCGTCGCAGTTTTATTCGTTCTCTTCGAACTTTACTTCGGTCTATGACAATCTGTGAATCTTCTTCAGCTTTGCTTCTGCTGCTTAATCGTGCAGTAATGCTGAAGCCGAGGCGAGCTAAGCAGCTGTCGCAACTCCATACCTGTCACATGTTCTTGCAAATGTTGCAAGCTTAGTTTTGTTTGGCCTTTGATGATGTTGACGGCAACGATTAGCTCCTATCATCCGATCCTTCTGCTAGGGAAATATCTTTATCAAATCTACTACGACTGCGTTTTTCGACTACAACGTTATTCGCCAGAAGTTCCAAATGATTCGGTTTGTTGCGAGTTCGCTTTTTGTAGTTTGCAATTCGTGCTTCTCTAAATTTAAGCTCTCATCTTTCTTGAAGTCTCTTTTCTTGAAGTTGCGGTGGTTCAAAGATCACAGGTAGCAATAGCCATTACTCTAGCACGATTCTGGTCAAATTTTGAAAGCTGTCTCTTTATAGGAAACTTTCCGTGATTTCTCACAAGACAGAGTACAAAGTCATTGCACTTGCATGCAGCAACGTTCAAAAAGTGCTTTGCTCCTCTTTTTGAAAGGCTTGAACTTTATGTTGAAAATAAATTTTTTTGCTCGTGGTAAGACTTCAGAAACAATTTCAGGAGTTTCTCATGCTCTCTTTTTTATAAGGAAATTATTTGACACGATGAAGACATGGTAACTGAAGCTTATTCAAATTTGTTCAACTTTAGCAGCAATCTCTTCATAAATTTCACACATTTTGGTTTAATATTGTCTGAAACTTTTTTTTGTAAGTAACAATTGTAATGCTGCAAATTGTTCTTCTGCGTCGGCAGAACGATACTGTTAGCTATCTTGACTAACAAATGTGGGACATTACTTGCTTTTGATGAGACATTCTAATTCGGATGACAACAGCGATGCACTCTCAAAGGCATGAATGAAAATGACATGGGCAGCAGTGGCGTCAAATCATAGCACCAATGACTCATACAACTTCAATCTGGTTCATTCTGGACTAAGTCGTATTTTAAATGCAACTACTACCGCATCTGGTGACATTTTTTAATGAATGCAATGTAATGAGCAAAAATAACACGAATAAAAAATCCCATAATTTTTGAAATTTACTGTAAAAATGCAATAATTGAAGGTCTTGTCTGGGATGATAGATGAAGTAGGAAAATTATAAAAAAAATCACACGTATTATGTAGTCAATAGACAACTTTTGCACCTAGTGCTATTTCCTTGCAGACTTTTTATAAAAAATACCTTTACAGCCCACCCTAGTGTAGGCTATGTAGCATGTTACCCTGTATGTATAGAGAATGACAAAAACATGTTACTGGTCCAGTTACTTGACTTGTTGTTGTTGTTTCTAATGCCACTCGGTAACCGAGCCCGGAGTAGGGAACTACCCGATTTTAAGGCGAAGTGGGGCGGCTTCCGTTTTTTATTGAGCGCCACAAGGGAGGAAGTCCGACTTTTGCTCGCAGCATGACACATCCGTTTTACAGGAAGGTCCCTTTCACACATCCATTCTCACTCACATATCGGAATTTTGATCCAGATCAAAGGCCGATAACCCCCTGATCTGGTACCCCTAGAGGTATTAATTTGGTATGGGAACATGGAGGACTTTGTCAGGACTTGACTTGTGAATCAGGGAAAGGTGATGATGATATAGGAAGGTGTCGTGTCAATATTGTATACCCCCCCCCCCCATTTATATGATGAAACGGTATAGTAGGCAGGTGAGTCACTGTCACACTCCTCTGCAATTCCCCTGGGCAGGATAACATATAACAGTGAAGACTCAAAATTATTCAATGGTAAAATGTGTAGATTTGAGGATTTTGCTAGTTTGTAATTGGGCGGGCTGGCTGACCGCTGTGGCCAAGCCATCAAAGATATTGATATATTGTTTATAAAATTGTCCTTGTTTAAGTTCCATTGATTTTAATAAGTTTTGCTTCAATATTAAAAATTAAGTATAAATATGAAGTGTAGGTTTTAAAATTATGTAAATATATTCTTAAATCTGTCTCAAATTTGCTACTGGATTATTACGTAATGAATGAATACATTTTTTACAAAAACTGATATTGTATTTTTTATCTTGTTTAAAATTTTGTTACATTTGCTAGTTTTTATTTTTTAAATTTGTTTGATTATTTTTTATAGACTATTTATCAGATTGTAGTAGTGAAGCCATCACTAAGAAAAAGCCACCAGATACTTCTGAAACTGCTGAAGTTATAGATAATAATGGTAAACCTTTTTAACTTATTTTCCTCATAATTTCAGATTGCATTTAAATCCTTAAAAAAATCTCTTGATGTATTAAATGAAATTATATAAAAAATAATTAAGGGTTATCAGTTTTGTACATGTATGTCCCATTATGATTTGAGGTATTTTTTCTCGGTAATAATTTTTATTATTTTTTACTGCTTACAGAAGCACCTTATGAATATTTTTTAATAATATTATCGACCATCTAAGCATGACGAGACCAGGGCTTCTCTACGCTTTAAATAAACTTAGTAAGACATTATGTTAAACAATAAGAGTTTCAGAAAACCTTATAATTTCTTACATTTTGTTTTTATCTAACAAAGACCCTAATTGTTTTTCCAAAGAATGCTATGTTTTGTACAGTAACCCAGATCTCTATAAAATTTCCAATTTTTTACCATGTGGAAACTTATTTGTGAATATAGTATCCAACAAAAAGTCACAAAATTCATCTCAAATTCAGAGTAACACTATTTAGTTGGTGAAAGGATTAATAAGTAACACTTTAAAAGAATGATTTTAAATTTTAAAATGCTTTCAATTTTTTTTTTATTTAGAGTTTAATTTGATGCTGCTATCTGAAGTTTGAATTTTTGTGGGAAAAAAATCTAACTATTTCAATCTAATTAATTACTCTCCATTATATTACCTATTAATCACTTTAACTAGTGTTTGCATTTTTTAGAAAAAATTTTGTATCTGTTGTCTACTTTTTCAAGAATAAGATTAAGAGTTTTTCTGTTGGAATTGTATAGAAATTTGTTAATTCTGGGCATTTAAACAATTTAAAAAAATGAATCTATTGCTGAGAAGACAGCATGCCATTTTACTTTTGCAAAGGTTTGCAGATGGAATCATGTTATGTATGGTGCTCAATTGTGGTTCAGTGGTATATGTTCTATATCAAAGATCATATCAATAAATTACACACACATACACAACGCAGCCGTTTTAGAAAGTTCCAATTTTTTTCCTGTTGCAAAACAAGAAACATTCACTGTTGCCATTCACAACCCAATTTTTAGAAAAGTAAAAAAAAAGTTTTCAGACAAGTAGAGGCTTCATTTCAACAGCAGTTCCAAACAAAACACTTCGCTACAGAAATGTGAAAAGAAAAAATAAACCCTGAAAATTGAAATCTAAATATCAAGCAGCGAAAACAACTTAGCATGTTTGGTTATTTACTTATTCATATCATATATACTTTATTTCAGGTCAGTCAACATCTATTGTAAAGCCTAAAAGAGGCAGAAAAAGAAAATCCTCTGTCCTTCCGCCAGATTATTTTGAGAATATTGAGGCACAAGTTACTGGAACTAATATGTTAACGAAAGAAAGTTTTATCTTAGGTTTGTATCATACTATTTGTGTCTTATAAAATTAATTTCTGGTTTATACTGTCCAATTTAGTTTATGGCACTGTGAAAAGTATTAATCGTATTACTGTCAAGTAAAAGAAACTATAGTCAGGATCTTCAGTTTCATCTTTATTATTAAAATTGTTGTTGACCATTAAATATACCCTATAGCTTAGGTATAGGTGTAAAGTTGGGGACACCTATTAGCTTATGACTGATATAATTTCCTTACATGCTCTAAATTTTAACTTCCACTACTTTGCTAAAAATCTATCTACAATTTTTTCATTCAAACAATTTGATGTCAAAAACTATTTGTTATTTTACAACAAAATACAATTGAAAACTAATGTAAACATTTAAAAATAATTCCCTTATTTAACATTTGTACTTTTATGTTATGTTTAGGTCCACCTGAAACTGAATTTACTGTATCACGATTAGGTAGGGTAAGAAAAACTAGAATTCTCACAGATTATATTACTGATGAAGAAGAAATAGATGGTAATTCAATATTTTACTAATTTTTTAGACAATTTTGTATAAAAGTATTTCATATTATTTTGGGAACTAGCAAACAGTTTTGCATACAATTTTCAATTTGTAAGGATGTTTAGCAAACAACTGAAAAAAAGTACTTTGTCTAACCTGATAGTTTTTGCAGAATAGTTATCACAGATATGATTTTTGCATCGCTGTGGCCAGGAACCCAGCTAATAGCCAGAGAGTTAGGGGTTAAAGCCAGTCGGTTGATTGTGAGATCAAGAACCCAAGTAAGTAATGGTTTCCTAAGATTACGGTGCCGTCACCCGCCAGATTCGTAACGGTTACGTATGACGTCACAGAAACCTTTTACGTACAAATGAATGGCGATCTTTTCCTAACAACACTTTAATCCTAACCGTGACGGATCTGTACCATCGTCACGGACGTTCTTGCTTTCCCTACTCTTCTTCACACGTTTTTCGGACACGTAATGGCTACTTTTGCGCCGGGGGGGGGGGGGGGATTTCCGAAAAGAGCGCTTCCCAGTCGGCCTTTCTCTTCTGGGGTTATAGGATTCTTTTAGCGATTGTAGGCCTTCGAAACTAAATCTTCGTGCATATGATTTAAAACAAAATCAAAGGGTCCCAAAATTTTCTTTGTTATTAGATGCCGACATATGAGGATATGGAAAGCCCCTTCAGTTGTCCTATTTTTGAAAATTTCACTCGGTCGGCTACTATCTAAATCCGATTCCTCATCCTCCATCAGAATTAGCAGAGCTAAATTTTCATAATCCAAACTCATTTTTATTGATTCAAGTTACGAGCCGGCTAAAAAATCATGATGTGTCGGTTTGTTTACGTTTGGATTGGTTGCGGATTACGTTTCTTCACTTCTTTGAGGAAACCGCATTCGCCGTAAACATAACGAATAGGGTGGTAGCGGAGCGAATCTGTGACGTCCGTGTGGAGTTACGGTGATGGCGCCGTTATCTTGGGAAACCATTACTGTAGACACTATTGTTGCTGTTCTCGTTTTTATAGATACAATGTGATATAAAGAAATAAATAAGCCACTAAATTCCATTGGAAGTCTTGACCACTGTCTTTGCTAATAAAGGTGCATAAGAGCCTTACAAGATTACCTGCAATAAGTCCCTGGGTAGAATATTTCTATTTTTAACTGAATCTTTCCAAGAGCTGGGTATTTTAAGATGGGGAATTTGAATGAGTTACAAGTTGAGTGTAGGGAAATTTGACATTGCACATAAGATTGTGTATTGTACAGGTAAATCTTCATGCTCTAATAATGATCAGTTTTCAGTCTGGCAATTGTGGGTGTAATAGTTCTTGGACAATTTAATTCCGTGACAAGGGGTTTGTCAAACGAGTCATGATTCTACATTTGGCATCTGTGTTAGAATCAGTAAGTGTAATGGTGGTGCACTTATGATCAAGCTCCCTAGCTTCTAATTGTCAGCACTTTCGTTTCCCTCGTCACTAATGAGATATCTTTATACATGATTCTTTAAAAATTTTAATGTATTTTTAGGATATTTCTAAATTGATTAATTTATGTGCAAAATGCTTTTTTTATTTTAATCAAATTATTGAACTTGTAGAAGGCGATGATGAATCAGTCAAAGGTGTTGGGAGCAGAAACGCGAGAATTCTGTCAGATAATAGTAATGGTGAGTGCTAAATAAAAGATATATAAATATCTGTACATTTTTAATTTTACTAATCAGTATGCACTGTAAAGATAATGAGCAACAGCTAGAATCTATGTTGTCTCCCCCCAAATTTCTTTTAAAGTTTAGTTTAACTTAAAGTTGCAGATGTTTTTTTTAATGAACCTCAAAAGCTTTTTCTTTGCCTTTATCTTAAGTGATACAAGTCTTTATAGGCATTATCTTAAACACTACGACTTAAAACGTGTTTTTTATCGTGTAGTTTTGATGTAGTTGGTAATATTGTTCAGCCTTTCATCTCATAAGTGGGTCGTTAAAATGAGTACTAAGCCTGCTTGGGAACTAAACACTGGGGGTTCTATGTGAGGCTAACCACCATACGGAGACGCACGCCTAGCACCCCAGAGCCCTAGGTCACGAAAGCTGGAATGGGCACGGCAGGCCTTGGCCCACTAACGGGCTGTTGCACCAATTTTTTTTTTGTTATATTGTAACATGTTGATTTTTTTTATGGTTTTATATATGTTTTATAAAACCAACGTCTTTATAGAGTATAACAACCATTACATTGTCCATAATTTGTCAATAAATACATGGTGATCGTAAATGAGTACTCTTGGAGGTGAAAAGAAAATGGTCAATCTAAGTAAGTGATAGTGAAAATAGTTAAAACAATAACTATTTATTAGTTCTTCATTTTTAAAATAAATAGATACAACCAATCATCTTCATCTAATCATATATAACTAAAGTCAAACATAAAAGTGCATTTAGTTTTGTAATCTTTATTTATGTTAATATACAGTGCAATGCAAAAGTTTAGACAATTACTTCATTTAGCTGTAAAATTTAGAATTGTGATAGTAGAATTACAAAAAAAACCTAAACATATTACAAAAATATTTTGAAATGCTATAATTGAAACATAATTGTTTGATTTGCTATGGCAATAATTGTTTCAAAAAATAAAAATTTGTATGATGCAAAAGTTTTGACACAAATACGAGATTATGCTAATTTAAAGTTGATAATGGCCTAATTGGTTGGCGAGCGATAGCGAGCAGGGGGCGTAGCCCCCTAGTTGTTATTAAATCTGTTTAGTTCCCCGGATATTGTGTTTTTTTTAAAATTCATCTTATAAAAAAATACAATTCATCAATAAATATGCAAAATTATGCCATTATCTACTTTAAATTAGAAGAATCTTGTATTTGTGTCTAAACTTTTGCATCATACGAATTTTTATTTTATCAAAAAAATTATTGCTATAGCAAATCAAACAATTATGTTTTAATTATAGCATTTCAAAATATGTTTTTAATATGTTTAGGGGACTTTTGTAATTCTACTATCACAATTCTAAATTTTACAGCTAAATGAAGTCATTGTCTAAACTTTTGCATCACAGTGTACTTTCTTGATTAAATATGGATGTATATAGGCAGTAATAATTTTAAGTAACACCATTCACTTGCATGGTAAATCATGTTATGTTGTTTGCAGTTGTAGATTGAGATCAAGGGTAATTATAATTGTCTTACACTTAAATTAGGGAATACTTAAATGTTAACTTACCATCTATAGTTCACTGTTCAACACTAGGGTTCACTATTTACCTTATCCCTTGTGCAGCGCTATTCTTCTTAACAATAGGTTTTCCTTTATTGTTTGAAAACTTACAGTTCTGCTGATCCTACTATTGTCTGTAGGGCATGTCAACTAGTTGAGGGAAGTTCATTTCGTATTCTGTTAATATGACCAGAGATTTGAGTATCTTGGGTACCATTGTATTGCCTGGGAGGTTGATAATATACCATTCAGGAAAATGAGGTTCATATCAGCAATCAGCCTACTTTATGGCTAAACGATGGAGTTAGTACAATAGACTAGTGGTCACAGTATTTGGCCATGATGTGCCGCCAAACTTAAATAATATTGTTCGGAAATCAGTGGTGTTTTCATGGATACTCTGGCTCATTAGTCTGTATTTGTCTTTGGCTGCTGTGGGTTTGTTTCTTTTGGAGTAAGTCAATCTCCCCCCTTCTACCCTTTCATAAAATAAGCCTGTTCTGCGTGATATTGCACCCTCTGTTCAGTGTTATGACATAAATGTATAACGTACTTTCAAAATGATTAAGCTTTTCATGTTTCGTAACAGTTCAGTGTTTGTGTTAGTTCCTTATTAATTTTGTGATGTCTAACTAATAAAGCCATTTTTTACTATTGTCTGTCTGTTCACTTTATGGACCTGCAATTCTATAGTTTTGTGGCGACGTGCTGAGACGAAGTATCGAAGATCGTCGGTGGTGGCGCTTTTCATGTTGTCCCGTGGTGATTCACCTATTGAAATGCTATACGCATGCCCAAAGTTCAAGCTACTTTAAAAGACTGTACGACTATCTCTCTTTTCAATAACTTTTACTAGTTCTGCTGCGTGGTGCGATTCAATCAATTTAGTTTACTTCAATATAACTTTTGTATTGTTTTAATAATAAATTTTTGTTACAGGTTGATAAGGTGTATTTATTGAACCAGCATTGCACACGCTTGTACAGTTTCCTCACTTGGACACTGGTCTGCTTACTTTTTTGCCGACAGGTCTGGTCTCACAAGCCACTTGTCCCAGAATTGTTGTAAACAAAATCATAAAACTCATTCTTGCATCAGGCTAAATTATCTGCAGCTTTCGGACAGAAGTTGTGCTGTGTTGTCAAAAATATAAATGAACTTTTTGAATTTTAAATGAGTGCTTCAATGTTTTTTTTTTCCCCACTTCAACTAGTTTAACTCTGTTGATAGTCCAAAATATATTTAAATTAATGAATTATCATTGTTTTAAAATTGTTTTTTCTATCTCTTACTCAGACTGTTTATTTACTTTTCAGTCTCAAGAGTCCCATTTATGATCACATTAAATTTATTAACATACAGCCAATCTTTGTGATGATAATTTTATTCTATAAAGCAGTCGGATTTATTTGAAGACTTTCCAACATTTGTATTATTACCTTGTAATTTGAGCCCATGTTTGGTGCAATATAAATGGACTAATTTTTTAATTAATCTATTTGAACTAATATAACTTTTTTATGAATGTAGGAGATAGCTGTATCATGGTGGAGCAGATTGATAGCCTCCCTGATAATTCCACAGTGGAAGTAATCGCAAAGGTAAAGGAGGAATCTGAAGATTCTCCAGAAGTACTAGTCATACCACAAAATATCACCGACAATGACCGAGATATAAACTTCGTACCACCACTCGTCGAGAACATCTCTTGTGATTTAGAAGACAACCACCGAACTGCAGTTTCAAATACGAACACGAATTCTACTCTCCCGCAATCTTTGGCTCAAAACGTCACTGTTTGCAATCAAGTACCATCAGAAAATGACATAAACAGTTCCTCTTCTGTGAACATTCAACACATAAATACTGGGCAGAAGAGAAAGGCCTTTGATGGGGAAATCCAGTGCATCGAATTTGAACAGCCTAGTAGTGAACATGTGGTTCACTTACTAGATGCTGCTAGTGAAGTGGTAATTACAGATACCACAAAGGCTAAAAGAATGCGCCGAAGGGCAGCTATGCCCAATTTGGCTATGGCCAAACGACGGCCTGGAGTTGAAACAGAAGTGCCTCAAGTCAAGCCTTCATTTTCGAATTTCACTCCGAAGGAAAACTCTTCTAATCCTTCGAAACCAATTATTACTAGGCCATTCGAACCACTATGGACTTATTCTCGGAATATCAAAAGGGACGGTGAAACTGTTTTAGCACTGCAAGCAGATGACGAAGTGATAATTAAGCCCAATTTGGCTCAGGTCAAACGACGGCCTGGAGTTGAAACAGAAGTGCCTCAAGTCAAGCCTTCATTTTCGAATTTCACTCCGAAGGAAAACTCTTCTAATCCTTCGAAACCAATTATTACTAGGCCATTCGAACCACTATGGACTTATTCTCGGAATATCAAAAGGAAAGGTGAAACTGTTTTACCACTGCAAGCAGATGACGAAGTGATAATTGTGAATTCTGACCAATCTGCTCAAGAAAAAGATAATTTAAAAACATCCTTTCAGAATAATTCAGTTCCTGGAACTTCTTTTAATAATAATTCAATTTCTGGATCATCTTTACAGAACAATGTACCTGCTCAAACTTTACCAAAGAATAATTCATTTGCTGGAATTTCTTTACCGGTACCTGGTACTTCATTTGAGACCAATCAGACAATTCTGAACTTGGAAAGTTCTACGGACAGTCAACAACAGGTTTTGGAGCCAACTAGCTTTCCCGAGAATAATCAGACAATTCTTAGTTCTACATTATCCTTCCCAAATAGTCAAGCCATCACTTTGGACTCTGATGGAACTTCAACTGACCCTCCACCTGTGATGATATTCACAAAGTCACCAAACAACGAGAACATTCTTCACTTGTTTATGGTGCAAAGTCCAAAACCCTGCTACTGATGCTTATATCTATACAGACAGAATAAAAGAACAATTCTTATTTGTCTAATCAAGCTCGCTATCCCAAAACTTAATACACTCAAAAATTTAATAATAAAAGAGCTATGGCAGATTTGGAATTTGTTGGGGATACTCAATTAGGTCACAATTTCTTTTACAACTAAAAAAATATATAATTATAATAGACAAAGCACAGCACTGTCGTATTAAAAAAAAATGGGTGAATCATTTAAAAAGTAAATAAAAATGCTGTAAGTGGCCAAAAGAGCACCACTCCCGATGAAATTGTGGTGTGGATACACAGTCATGTTTACCTAAATATATTAGAAAATATAGTTTTTCTGTCATATACCTTTGTAACTATTTTTTATTTTTGCCAAGGCACCATCTATCAAAAAGTTTAAAAGTCCTTGATTTCTATGCGAAGAAATGGGTACAAACCTCCCTTTAATAATCCAAAAATATTTGTAATTATTTGTTTTAAAATTATTGAAATATGTGTGAATACCTAGTATTCTCTTTAAGCCAATTCTAAGTTACTGAGATTAATTTCCGATTTGTCTACTCTCGAACTACTATTAAATACTTTGCCATCTTCGGTAATGTTAATGGCTAAAAAACTATTAAATGTTCTTAAAAAATTATTCACTTTTCTATATTTTTCTATCACATATTTTTGAAAGAAAAAGTCTAAACACAATGTATTTTGAGTTATGCTATTTATGAAGTGATGACACAATATTTGAAAAGCAATACGATTTTTTAAATACCTAAAGCAAATTGTTTTTTATATTGTGCCAAACTCTTTCCTGCAAATGAAACAAGCATTGCATACCTTACATGTAAATTTTGTTGATTTATATATTTTGTTAAATTTGTCTTTAGAATTAGGTTTTGTTAATTTTTTCAAATCAAACTCAATTACTTTTGCTTGGTTAAATTGATTTCCCTCAAATGTCACCATAATCTCTGGTACATTTATTTTGGTTAATTTATTCTATGTATAATGTATATACTAATTTTCTCTAGTCTTTAGTGGAAATGTTGATTTGCGTGGTTGTTATAGTCTTTCATTATGTAAAATTTGTGCTGTAGTTTGATTTATTTATCACTTATTAAATTTAGCTTTAATATTTATATAAAACCTTGATAAAATATATTTTGACTTGGCGTACAATTTGTTTAACAAATTATAGACAGAAAAATGAATTTTATTACCTATACTATTTTCTATCAATGTATTTTTCATAAAGTTTTTATAGAAAATAAAATGTTTTGTTGCTGAAGAATAGAGATATTTTTATTGACCAAATTAAAATAAAAAAGCTTCAAGGGAGAAAAATAAGTACAAATATGAATGTGGTAGTACTGTTATTTAAGATAAGCGACTACGTTTAGTGGGACATTTTTTAGAATCAGTAAGCTGAAAAAAAATACAATTTCAACAAAATCAGATACCTTATTAAATGTAATATACATAAAGTATCTGCTATTTATAACAGGAAAGTCTCACAAGAATTAGAAAACAAGTAAAAAGGTATACAAAATATATCTTTTAATACTACCAAGATACAACAGGGTGTCTACCGATCACGAAAGTCGAAAAAGTCACGAAATCGAAAAACGGTCAAGAAATTAGAGAAATGGTCACGAAATTTTAAAAATAATCACCAAAAAGGCGATTTTTTTAAATGACGCCAAATATTTATAAAAGAATAGCTTGTATTGCAACCATTTTTTCCCCCCGTAACCTGCTTTTCCAGCAGTCGGCATGTTCGTCCATTACTCTATGGTTCGGTCTAGAAGTAGAACTACCATGCTTTCGTCGCGTTGTGTTGCCTGTTATTTATGAACGATTAGCGTGTTCAGCCATTTTCCTCCCTCTGTTTTTTCGGCCGTCGGCCGTGATTTCCGTTTTTTGTTTTTAATTATCTAAACTCAGGATTCTGAATTTTAATTTTATTAAATGTCATCAACACGAATTTTAAATTGATCACTAAGTTTTATCAAACTAAAATTAAGAGAATTAAGATTGGATTACACTAAGATGTCTTCAAATATCGGCCAGTGCAATCCTTATTAGAAGAGGATGATTGTTACCTGACCAAAATTCTGCAGTCCAATAATGTTTTCTGATTTACTTATTTTGCTGCATAGTAATTTTTGCAAAATCCACTAATGACGTCGCATTACCTCATAATGATTGACACAGGGATCAATCTGTAGTCGCATTTTTCGCAAAATGTGACGAGTTGCACAAAAATGCGAAACAAAATTATTGGCCGTCGCGAAAATGCGACGCCGTAATTCGGTGAAACTAAACTTAAATTTCAATAAACAACAAGTTCAAATAACCGATTCTAATAATGAAAATAAAAATTATAATCAAAATGTGAAGATGAATTAAGATTGGATTACACTAAGATGTCTTCAAATCTCAACCAGCCAGTGCAACCTCCCATTAGAAGAGGAGTCCAATAATGCTTCCTGATTTACTAATTTTGCTGCCTAGTAATTTTAAAGAAATCTACCGATAACGTAACGTTGCATCAGAATGATTGACAGTTCTCTGGCTCTGCGTGTTCGGAAGAGTATCTCGTTACTTTTGTAGCTCAAGTTCAGGCCCAGTCTGACAACCAGAATATATTTTCTGATCAAGTGTTCGATTCGCGGAGTACGTGAGTCGTGATCACAAGAATAGCTTGAATGTTAAAATACTTTTTGTTTACGTTTGAACCTTTTCTACTTCCGCCAGTACTGGGGTTTCTGATTTTAGAATAATTTTAGTTTTTTTTTTAAATGGACTTATACACGCTTTATATATTTAGATTTTATGTTGCTAGTAAATTTCTAGTCCTTGAATTTTTCTGGAAAAGTGCATGAATATTTTTTGCCTAACAAATGTAGAACCATGCTAATAAGGATATGTATTGAAAATTAAAAGTTATATATTTCAAACATGTTTTAATTTGAAAAAAAATCTTGTGTATTTGTAGTAGAGGCTTCAATTTGTAATGTAAGTATTAATTTTTGGTTTGCCTTTTTTTTCGGAATTGATCATTTAAACCGTTGTAAGCGTTTCTGAAGAAGGTCAAGAAATTTTCTAAAAAAGTCCCCAAAAGGTCAGGAAAAAGTCAAGAAATTAGATTTGACAAATCTGGTAGACACCCTGTACAACCAAATCATTACCCAAATGAAAAGGGGGAATAATTTTAAGATCTCAACATTTTTCATAACTGTATAAGGTTTAAAAAGGCAACGTTAGGACTTACAAAAGGGAAAGTTCAAAATGTTAAGCTCTCGTGTGAAGATAATTAAAGGTATTTAATGAAAATAATGGCAGAACCAGATGTATAATATCCATTAGATTGATTACGTTCATATAGTGCAAGATAATTTCATTTTTGGTGGCGATTTGAGTTGAATTATCGTCGCAATAGAGCTACACAAAAGCTATGGAAATTGGCATAATTTATAATCACAGTCAAGTGACAAACCGACACATGAGTAGGCACCCCACTCAACCGTTAAGGGCGACATTGTATGCAGCATCAGGACTTTGGAGCATATTTAAAGTGCCCTCCCTATACACCAGGCCCGAACCTGGGACCTTTCTCATGCAAAGTAAGCACCTTATAAACTGAATTCCTGTTTCCTGGAAAACCACACAAGAGGATAGGGGAAGAAAGTTCTTTCCAAGCGTGTGTTGTAATCGTACGGACTATAACACTATCTTCTGTTACGTCACAGTAAAATTATAGAAAAGTTATCTTGCATATTTAAAGTGCCCTCCATATACACCAGGCCCAAACCTAGGACTTTCTCATACAATGCTATGTCCTCACTACGACAACAAAACGCCACAAAGGCAACCAAACGCAACAAAATTTGGCGACCGCCAAGCAATGGTGGCAATGGTACCGCCAAGCATGGTGGTTGACTCTGCCAAGTCGCCAAGTTTATTACGTTTGACTGGCATTTGTTGCCTTTGTGGCGTAGTCAGGACATCGCCTTAAAAAACACTTTTTAAGTACAGTAAAACCTTGAGTATCCGAAACTCTGTTAACAAACCATTCCCAAGTCAAGATAAAAAAAAATTATCGGACAAGGTCATTCTCGGTTGTTCACAAAAGGAACTAATTTTTGAAATTTACAATTCTAAAGTGAGGAATCACCGACGATACTGAAATTGCCAAATTTGAAAACTCCTGGAGAATCCTCTAAAATCATGAAACTCGAAATGATATCTACTATAAAGCAAAAAAATAAGCACTTTTACCAGAACTCCTATCTGTTATAAATAAAATAAGAATTGAAATTAAAAAAGTTTTTGCACTTTCTTTTTACTAAGAAGTCTCAGTTTCAGAAATAACCTAACACTAAATTTAAATCTTTACAGCTGCAAAGCCAGCATGGATTTCAGACTTGCGAATTTAAGGTCTGGGAATTTTCAGTGCTTGACAGCGCTATAAGTTTTACTATTTAAATGAAAATTCTCTATTATCCAGAATTTGGGGGGGGGGGGGGGAATAGGGTTTTACTGTAATTAGTGCACAGTAAGCAAAACTTGGAGCCAGTTATTCTTTAAGGCCCAGGGTCTAGATGATAGTGAGAAATATTTATAGCATTATTGGCATTAGTTTATTAACCTCCTTAAAACAATAAATAATGAACAATAAATTTAGAAGAATCACATTTTTATTTAAATACAATTCAATTGCAGTTTAAATTCAAGAACAAATACGAATGAACCTTATGTTGAATAAAATACATGACAGCGAAACTAGTGGTGACAACACTGATTGGAATGGCTGCAGCACCGCTGAGAACAAGAACTTCCTTTTTGATTCTAAAACAAAATAGATCTGTTACATGTAACAATTACCAAAAAAGTAATTAAAATTATTTTAAAATTAGGTTAACAGTCCATGCTTGCTAATTTGGCACAAAATCTCTCGCATTGCCGAAAACCACAGGATTAAAGAATATGGTTGGTTAGCTTTAAAACATGACACACTACAGCTTAATTTTTAAATGTCTGTGGATTTTCTGAAATTGAGTATTGTAGTAGACAGTGTGTGAGATTTATGATGGTCCGAGAGCCTTTCCTGGAGGTTTGGTTTATTTTAGACAGCTTTTTCCCTCAAACAATTATTTTTTTATTACCTAAAAAAACATCTAAAAGTCATCATTTTGCTGTTCCAATTAGAAATCTTAGGTGTGGACTTTTTTTTATGTTTTAGAGTATTTTAAATAAATGCAACATTTCTAATACATATATTTTTAAAAATTAAAAATAGGTCAAAATAAAGAAATTTATTTTAACGGCCACAAAATAATAATAACTGCAGTCTATGGTTGATTAAGGGAATAAATTTTATCCCCCAAGATTTTGAAAGGAAGGAACCAAAGAAATGTTAAACAATATTTCTGTACCTTATATTCAGAGGCTAATCATAGCTAACTTGCGTCTTGTAATTAGAATGAAAAAATTTAGATCTTCAAAAATCCAAAACCCCAAAGTTGAGTATTTAGTTAATTTCACTAACAAAAACTAGATACTTTGGCTACACTAAGCCAAACAATGAAACTCAAAACATAGCTATGAACCAAGGCTCATATCTAGATGCAGTGGACGGGAAAACTCATGAGAATTTATGTAAAAAAATATTTATGAAGCTTTTTGGCTCTGAGATACATTTAATAACTTCTCTTACCTGGTGTAACCCTGTGTAGTAACCGGCCATGTACCAGGAGATAAGCAAGTTGGACAAAGAGGAGTTGTTGGCAATACTGGAACACTGGGGCATAGGTGGTACTGGAGGTGCCAGGAAGGGCATATTTTGCTGAGGGAAAGAAAACTCGGTTAAACGCTTAAGTCTAATTTTGAAATATAGCTACTTTTACTATAATGACTATAATTGAAGAGCTTAGTGGAAGAACATGCTAAGTGACAAAAAGGTGAAAACAAGAAAATGAGATAGAAAGTTTTTAGTTTGCACTTAGAAGCATTAAAAACGGTACTTGCAAACAGTAAAAAATATACTTAATTTTAAGTTTATGAAAAATCGAACACTTGTTACCTTTAAAGGATGGAATAATATGTTCATTGACACAAATCTCAACTTTAAAAAAAAATCACTTATCATGTTCTTCCCCTAAGCTCTTCAATTGTAAGTGTGAAAGTACTAAAATTCTTTTTTTAAAACATAAAATTAGGGATGCACCGAATACTCGGTTACTATTCGGTATTCGGCCAATTTAGCCGAATAGCTTAACTATTCGGCCGAATAGTGAAAGTTAAAAATTTCCAAATTTCTTCAAGTTATCTTATAAAACGTCGAAAAATTCCCGAACATGACTTGTTTTCTTTTATAATAGACTCAAATTCTTAAGTTTTAGTTATTTATAATCAAGCTTTACTCAAGTTAAATTAAATAAACATGTATCTTTAAGTTAACAGTTACAATGAGTGGGCTTTAAAAAAAAACAATTACTATATACAGTCAAACCTCGATAACTCGAGGTTCCAAGGGACCCTAAAAAATATTCGACTTATCCGAAGTTCGAGTTATCGAAGTTACCTCCCATCCCTCTTTACTGGCACTTGAGGTGGGTCGACCTGGTTTTATATGTGCCATAATAATACTTGTATGCATTTCAATTTTTATAGCCTATGTAAACAACAAGAGAAGAATGGGGTTAAAAGGTTTATTGAAACTCACAAAATTTGGCCTCATTACATATTAATTAGTATACATAGATATTAATTACTCGTTACTTATTTACATACCATGTAAATTTCATTTAAAAAAAGCAGTTATTTCTGGTTGTTCATATTTTTTAAGGTTATTGGCATTTACAAAGTCACCTAATTTTTGAACACAGTTAAATAGGGTGCTGTCTGTACCTTCGGTGGTCTCCAGGTATTGTTGTAGGATATAAACAGCGTCCCGTGCTTGTTTGCTTGTTGGAGGTGAGGGGGGATTTCGGCCTCTTCTTCATCCTCATCTCCTTCGGGCACTCCGCAAACTGCATTTACTATTGCCTCGTCAGACAAGGGTTCTGATGTTTCAATGTTGTCATCAATGCACATGAAATCGTTTTCCCAGTCCATATCATCCATGCTTTCAAAGGGATCCCAGCTGTCTCTTCTCGTTTCATTATCATTTGTACTGAAGAAACCACAGCTCTTAAAACAGTTCTCGATTACCATTTGAGAAACATCACTCTCCCACGAGCTCGAAATTAGTCGCATGGCATCTAGCACATTGATTTTGTGCTCTAAGCCATTCTCCACCTCCTCGATTAATTGACGCACTAAACGCTTTCGATATGCATGCTTCAGGCACTTGATGATGCCTTGATCAGCAGGTTGAAGTTTTGCTGTTGTGTTGGCCGGAAGGAAAAGCAACTTTATCGCAGACAAGTTTGCGATATCACCGTGAGCAGTGCAGTTGTCCACGAAGAGTAACACTTTTCTGTTTTGGTTGAAAAACTTTGAATCCAGTTTTCGTATGTACATCTCGAACAAGTTCAAAGTCATCCAAGCTTTTTTATTTGCATGGTACTCCACGGGCAGTGATTTCACATTCTTTAAGCACCGGGGCTTCTTTGCCTTTCCAATGACCATCAAAGGCAGCTTTTCAGTCCCATTGGCGTTTGCCCCCACCAGAATTGTCAACCGTTCTTTGCTAAGCTTGCCACCAGAGCATTTCTCATTGCAATACATCATTGTCTTGTTCGGCGTGCATTTAAAAAAAGAGTCCGGTTTCATCTAGGTTGAAAACATCTTTGGGTTCATATGACTGTAGAAGCTGTGGCAAACTCTGCCTCTAGTTATCGCATGTTTCATCTGAAACGTCCTTTGCTTGCCCATGTAAGGTGCAAAACACGATCTTATTCCTGGCTTTGAACTTGTCCAGCCATCCTGTACTGGCGTTGAATCCATCGACTTTCAGCAGGCGAGCAAGTCCATGGCTTTTTCTTTCAGTAGCACTCCACTGAGGGGAATGTCCTTGCTTCGGTGAGTCTCAAACCATTTCAGGAGTGCTGCTTCGACGTCAGGAAAAGCACACGTTTTTGCGCGTTTACTAGAAGAGTCGGCACCCGATCCATGGCGGCTCAAAATCTTTTGTTTCTTTCAAAATCGTAGATAAAGTGTTTGGAGGTATGCCATACTTAGCAGCCACATCTTTCTTTTTCAACTGAGGATTTTTTTCAATCTCCAAAATAAGTTTTGCTTTTTGACCTAAAGTAAGAGTGCACAATTTTTGCTTAGACATTATGGATATGCAACTGCAGCTTCACGGAGTCAAAGAAAGAAGAGCGTCCAACTAGGAATCCTTTTTAGGAATGTGCAACTTTTCTACACGCGGCCGGGGGGGGGGGGGACCCGATTTCCACTCACAAAACAGGTACTCCTCCCCCCTACATTCTCAAAAGTAAAACCTCCCCCAAGACAGTGACATTGTCACACTCCAAACTCCCCTTCTCTCCACTCCACCTGTTTACCCTCTCGGACAATGGGGGCCCCCAATGGGACAATGGGAGCGATTGCAATTCACAGAAGAAATGAGGAACACCTGAGTGGACTGGCATTCGAAGTTTTGAGCTGAATTGTGCTTTTTACCAGGGAAATATATCACAAAAATTTCGACTTAGAAGATGTTCACTTCGAGTTATCGAGACAGTTTTTTAAAGAAAAGTATAGAAATGTTTCGGGACTTGATTAAAAGTTCGAGTTAGCGGATTATTCGACTTATAGGAAGTCGAGTTATCGAGGTTTGACTGTATATATATCACAATTGTAATTTTTTTACTAAAAGATATAAAAAAATAATTTTAATTGTATAATGATATTGTAAGCCATAGTTTTTTTTTTTTTTTTTTTCTGATTTTCATTCTACGCAGGATCCACCTACTTCTATTTTTTTCATACTTCTGTTTTGTGATTTTACCAATTTACACTTTCTGAAAGGCTTGTTTTAATAACAAACGAGTACTACTTTATTCTGTGTTGCTTAAATTAAAAATTTAATAGCTATATTGTATTAAAATTATTGTGTGATTGTGTACTTATATGTTTATGTTTAATTGAAATTGATGAATAATAAATACAACTTACTTAGATCCGACAAAAAAAAATTGTTAAGGTAGGCCGAATATCCGGCTTAGACTTTGGCCGAATATTTGTTATTCGGTATTCGGCCAAATTTGGTATTCGGTGCATCCCTACATAAAATACATTAAGAATCAATTATAAAATATAATTTAGAAGCATACGTTTTTTTTTTATTCACCATATATTCTTATGGTGAAAAGTATGAATAAAATTCACATTGTATCTTGCATAGAAATAAGGTGGATATGCAAGGGAAGTTTCTTCAGGAAGGGCAGTTTGTTACACTTCCAGTGAACAGTGACTAATAATACCCTTATATCCACTAGCCAACAGACTATTTGTGTAAATTCACTAAATTGAGGCAGCCACACCCATAAAAAAAATCACTGCATAATGACTGAAAAGCAGATATTAAAACAACGAATAAGAACATTTGGAAAAAAAACTATAAATCAAGGCTCAGGCTCGGAAAGTTGAAGCCGGACCGGAATTTTCTTTTGTAAACTCAATTTTAAACCATGACGAAAATGAAACAGGTTTCAGCTGAGTTTTCTTGACATAAATAATAGTTAATATCGAATGTATATATTAACTATTTTTGTTAACAAAGGTTCCCGACAAATGGTCAGCACACTAAATAAAATTCTTGATAATAAAATATTATGAATTATAAATAATTACTCTTTTAAAATGTTACTTAATAATCATTTACCTACTAAGTAGCATTATTTTTCATTTGATATTTAATTATTATCTGTTGCATACATCATTCAGGAGTTTACCCGATTCTAATTTAAAAAAGATTTGTTAAAATACAAGACACACAATTCGATCAAGCTTTTATAGTTAAAATAACCATATAAGTTAAGAAGGTGGAGATGCTGCCAGGCAAAAACCAATACAGAAACCGGTTTGCCAAGTGAAGCAATCAATTGCATTGTAGTAAGCCAAACAAACGCTCTCGGTGAACTATTTGTGGCTATACTACAGTGGAGTTTGAATAGGCTTACAACATCTACATTGACTTGGCAATTCCGGACTCTCTAAAAAATTCCATAATTACAACACAATTTTCATACCTGTGAAGGAAATTACTACCACTTGTGTAAATTTAAATTCAGATCTCGTGCTACATCTTACAACTGCACCAACAATACATTTTTTGGTTATTAAAAATGCTTTTTAAGGAATAAAATGCATTTCAGCAGATATTAACAGTGACTGAGTAGTTTGTTTAGGGTTGCTTGGCGACTTTCTGACGACAAGTATCCCTCTTTCCATCTGCTTAACACTAATCAAATAACCTTACACAAATTTCTACTCACCGGAATTTGGGGTGGGGCATAGCACTGCGCCGCCTGGTGTTGTAAGTGGCATGTGTTGCCAACTTCAGCAGTAGAATAGTCGTACGGCATGTGGTTTGTCACCTGGCTCTCATGGAGTTTCTTCTTGTACGAGCAAGATTCGTGACTGACGCTACCCGCTTCAGAGGACTCGCATGTGAGGCTCATCTGTTGAGGATTAAGAGAAAATGTTAGATTGTTCAAGTTTAGAAATATGTTAAACAACAAAAGAAACACAGTATGTCTCATTTTTGGATCATGAGTTTAAAAGAAAGTTTGATAACTCAATTTAAAAAAAAAATAGGTTAACAAAAAATATCTAGAGATACAAATGCAGCTTGGTCTGTCTATCCCTTTTAGATCATGAATCAATCTTTTTTTATTAATATAAAAGGCTTGGTTGTAGTAGTTCTTGATTGTAAATAGTTCAAACACCCATAGTGTCTAAATATCCTATTAGTGCTGTCTATACCAAATAAGTTGGACAAAATGTCCTTTCGGTGATGATTATTGCAAAAACAAGACAGGGGAGCTTGAAACTTGTTTATGTCTACTTTTTTTTTTACAAAGCTGTATACTTGTGCAAGACAGTGAAAGATACAAACTAAAACTAGATTTCCATTAGAGCCTGTCGGTGGCAGACTCTTTCAAGACATTAATATATATTATAATATGTAGTTATGTATCAATAACTTGTTTCACAGCTTTCCTGAATACAAATCCAGGTAGCATTAATGCCAACTATAATTTATGTTATAGAAAACTTGTTACACAAGTTAATCAATGGGAAAAAAATCTCTACATAGCTTCCACACAAAAAAAACTACTCACATTGGAATTCTCATCCTTAGACACCTTCATTTGGCTCTTCCTGGCCTTCTTTCCCAGAGATTCTTTCAGCGACATCGGGTCAACTTCTTCTTGGTCTCCATACCCTAAAAACTCGACAGTGCAAGTGTCCTTGCCCACTTTTCGAACCTTTGCCTCATAGAACTGCCCATCTCCAGAGTATTGGGCTCGACAGAACATGCCAACACACAACTGGAAAGGTACAACATTAGAAATTGGATGAGCTAATTTAGAAGCAATCTATACTACTAAATAAAAAAACTAGAAGAAAATGCACATTATCTGAGAGAATTTAAAATATATATGACATGTTATAACTTAACCCTCTCTCTCCTCTTATATTTTTAACCCCATTAAACTTAATAACTTAAATTACCTTTTTCATATATCCTTAATATCACTTAGTACTTTAACATCCCAACCACACCCTGTCGGCGACAAACAGTCGCCTAGATCAATCGTTCCCACATAAACTGTTTAGTCATCACATTTTTAAAGTTGGCCTTTTCAAACTTTCTCATAACTCTGATTGGTCAGTGGAGCAGGGCTCGAGATTTTTTCGCCATTTTTGTAGGCACTCGGTCACACTCTCTTGTCGACTGCAGACGACAAATCAAACTTCTCCCGATGTCTAGCTGTTAAATAAAAGTCTTTACTACATCAAGTTTCCCTGTCGACTTATTTTACATATATCCAACATAAAAGAGGCTATTTTATGTAATATATCAGCAAATTTACTGCAGTGTCCAACAGTGCGATATTAAGATTGTCAGAGTTGTGTGAATCACCAGTTTTGCAATTTCGGGATTGCTGGAGTTACAAAATTTTACAAATCACAATTTACAATAGACCTGGAGTTTTAGGATGTTACGATAGCAGGAGTTTCACAGTATGAATCTTAAGGGTTTTGAACTGTCAAATTTTTGCTATTTTAGGATCACAGAAGAGTATTTCAAGATGACTATTTTCGTCGAGATTCTTGGAAAACACTACAAAAAAGTTGATATTGACGATTTAAAACTATTAGTCGCAATAATTGGGACTCAATTTATTCTGAAATAGCAAAATTGAAAGATTTGGAGCAGGATTGTCATATTTGCTGTCTGGATAGATAATCATACGAGTTCCTACTTAAATTTATTTTGTTAGGACCCCTCATATAGGTATGCTATAAATGTCTTCACACAATCTTAAAATTAAAAATCAGGATTTAAAACATTTATTGAAATATTTCTTTTAATTCCAACCTTTATAGATGCAATATTATAGCAATTCAATTCAAAATAAGTAGCAGTGCAAAGTTCCAATTTTGAAATTTTTATTTCATTTTTAAATCTTAAAGTCATAAATATTCGGAATGCATCACTTTTTTAAAGTGTAAGTATACTGGATATATTACTGGAGTTTAAAGGTAGGTTAACATATTTTCACACAGTTATTATAAAATATTAAAGATAGTTTACCTTATCTTCAATAGTAGCTTTTCCTTTTCCAGATTGATTCTTTCCTTGTTTCTTGGATTTTCCCATTGTCTTTTCCTAAAAAGAAACCTTTTATCAAAAAAGTATTTATTTTGCATTAAAAAATAATTTGACCACGTCTTAGCTTAAAGCTTTACTTTAGTAAATTTGGGAATCATTAAAAATAAAATACCCTTGCTTTGATAGATTTTTCATAAGCTTCTATCATCTTGGTGTCATCCCAATCAGAGTTGCGAAAATCCTAAAATAAAATCATACGTAATAACTTTTGCAAAGCAAGATTTACATAGGTATACAGTTTTAAAGTCCATTCATGCAAATGAAAATACACAGGATATTTAAGAGATTCGTCAAGGGACCGTCAAAAAAAAAATAGCCAAGTATTTGATGTTTTTTTAAGGGGGTGGGGATCCTGGTTTAGTTCTTGTTCTAGGTGTTTAATTATGTATTCTTTGATGCTTGGTCGGGTGAATTCACATGTCCCGAGTTAATCAAGGGTATTAGTAGATACGGATTTGCAATTTTGTGTTGCCGCTTTTACATATACTAGAGTCCCTTCAAGTCAGCTTCCCAAAAGTGTTGGATTAAAGGTATTAAAATATATTGGTTGATATTAAAATGTCGCCAAGCTCGAAAAGTCACCACGTCAGCAACTAGGATTTACCCAACGTGAATTTTTCAATAAGCGACAGAATTACACAATTAACGATTACTCAACAATAGAAAAAAGCAAACATCTAATACTTCATTCATATACAACAAAAGCACGAAATTCTTACTAAAAAATAGTAAACTAAACATAAAACTTAAGATGTTTAATATTAATGGATTTTGCAGAAAATTTGTTTTGTATTACAAAATGAGGTACAATCATAAAACTGGAGCCATACAAGCTTTCTTTACATCCTACAGTAATTTTCAGTCAAACTGCTTACTATGAATTATTACAAGACTCCTCTTTGTCTCATATCAAACCTAAACTATGTTTTATTTGTCCATTTAGTTCAGAAGAAGCAACTGAATTATTAAAGTCTTATTTCCCCGACATAAAGTTGAGTATATTTTACAGATGGATGTAAGGTAAGGTTTTGAATTATCGTCGCACTAGAGCTACACAAGGGCTATTGGCGAGGGTCGTCGTATTTTAGAACCAGTCAAGTGACGAGCCGACACCTGAATAGGCACCCAACGCAACCGTTAAGGGCGACATCGTACGCAGCGTTAGGACTTTGAAGGAACAGATGGATGTAAGTGGCCAATATAAAAACTAAAGCTGCAAAAGTATTATGAACAGCGGCTACCACCAAGAATATTTTAACTAGTAATTCCAAGAAGAATTTATGTTGGCCATTCCCTGCCACAAGTCACAGAAAAACTGTAAGCTGTGGTACTGTAAAAAGAATTGTCACTAAAACAAACTAAAAAAATGTTAATCAATTGGCCCATATAACAAATGCTCACCAAATGTGTTTGTTTTGCTTCAGTTTGTAATAAAAAAAAATTTATATCCCTTTCTTAACTGAAGAGGAAAATCAGAGATATCAAAATCAACTTGAAGAGATATTTTCTTTAAGCCAAACAGTAACTGGAACAAAAAGCGAGTTTCGCCAAGTTGTCCAAGTTCTTTAAAATGCGCCAAGCAGCACCATAGGATTTAAAATAATGTACCTGATAAATAAACATATTACGATTCAGCATTAATTCTGAACAACTTACAAAAAAGAAAAAACGTTCTAACTTTTAAAAATAACGTAACTATTTCAGAGCCAAAATGGCAGAAGAATGCGCCATGCGTGCTAGCCGACTAAGTATTTAATGGGACTGTTCTCTTTTTTTAGGCAAAAACTTTGAAATTCCGTAGTGATACAAGTAATTGATTAAATGCAAAAAAAAAAGCGAATGTTATTTCATCCACCTAATGAGCAAACCCACCAAATATCATTAAAATCTGCCATTCTTGGGTGTCAAATTGTCTTTTGGCTGGATATTTAACTCGTATTCAATTTTAATAACGGGTTCAGAATAGGTATCCGTTCAATTTTCTTTATCATAGATAAGATCTGAACCTTAAAATACTTAAAAATGAAATTGAACAGAGAGCAAAACGATACTTATAGCGAAACCAAAAGTTTGCATAGTATTGAAAACTAAGCTTGGGCGATATGAATTCGAGGCTAGGAAGACTACTTACAAGTTCATATTCATTTCCAGAAGCCATTGCTCCAAATAATTTATTACACTAAATTTTCTATTAGAACATTAAATTTTAACGACACCACAAAGGAAGTTTTAAATTAAAAGACTAAAAGGTTTAAATAAAATTTGGAAAGCGTGAAAGGGAACAAGACAAGAAAGAAAACATTCAGTTAAAGTTGAAGTGTATAAATCCGGTTCTTTCAAATTTTTAATGGATACTTTTCACTTGACGCACCTCCCACCTTGATCTTCTTTTGTCGACAGCTCGGCGGTATTCACAAGTTCGGGTCACCCGCAGGTTTCCCCCGTCTGGGGGATAGATCGATAGGTTTCGTCAAATTCCTTAAGCCCATTTCACACCTGCACAACTACTTGCAATTCCGTTGCAACTAAATGCAACTGCAACTCGTAACTTGTGGTAACCTGGTTCTTCCGGTTTCCACAAAAAATTATTTATCTCATAATTTGGCAAGTTTTATCTTTTTGTAAAACTTTTTTCAAACTATAGACTCGCTATTATCTCATTGAAAACATTGCATGCTCTTGAGCGTGAAATTTTCGTTGTTCCTAAAAGTAATTTGTTTCGTTTGTATAATGGAGTCATCAGCCAGAGAGTGTTGCACGTGTTGAAGTCTTCTAAAAAGAAATTATGGGCTAGAAAAATGGATTCTTAGAAGAAAGCAATTAGGTTGCTTTGATAATTTGGTGAGGGAACTAGCATTCGAAGTAAGTATATTATCGGATTTGTTATTTTAATTTATCAATTAGATTGGGTTACTTTTATATAAAAAATTTAAATCGCATTTTTTCCACATTAAACGTTTTAAGTTATATTGCATGGATAATTATTTAAAATTAAATCATTGTGTATTTTTATTATTGCATTTTAACCCAATCAATCAACCCATTTTTAATTACGCAGATTTTTGAATTTTTTTGCAAGCATGTAAAGTTGGCGTCTTAAAAAGTAAATAAACAACCAGTTGGCGAAGTCTAGTTCGTCACAATGTAGCCAAACAAATACTGAATTCTGATTGGCTAACGGTACATGCAACTTGAGATTTTTTCGTGCTCGCATGAAAAAATCTCACGAACTTGAGGCAACTTTTAAAATGCATGGTGTCCTATGGGAGTTGCAAGTAGTTGTGACAAGGTGTGAAATGGGCTTTATTCACAAGTGCGAGTTATGCCAAAAGGGAGGAGATAAGGAGCCGAATCTGCTCTACGGGTTATCCCACCAATATCGGTGGTTTTCAGAGGGATATCTCTCAGAAATGTTCAAAATCAAAACAAACATAGCTTATCAGGTTCTTCTTTCGAACTAGTGATTATAATTATTTTGTTCTAAACCATTTTAATTGATCTTTATAAGATCGTTCATTGTAGAAGTACAGCATATTAGATTGATAAATATATTTTCAACATGATTTAGATTGATACTAAATTTTACGTAGAGACTTACGTGAGATATGCGATGATAATTTTTATTGTACAATCCATTTAAAAACGTATCTTTAAATTTACTAAAACTGTTTTAAAAGTTGTGTGCTGCGGTAGTTATGCACAAAAATGTTACAAACTTAATAATAAAATACAAATAACAGAAGAATATTATAGCCATACTAGTATTTGCCACTGTAAAAATAATTAGCAGGTTAATATTCTTGGGTAAAGATTTATACATATACATAATGATAATTATAAAGGCATTAGTTTCCTTATTTTCCAATATTCCTTTATATTTTTATAAATTAAAGTTATTAAAACTTCAGAGTCATCTGGCATAAAGTTTATTTACTTCGCTTCAGCGATTTTTTTTAAAGGGGAGTCGGATGGGTGTTTGGGTCAAAAATGTCGATTTTCTGTGTTTCTTTTACTTTTAATCTGCATATGTATAGCTTTAATTTTAAACCAAAATTATCGATTTCTGTTTAGTGGTTATATTTTTATAAGCATTTTTCAGAAACTATGTACATCAGTTCTTACCAATACCTTAATTTTCTTTTGCGTTTCCTGAAATATAAGGTTTTTCAACACTTAGGAAAATTTTTCCCAGGAACTATAAAATATATAAGCGTGTTTTGTTTTATTATTTCTTCCCTATTAATAGCTATTTGAATTAAACTGAGGAATTTAAAAATATATCTGCTCAATTTTAAATATCTCTGCTACAAAAAAAGTTATATAACTTTAAATTGGATTTTTGGTTTTTTTTTAAATACATATTTTTAAAAAACTCACTGTGAAAGTATTTTTTTATACTGTGAAATATCTTCAGTTTAAATTAAAGAGCTATATGTAAGGAACAAACTATAAATACAATTCAAGTTCCTGTGAAAAACGATCCTAAAGTTAGTAAAATTAACATGGGCGAGATAGAACCATCCGACTCCCCAGAGGCGATTGCGATCTGTCTCACGATGCAAATAGAACAAGTGAGAAATATCTCTATCCGTAAACAACGTCACGTGATTCCGCTTGACCAATGATATGCCCTGTTACAAAATCTGATTGAAACCTGGGGAAGAAACCCGAAAGGTGAAGCCCAGATAAATCCAACACCTAAATCTCGCGGTTGTGAATACGAATTTGAAATAACCCTCAAGTTGTCCCTTCCTCGAAGGATTCATGTTCAGGGGATATCTCGCTACTTGACTCGAACTTGTGAATACGGCGGAGTGTTTTTGAACACATGGCTCCATGCCCACCAACCAGTCCCTCCTCCCTGGTGTGAGCATAGACAGTCCTAATGCGATGGCCGCGGACAGTAGCGGCCCTAGGACGTTTTCAAGGTGGGGATTACCCCCCCCCCCCATTTTCTCTCACTCCGCTGTTTTATCCCTAACGGCCGTATTCACAAGTTCGGGTCACCCGCACGTTTCCCCCGTCTGGGGATAGATCGGTAAGTTTCGTCAAATTCCTTATTCACAAGTGCGAGTTATGCCAAAAGGGAGGAGATAAGGAGCCGAATCTGCTCTACGGGTTATCCCACAAATATCGGTGGGTTTTCAGAGGGATATCTCTGAGAAATGTTCAAAATCAAAACAAACATAGCTTATCATGTTCTTCTTTCAAACTAGTGATTATAATTATTTAGTTCTAATTCATTTAATTGATCTTTATAAGATTGTTCATTGTAGAAGTACAGCATATTAGAAAGATAAATATATTTTCAACATGATTTAGATTGATACTAAATTTCTACGTAGAGACTTACCGTGAGATATGCGATGATAATTTTTACTGTACAATGCATTTAAAAATGTATCTTTAAATTGACTAAAACTGTTTTAAAAGTTGTGTGCTGCGGTAGTTATGCACAAAAATGTTACAAACTTAATAATAAAATACAAATAACAGAGGAATATTATAACCATACTAGTATTTGCCACTGTAAAATATAATTAGCAGGTTAATATTCTTGGTTAAAGATTTATACATATACATAATGATAATTATAAAGGCATTACTTTTCTTATCTTCCAATATTCCTTTATATTTTTAAATTAAAGTTATTAAAACTTCAGAGTCATCTGGCATTAAGTTTATTTTCTTCGCTTCAGCCATTTTTTAAAGGGGAGTCGGATGGGTGTTTGGGTCAAAAATGTCGATTTTCTGTGTTTCTTTTACTTTTAATATGCATATATATAGCTTTAATTTAAAACCAAGATTATCGATTTCTGTTTAGTAGTTTTATTTTTATAAGCATTTTTCAGAAACTATGTACATCAGTTCTTACCAATACCTTAATTTTCTTTTGCGTTTCCTGAAATATAAGGTTTTTCAACACTTAGGAAAAATTTTCTTAGGAACTATAAAATATATCAGCGTGTTTTGTTTTATTATTTCTTCCCTATTAATAGCTATTTGATTTAAACTGAGGAATTTTAAAATATATCTGCTCAATTTTAAATATATCTGCTACAAAAAAAGTTATATAACTTTAAATTGGATTTTTGGGTTTTTTTTAAATACATATTTTTAAAAAACTCACTTTGAAAGTATTTTTTATACTGTGAAATATCTTCAGTTTAAATTAAAGAGCTATATGTAAGGAACAAACTATAAAAACAATTCAAGTTCCTGAGAAAAATGTTCCTAAAGTTAATAAAATTAACATGGGCGAGATAGAGCCATATATCCGACTCCCCAGAGGCGATTGCGATCTGTCTCACGATGCAAATAGAACAAGTGAGAAATATCTCTATCAGTAAGCAACGTCACGTGATTCCGCTTGACCAATGATATGTCCTGTTACAAAATCTGATTGAAACCTGAGGAAGAAACCCGAAAGGTGAAACCCAGATAAATCTCGCGGTTGTGAATACGAATTTGAAATAACCCTCAAGTTGTCCCTTCCTCGCAGGATTCATGTTCTGGGGATATCTCGCTACTTGACTCGAACTTGTGAATACGGCGGTAAATAAATGGTGAAACATTACATTAGCGAGTTCACCCCCACACCCACACTTTTTAAAAAAGATTTTTAATTTGTTCACAGTAAAATAAGAAACATATTTGCATGTTTTTCGTAGCATCTAATAATGGTTAAATGTATGAAAATAATGCAATTTATTCTCTATTTAGATATAATTTTGTAATATTTGTGTATGTTTCTTTATAAACACCCCTGTACACGAATTATAGTATTTCTGTAATTTTTTTTATCTTTCTGTGTGAAAGTAAAACCTTTGTCAAATAAAATATATCAATCAAACATATATGATGCATTTGAATCGGTATTCCAATCCATTAAATACCCTCCTTCAAAATTTTTGCTTCTGTCATAGTTTATATTTTAATACCTATCAATCCTATCATCTATTGACGCAGTTTGGCCTTTGATGCTCTTGCGCCATAAAACCCAAACATCCACCTATGTCTATCCTATCATATGTGATTTTCTTCATGAGATCATCTTAGTACTTTAACGAGATTCATACTAATGATTGCCTGTGTATTTTTTGTGACAAGTGACAAGGCCAGATAATACAGAAAATTAGCTTATTCTAAGGAAGTTGCCATATTTAATTATGTGCATGTATGTCAGATATTGATACATATCGATTGCACTAGCAACATCTGGAATTAGGTATTCGTTTTTGATAACTGTTCCAATATATATATTAGTTGTTTTTTATATAATAAATGTCTTTAAAATTATTCAAAGCACTTTTTTAGCTATTTCCTTACGTCCTTACGATTGTATATAAAAAAAACCCTACTAGAGTTGTGTAACAGTGTAACCTTACGCAACTTCCGCTCAATAAATCAATACACACTTTTAAAGGTAAATTATATACCCTATAAGGCAATTTCAATAACTTTATAACCTAAAAAGTTCTATGGCAGTTATCCTTTGTGCATATGCAATTTTCTCAAAAACCGTATCACGAAGTCCAGCAGGTACCAGAAACTCGTATACCATTAAGTCTGTATCTATTTTTGTGTTTCAGCAATACCTTTAAAACCAAAAAAAGTACTATGGTAGTATATACCCTTCCGCAAGTGCGATTTTCTCGAAAACCTTATTGTGACGTCTGACCGGTACAAAGAATGCGTGCATTAAATTTGCGCATGTCCATATTTGAAGTCCATACCTTTTTTAGTTCGAATTGTAGAGTGGTTTCAGGCAGACAGGCGGACCAATGTTCGAAAACTGTTTTTTTTTTCTTTCAGAATCAGCACCCTCCTAAAACAGGTGTAGAAAACACAAAATTTCCCATTTTGGATTTTGACCCCATCACAAACTTTCTTTACCTTATAGTATTTCCTATTAGGTAATTGAAAGTAAAAATGCAGTTAAGTATTTTTTTCTCAAATTTTTTTTTAACATTGAGCATAAAAAGCTGATTTTAAGATATTTTATTTTCTTAAGAAACCATTTCATTTTAAAGTATTTTTCTTCAATTCTTTATGTTGATTTTAGATTACCCTGCCTAAAAAATATTGTGAGCAAAAGTTAATAAAATTATGAGTAAAAGGCTCAAAATTTCATTAAAAAGTCTTACTTTTTAAGCTACTATTGTAAAAAAAGACATGTTAACAAAGATTTTTAAAATAAATTAGTGTTTAATTAAAAAAAACCCGATTCAAGTTGACTTTTTACTCAAAAAACTTAAAAAAGTGTATTTTGTACAATATAATTTAATATTTGACTTAAAAAATAAGTTTGGTTGAAATGCATAAAAAGCAGGCAAAAATGCTTGAAAGTTTCAGATAAAAATAGAAAGTTTACGTATGAAAACTGCATAAAATTTAAACATTTTATATAAACTTAACAGTTTTTATCTGCTATATAATTAACAATACTGTACATTTTAAAACATTTTATTTAAATATTCAAACACTTCAATTTGGTAATGCAAACATTTATTCCATAAATATTTCTTTACTAATTCAAAATCATCAAAACTACTACTTAACTATTAATAAATAAAAGCCAAAGTATATAAATTCAAGTATTTTTGTATTCACATTCATTATAAAAATTAACCATAGGAACATTCATTACAAAATATGTTGTCCTGGGATCAAAATATATTTCTATAAAAAGCCACTTTTCAAAATAATTTTGATAACATGCACCAATTTTGGGCACAGTATTAGTACAAATATTTTACATTAAAAATAAAACTTTTCTGCTTAGTAAATCAAATCTCTTAGCTAATCAAATGAATATTTAATTTTCATTTCCAAAATTAGCAAGTTCAAGTAAATCTTCATTTTGTTTTATAAAATAAATATTAAATAGTTGAACAGATTTTACAGTATATCAATAGACTTAACAATTTTTTTTTACCATTTATGTAACATAAAATATATAAATTAAAACATTGAAAAAAATTTTGAATTTTAAAACATTTTTTTCAAGAGGGCATTGCACAATTATATATTCCATAATAAATTCGGCTAGTTAGACTAAAGAGACACAAACAATATATAATTTCTTTACATACATTTTAACAATTCACTTATATAAGATTCCACACCATTTTAAAATAAAACACCTCAAAACATAACTTTTTTATAAAAATGTGTCAGTAAAACCTATCAGTAGTAAAATGGCTATTACAGTAATGATGGGCTTATAGCCAAGTATCTATTGCACTTCAAAATGTCCAGATACAAACAGTTTCTGACAACAATTGCCATTTTTAAATATTTAGATGTACAAGTGATATAACCAAGATGACCAGAAGAGCAGTGATGTAAGTGGTGGTGTATATAAAATAAACATGGACCTGGGACCAAAAAGTTCTTGAATGTATTCTAATACTTAAATGCAATACATACTTTTTGGATTATTTTTTAAAATTTAATTAAAAATTACCTGGAAAACAAACTATTCTGTAAGAAAAGATTTTCATTTCAGAAAAGTGGGTTTTGTACAGTTGAAAAGTACATCACTGCTCTTTCATGTCACATTGTAAAAAAAATTATTTAAAAAAAAAAAAGAATATGAAGTATTCATATTTTTCTAGATAGACAAATAATACCTGCAAACCAAGACGGTACAACAGCAAGCCAAGAAGCATCCAGTTGTACTGTCCAGTTCCACTGTATTTGAAAACAAATGACATAAGTTTGTTTCGAATTCGGCTTGATAAAGCTGTTTTACAGCTAGGGATAGGCACTGATTAACTGGGGATAAAATTTTACATAGAACATTTGGTTCCCGTTTCAAAATTTTTAACATCAATATCTTTCTAGCTGAACAAACAAGCTCTTGAACCACACAATGATAGAAGAGAATAACTTAACTTAAAGTGCTTGTCCTATGTCTACCAACTATTTTAAATTGGGCAAACTTCACTGCTCTGTTTGTTCAGCTTGCCATTGTATTCTAGTTCTATCAGAAAACTTAGTCAAAAGGCAGAACTACAAATGAACAAAAAAAAACAGGTAACAGTTGAACCAGATTTAAGATTTGCTTAAACCGACAAGAACCAGTTCTTTGGTTAAACCGATCACAACCGGAGAATCAGTTTTTTAGCGAAAAACCATGGACTATTGAAAAAAACCCTTCCTAAACTGGAAATGAAAGACCTGGTTAAAGGCAGAACTGTTTGTTTTAAACGGCACATTGGTGGTTTTGCCTTTCAATTAACTACTTCATCCATTTTTTCTTTCCAGTTAAACAAACCAGCTCTTCCGCTATTGATAGGTGAATGACTAAACTCGAAGCATTTATTCCGAGTCTACTGACTACATCAAAACGTGTAAACATAATCACACTCTTTGTCCTGCTTGTCATTGCATTTCAGCCCTCATTGTTTCAGAATACTTAAAGCATCCATAAAACAAACCAGCTTTTAAACTATTGATAAGCGAATGACTAAACTGAGAAGCATTTGCCTCTGAGTCCACTGACTACATCAAAAAGAGTAAACATCAGCACATTGTTTGTCCGGCTTGTCATTATCGTTGTGCTTCTTGTCTGGCTTGACAAACCTGCTCTGCAGCCATGGATAAACGCATATCAGCTGGTGGTACAACTGGAAGCAGTTGTTCTGCTTCTCGGAACAAAGAGCTACCTTGCACTCACTGCACTGGATCGAAGTACGCTTTTGAACTCTGTTGCGGCTGCATAGCGTACATCGGCGTCGGGTGCTCTTGATGGGAAAGTGCAAGTCCATTTGGGAAAAGTTTCCTGTGGAAATAAGAGTGGGTTGGGTTTAAGTGGAGATCAAGATATTCATTTGGTCAGATTGAGTTGCAGTGATATTAAATTAATATATTTTCTTGCAACTGGAAACTTTTAAAAATACTATTCTTGAATTATCAGATATTCATACCCCTTAAATGAATCATGATCCTGTCTACCAGGCTATATGCCATATAAAATTTGGAACCGTTTAGAAAATTTTGGTAATAATTTTGCACATTTGTGAACATTAATCATAATAAATGCATTTTATCTTTTTAGTTATAAATATGGAAATATTTACAAAAAAAAGTGCAAAGCAAATTTTATGTTATACTACAGGCTTGAATGCATTTAAGGGTTGCAGATAATTTATATAAAATATATTTTAGAAAATCTTTTTAAATAGTAAAACCATAAAATAAAACTAAATATAACTTAAATAAAATAAAACATAACGGCTAATTTACTTGTGTAAAACATCTCTAATATACAACTATAAATAATATAACAATAAAATATAAATAATTCTATTTTATTTAAAAACAGATAAAAAGACACAAGGCATGCAGAATATGAAACAAAACACAAGACAAGAACCTAAAAAGAATTTGAAATAAAATCATTTTAGTACATGCAAACAAATAATAAAGCTTTGCTTAAAAGCTTTTCATTGTCAGAGTGCAATCAATACATCAAAAATGAAATAGGTTTTTAATGATTTAAAAAATAAAGTAAAAAGCTTAATAAATGCTAAACAATCTTACAAACCAATGACTTTAAATGAATCTTGAATCAATGCTGCATTATAAGAGACTGGAAGCAATAAATTTAAACTTGATAATTGACTGGAATAAAAAGTAGGATAAAACGACTTTTTCTCCAATCAACATTTTACATGATCATCATCATTAAATAACTGCCAGTTTATTAATTGGTATTCATTGTTAATTATAAAAATACTGTAGAATACCAAAGTTGTTAGATAAAAAAATACTTCATGAGTAAAATAATTTTTTTTATAAAAAAAAAATCACACATGTCAACAAAAATATAATAACTAATAATATGGTAAAATTATATCACTTATAATTATTTATGTTTTGAATAATACATTTATAGAGTTTTGAATAACATATTTTAACACTAATTAAAAAGAACTTTAATGTCCATAATGTGGCCTTACAAATTTAACTTTTTTCATATAATATATTACAAAACTAACTTTTGTCACATAATATATTACAAAACTAACTTTTGTCTAATAATATTACATATAATAGTATAAAGAACAAAAGAAAATATGTCATTTAATATATCCTGTATTAATTTCTAAGTGTGTGTACACAAATATACATTTTTTCATTCAAAATATGCTTGAAAAATTTTAAATCCATTTTTTACACATTTATTTTAAAACTAGCTACTGTTTTTTTCAATGATATAAGAGCAGCATTATTAAAATATTCTTTTTGTTATGTCATACGAGATAAAATTTCATGAAATTGATACGTTAAAGTAAACTTTTCTGAAAAATAAATGAAGGTTAAAATGGTAATAGAGTAGTTAAATACAATTAAAAATATATAAATATTAAAAATATATGTCATTTCAAAAGCAAAAACTCTTTTGTTAACAAAGATTTGAATCTAAAACACAAAGATTTTTGGAGAATAAGAAAACCATCTGCCCAAACAATAAGTTATCAATGTTGGAGGGGAAAAAAATCTGAGATTTTTAGAATCTAGGCATGGTTGGTTTGGATGCATAGCTTAAAAAAAAAAAAAGTTTGCAATAACATAAACTGTATTCTTGTTACATGTTTTTCCAAATCTTAAAAGCTACATCACATTTCCAGTACACATGCAGTATACAGTAAGGGTCACTCTGAGGGGGGGGGGGGGGGGTAGTGTTATCAAACATTTATATACGTTAATTAGAACTCTCTTCCACAGAAAAGCTGGTAACAACAAAAATGACTGATAATTTTATTTTTTTTACGAGTGCAAACTTAAATGCAATTTTTAGAGAGGTCCTGGATGCAGTTGAAATAAAAATGAACCTGGGATACACTGTTCATCAACAGTTACTTAAGTAAAATTTTCAGAGACACATAATACAAAACTTGTGTTATGTACCAGTCATTTTTAAAAATAGTTATGAGCTACAAAATAATTTTTTGATTAATATAAGAATTACACAGAAAAAAGTTATGAAATAAATACAACATTGGAATGCTCAGAAAGATATGATATTGATGATACACGAGTAAGAAATAAGTACAGTTTTAATACACTACAAAAGTAAATCTTTGGTAACACCTAGATAAAATCTTTTTATTAGATAGAAATTTATATAACTCTACGGTTATAATCTGACTCGCCAACTCTCCAGATTTAACTTGGTAATAGTCATTTTTCGGATTCCAGGCACTAACAAAAAGTTTCACACAACAGAATTTCAGAAAGTAGTTAAAAATGCAGCATTGCCGGGTAAAATCTGGAGAGTTTTCAGGCCTGTGTCAAATAGTATTTTGCTACTTAAAACAAATATAGTTAACTTAGCCAATACAAGATCACTGAAGTTTTGAAAAAGTCATGCAGAAAATTACTTAACCACATTATTCAAATATACTTGCAGTTAAAAAAACGATTTTAGCATTAAAGTCAACAGTACACAAGCTACCCTGTTTAATAACAAATATCTTTTCAGAATGCACGATCATGTAACTGTGCACTTTGTGATAAGAGGGGGGTTCAGGAAGTTTGCCATCACATTCATTATTTAAAGCGTTTAAAGGTACACTGCAAATTAATATATATCTGAAAGAACAAAACAAAAAAATTTTGTTCAACTATTTTTAACTTTAACCATTTTACAAGGATTAAAACCCCTTACAAGTATTAAATTCAACAATTTGGCACAAAGTACTTTTAACACAACACTGAGAAACATATATCTGGAATAAAGAAACAAACTTTAAACTCAGGTCAAACTTTGATCTCTTTCATAATGATATCAATGGAATAATTAAAAACAAATTAAATACCATAAAAAGAATGGAACTAGATACCCAAACAGTCGTGGTATTTAGGAACTAAAAAAAAGAAAAAGGAAATTTTCCTTACATTTTATCATTCATTAGAAATAAAAATGCAATATAAAATATGAGTCAACAAATACATCATACAATGCAAGAAAAATAATATAAACTATAAATATACAACTGAATAAGTAAAAAGTAGGCAATTGATTGAACAATTCTAAATTTTTAGTCTAAGAATTTATTTTTAACATTACTCTTCAAGATAGAAGAGAAAATAAAATTATTAAAATGTAGTCAAATTCATCACCGAATGAACCCTACTTATGCACCATTTATCTTTTTAAATAGATCTTTTAGTTATCTTTAATGAAAAAAGAAGTCCTGAAAGAACTAAAATAGCCTACAACACAAGATTTAAACACCTTAGAAAACATCACCAAATACAGCCACAGCCATTTAATTGTAAGCAAAAATTTTTAAGAGCCAAAATTGGCTATTTCATTTGTAAATAAATTAATATTCTTTATGTTTAAAAAAATGTATTTGTAATTTGAAGAATAATTATGTTAAATTTCTTGGGTACTCACTAAACACACAGCACCCTAAACAAAAATTTAAAAAGAAACCTTTCTTACATGCTGTTTCCACAAACCCCAATCCATTCCAATGGATTCAAACCCTGTTTCAATGTAACTCGGGGTACAAACTTGCTAAATATACAGCACCCTAAACACAGTCTTAAAACTAAATAAAAAGGAACTAACACACATATAAATGTTACTCCGGTATAAAAGTAAGCAACAGTGACACCACAGAGTATCCTAGCACCACACATGCCATTTTCACCATGCGATCTGTGCCATTGGCGAGTTCTCTCGGCAGCACTTCGAAAAGTGTGATGTACAGGAAAGTTCCTGCCGCCAGACCCTGAAGGATCCCGCTTGTGATCACCATGGCGATACCATGGACAAAATCCACCACAATCAGGCCGATTAGGATTCCGAGGGGAGAGGTGAGCGAGAATCCAAGGTTGCCCTTGATCACAGATGCGTTCTGTAGCTGGGATCCGGAGAGGTTGGTACCTGTAAGAATGTGGCTTATAAAGATTAGCTAACTCAGAGATTGAGGTAAAGTATGAGTTTAACTTAAAATAAAAAATAGGTAAATAAACACTATACTACTCGTATTTGACATTACAGAAACTAACTAATATCACAATACAAGGTGGCAATTTCAAAAGAGGCCTTAAAACGAAGAGAAGTGACCTTTGATCAGTGCAGTGCAACTGTTGCTGAAGTTAACAGGTTCGTTTTTGGGCCCTTTTTAAAAAATCACCTGGTACAACATATACTGCAATATGAGTGAACTAACTCATAAAGTATAAAAGGCTATTACTAGGGGGGGGGGGGGACAAAGAATCTTTTTGGTAGAGAAAAAATATAGGGAATTTTGTATTTAGGGACAAGTATTAGTAAATAACCTAACATAAAAGGGGGTGTCCTAGAAGGGCAGATAGTAAGCTGCGTAGCTTATTACTCTATACGCTAAATATGACAAAAACATAAGCGCCCATTTACTCAACTAAGAAAACGGGAAAACTCGTTGATGATATAGGAGAGTATCATACTAATTTTGCATGCTACTTCCTATACATGAGATAATGGTACAGCAGACAGGAATATGGGTAAATAGAGAAACTACTTAATAGGAAATGAGCCCAATTGACTGCGATTTTAAATTTTTAAAAAATATTTGAACCAATTTCAAAAAGTGGGATTATAGAGACCTTAAGTCAGCTACATTTATCATGTGAAAAAAAACATTTGCAAAAATATGTGTCGTTCTATACAGCCGGAGAAATGTGGATTAGAAAATAATTTTTTCCCATTGCATTAACAAAGGCTCTTTGGTTTTGAGACCCGCAGTCAGTTGGGATAATTTGCCTTTAAAATTTTCTATTGTCAACAATACCAAGGCTGAATGCGATGATGCATTTATGGATGAGGACTGCAACGAAGATCTTCAACTCAGACTGGATCGAGGTCTGTAGTCCGATGGCAAGTCCTTCAAAGACTGAATGGAGGGATAGTGCAAGGACAAGAAGGAATGAGCGAAGGACGGATGATGATTGGGGGAGGGCGGATGTAGTGCGGGGGACGGTTGGGGTGAAGGTGACAATGGGACTGTCTTCTTGGGGAACTTCTTCCTGGAATGGTGCAAGAAAATACTGGATTAATTTAATGATATCCTTTCAGCTGGTTAATAAGATAGGGACCAACATGGCTTGGTAACTAAATAATAGGGTTTTCACATCAGTTTGACCAACTGAAGTCATAGTGCTGGGCCATAATGGCCTGCCCCACTCAAGTCAAGACTAACAAAACGGAATACTGCATGGGCAGGTAAACTGCATTATTTAGACTAGTGACTTGAATCATTATTGTAATCACTTTATACCTCCAAACGATAAGAAAGTTTAGTAAGAGACTGATTTTTTAGAGCAAAATTGTCTAATTAATTGTCATGGTTACTACTGTTTATCTGTTTGCAAGGACATATCTGTTGCAATGCACTAACCTACCATGCTGCTGTTAGCTGAAATGGGTACAGCAAGTCTTGCTACTCTATAGGGTGTTGTGCCATTGAACTGAGTTTAATTAAATATTAAATCATCAGCTATATACTTAGTGCATGTGCTTAATATGTAGTTCCATGGTGCAACAGTAATAGGTCCTTTCCACAGCACTGTATGACAAAATCACTCCAAAATATATGGACAATGTTTTCAGTTTGGAAGTTTTCGAGTTGTGTTAGCTAAACAAATGAAAATTCCGCTATTTTTTTCTAATAAAAAACTATGCATATCTCGGGAATTTATGGGTTTTATATTATTTACGTTATATTATTTATTTATATTATTATATATTATTTACGGCTCCAATGTAAAAAAAAATTGGTAGAGTAACAAACTTACCGTATCTTGGATAGTACCATAGTTATTGGATCGGGCAGTCGCAAGAGAGCTGTTCTCATTGGTCTGGTCTTGTTGAAGAAGATTCTGTTGATCATCAGGAACCATAAGGTCTCTGTTCTGTTCCTGGCAGTTTGTTATGATCTAGAAGGCACAAGTTCTTTTGAGAAAAATTAATTGTAATTTTTTTGTTGAGGGTTATACTAGTACTGTAGACACTCTCTTGACCAACTTAAATGGGACCGAAAGTAAGCCTGTTTTAAGAGAATTTTGACGATTGATTAAAACAGAGAAATAAAATAAATTAAGGTTTAGATGTATATACATTTAATTGCAGATTTATATATTGATTATATTTGGATTATAAATAACTATACAATTAAAATAATGTGTCATTTTCAATGTATTAAGATATTACAAGTTATATAGAATTAATTTTTTTAATGGAGCCTAGAAATTCAGCAATTTGGCTTATATGTACCAGCATCACATCGATAGGGAGTGAAGTGTTTCTTTTTAGGCAATTGTTACACATTAAGGACAAAATATCCGTTTGGTTAAAGCAGAGACCAGTTAAGTGGGAGCCTACTGCATTATTATTAAAGTAAATTTTTTAGAATCAGTCTAATGTAATTTAAATAATTTGTTTTTAGAATCTTTGATTTATATGATTAAAAAATAGTTTTGGAAGGTGTGGTTAAGTTTATAAAGGATTAGGGCAATTGCACAGAACTTTTTAGTTTATTCACAGACACTTTAAATGAAGGGTGTATTTTGCAAAAAACTCAATCTCCAAAGCATATAAGCTACAGAGTACGGAAGGCTCATTGACTACTTCTTCCATTGAATTTACCATCATCTAAAGTCATCAATGAATAGACCCTATATCTTAGGTACACTTGGTGAATGCAAGTTTTGAAATTACACCTTTCAAGTACAAACTTAGAGTGAAAACTTGAGAACACAAATTTTGAGAGTCTATGGTTGTAAGGTTTCCGATTTAAATGAAGAAAATAAGCATCTGGTTGAAATTTTTTTTCTAGTATGCTAATATTGTTCTAAGAATTGCGCCAAAGAATAGGTTGCCAAAAATAATTGACTTATATAAAATCAGAAATCTTCACCGATCCTAAATTTTTCAAACCATTGCTGTGATCATATAATTGCAAAAATTCGTCAGTCCTAAAATCGCACTACATCGATCTACAAATTGCGAAACTTCGACAAACTTCATAAAATCTCCAAATTGGGACAATTGTAAAATCCCCAAATTGTGGTGATTGTCGTATATAGAAACTCTGGCAGAAACATAAAAAGTTAGACAACCGTAATATCTACAAACTTCGGCTGTAGTAAATTGTGATTTCGTAAATTTCGGAATTCCAGTTATCCTAAAATGGCAAAACTCTTGTGATTCCATAAAATCACGAAACCCTGGTGACTCTATAAACACGCAAGTCTGGTGATCTTAAAATCATCCCTTTGGGCACAGTAGACTCAAAAAACGGTTGAAAAAAAAATTCAAATAGATTTTTTTCATAAATAAAAAAAATGCTCTTAGAAAATATGCATTTGTGTCTAGTTTATTAAGTTAGTCACACAGATTGCTCCTAAATTTCTTTATCCAATTTCGAACACTGTTCTTAACATATCCAGGCACTTCTTGGCGCACTTGCATCCTGCCTAGGTGGTTTCTCAAAATTACAGCAACCCTGCACGATCGCATTTGGCATCTTAAGTTTTCACACTAATCTGCAACCAACTTTCTTAATACTTGTTTTCTGCCAAGGCAATGGCGGACAAGCGTCTTATAATAAATTTCTAACTAATACAGTCTAACTTTCTATATCTTGTGATTTATTTAATGTACATGCATTGTCAGAGTATAGATAAGATTATGCGATTGAATTTAACGAAATGAATCATATCTAAAATCCTCCACTAAAAATGTGTCATTTACTTTCATACTAACAGGATATAATCAACTACAGATACAGTAAGCTCTAGTGCGACGATAATTCAAACTAAAAACAGATACTGTAACTAAAACATGTATTGACAATCAACATAACAAGGAGTCCTACCTGTTCAACGATGAGAATGGCAAGAAACCCGAATCCAAAGAGAAACTCAGATACAGGATAGTTGGGGACAATGTTCAGTTCTTTGAATATACGGTCCATCTGCTCTTGGACATCTGGAAACAGGTGCAGAAGACAAGTAGCCAAGAAAACCCCAGCGGCAAAGCAGTTGAGAAAGCTCATAACCCTCTCCCTGCCCTCAGTTCTGGACATTTCCTCGGGAATAGGGGGACAGCGGGAGGATCGTTTGCGAAAAAGCGCCATCGGAAGCATCGTCATCAGGAAAGTCACCACAAAAAGCCCCAAGGAAGTTACACATTTCACGTACTCCAACTTCATGTTGGTTAGGCAATATATAGCAAGGATTAGGGGTTAGGTTATGGCGGAATATTGAGTAGAAGAGAGTGGTAGAAAACAAAAGCGTTTAAAGATTACGTATGTTTGTGGGTCAGTTGTTTCACTTTTGGGGAGACTGGGTGAGCCCGTGGATTCAGCGAGGGTAGATGTTTGGTGGAAAGTGAGAAGCAGGAAATGACTGATAAATGGTGTGATATGTCTCTGAGTCACAAAAGGAATGACATACCAGACGGTAGTAGAATCAGCGCATCTGGTAAATAGATAATAAGACTAAAAACAAAACAAACCGATCGATTTGTTACGTACCACACCAGACACCACACGCAGACGAACTTAGTTGTTAGTTGCTATAAGGGATAGTGTGGTGTGTCATGTGTCAACCCCTGTTGTTCTTCCGGGTGAAAAAAGTTCTTCAAAGCGAGACAGGTGTAGGGATGGAAAAGGGTCTCATAAACTATGGAAAACCAGAGACGGTTAAACAGAAAAACCGGTTCTGGGCTTCAGCTACTCCTGCAAACGATTGGTCTTAGACTGAACCAGATAAACTGAAAACCGGTTTATCTTTAAAAGCCAAACATCCCTTAATTGTGGTTGTGTTGCTAAATACAAAGCCCTTTTTGAGGGATGTTCGTTTATTGAAAAACAGGCGATGGTAAAAGCAATTTACAGCAACTGTGCGAGAATGCGCATTTTGATCACGTTCAAGCACTGAGCGTTCAAGTGCCTTTGCAATTAAAAAATATCATGAAGTTATCTGTTCGCAGTTGCCATCGGAGTGTCGACAACAGTAGCGGCAAACAACAATTTTCTTAATCAACGCCCTCTGACGGGTTTATCATTTTTCGGAACTCGTTTTTTAGTGTATTTGTAACACTATCCCTCTTAATCACTTCTCACGAGAATTAATTAGTTTCACATCAGTTTTCAATTTTATTTAAAGTTCAGGGCACTCATGTGATTGGAAATCTAATCCCATGGTGCATGAAATTTAACTTCTACAATTATAAGCTATTGCAAAAACCTGTTAAAAACATTATCAAGGCATCTAATATAATCTTTAGTCACTTTAGTATTTTGATTAGTAAAGACAAGACAGCGGATCCTTTGCAGATTTGAATGTATAGAAATTAAAAAAATTTAAAGGGAGTCCATAATCCGAATATCCGTACTTTGATAATGAAATTTAAGTCCATTTGATTAAAAAAAATAACTTTGTAACAAAAAGAGTGGCTGAAAATATTCTTGCCCTCACATTTTGTCAAAGAGTTCTATGGCTATGTCCTGACTACACCACAAAGGCAACAAATGCCACAAAGGCAACAAAACTTGGCGACTTGGCAGAGTCAACCACCATGTTATTGCATTGCTTGGCGCGCTTGGCAGTCGCCAAATTTTGTTGCTTTTGTTGTCTTTGTGTCGTTTGTTGTCGTAGTGAGGACATAGCCTATAGTAGGTTGTATAGTATTTTGTCTTAAAAAAAAGGCTGGACCTTGAACGTGTAAACGCAACCGTAACCTTCCGAGTTCCGATTTCTGTGTTTAATTTTTGGCGCTAACGGCTATGGTAAATACTATTTGTCATTTTAAAATCTAAATGAATTTATAAAACCACTTATTTATTAAATATTTATTCTATGGTGTAATTGGATTTTTGATTTTAAACATGAAAATCCAATTTATGCCGGACAATTAAAAAGAATTATCAAGATCTTCGAATCTTCATTGTGCAATCAAGACTCGTCCTGTTAAAAGTTTGGAACTCTTTTATTATCCTACGGTGATTTGTTTTTTATGTATTAATATAGCATTTTTTTAGCATTATGACAGTTTTCTAAATACAAGTGGTGTTGGTACTTTTTGAACAATTACTGCAAAAGAAAGTTAATTTAATGTTTGACATTTAACAACGACCGACATTTTGAACCTGTTGTATAAGTAAGAATGAACAAAGCCTTTCAATCCGGTGATAATACTTACAATCAACGTAAGAGAAGAATAGTTAATTCCTAGTTTATGGCAGGCGTTCACGCTAAATTGCTTGATTTTTTAAAAATTGTCATGATTGTATAGGATATATGTTGTTTTTATAGATTGGTGTGTTAGCAACTGGATTATGCTACATGGTCAAAAACTTCTACCTGTCACTATCCTTTATTGAAGTTTGGTGATTAAAGTTTCTCAATCGACTAGTACCAGTGTTTTTTTTAAGAGGCATCAAGGGTAGAATTTCCTCAATAATATTCTGAGGGGTATCAGTGTTTTTTTTAGGATATCAGATTGAGTTTCCTTAATCCAGTGCTCAAAGGATTGCTACTTCTCCACAAACAACTGCCCGGGGACACAGTTTTGGTTAAGTTTATCCTGCCCATGTTAATTTGGATCTGTAAGTTAACGAATTTTATTTCTTGAGTAATTTTAAATATCGTATTTACAGATGGAAGCCTTCAGTGAACTCAAAGGACTTGCTGATCTTTCTGACAGCTTCATCAATAAAACAAAAAGTCACAACAGGAGATTAAAAGAGTGGTTTAATTTGTTTAAACAAGAAGTTGAAGATATTGTCACCAAGTAAGATTTTCATCCTTAATAATATATGTTTGTATTAGTAAAAATTAAAATACATTAATTACCTGTTATATTGATGCTTTTTGCGTTGAATAATTTTTTCTAACGTTACTACTTTGAAATCTTTGAATATCTGGTAAATTTTAATTTCACGGTACTGCTTGGCGCGGCTCCAGAAACGACAACAACTTGGGGTACTGCTAGCGTATTCAGGCCGGTCTCGGTTTGGCGGCTTAACTTTTGCAGCCAAGTAGCGGAAACGTACTTAATTTGGTAAACATTCCAGTTCAACTCAGTAGATGTTTACATCAATCTTGTTGCCAAATCTCAAAAACTAATTTATTTTTGAGTTAGTTGGTTTGTTTGAAAATACAGTAATATAAAAAATAGTAAAGCGTGAAATGGGTTTATTTTGAAATTTCGGGTTTTTGTGTGTATGTGAGTATTTGTTCGAAATGCAACGTGGGTAAGGTTTGGTTGGTTGGTTGGTAGACATATATATTCAGGTTTGTGTGCTTGGTCAGTAAGGTTTGGTTTTATAAAATGCACTAATATCGATAGAATGGTTTGGCTTATGATGTATTTCAGTGTTTGGTTTGCTTTTTGACAAACGCTTTAATCGAAACTACCAAATGTTAATTTTGTCGTTCTTATCTGTCCGATGTTTCACAATAGTTTTTTTTTATGAATTTTTTAATAGTTTTTGATGAATTTTAAAATTGAAAGTAATTATCTTATTATTATCTTATCTTATTAGAGTAATGATGTAACGAAATATGTGTAATTAAATTCCTTTTTTTAAATATAGGATTTTTTTATTAATAAGTATTTTTGTATATATTATTTTGTATTATTTTATTATTGAATGAATATTCGATTTTTTTTATTCAGTGTTGGATTCCCTTTTTTATTATCAATGATATATTTGGATAATAATCGGCCGTAGGCCGATTATAATTCAAATATATCATTGATAATCGGCCGTAGGCCGATTATAATATTAAGATTTAATTGGTGTTGTATATTAGTGTACATTTCATTAATGATCAAAAATCCCTCAAAATTAAAAACTTAATTAATAACTTACTAACAACTTTGGATTAAAAGTAATTAAATAAATTATAATCAAAACGTAGTTTCACATGTCTAGTTGCAACAATTGACCCCAGCGGTTTTTTTAAGTATATCACGGTTCGAGTGGCCACAATCGACGGCCCGGAGGATTGCCGAGTAGCCACAATCGACGGCCCGGAGGGGGTACCAGCGGTTTTTTTAAGGATATCACGGCTCGAGTGGCCACAATCGACGGCCCGGAGGATTGCCGAGTAGCCACAATCGACGGCCCGGAGGGGGTACCAGCGGTTTTTTTTAAGTATATCACGGTTCGAGTGGCCACAATCGACGGCCCTGAGGATTGCCGAGTAGCCACAATCGACGGCCCGGAGGGGGTACCAGCGGTTTTTTTAAGGATATCACGGCTCGAGTGGCCACAATCGACGGCCCGGAGGATTGCCGAGTAGCCACAATCGACGGCCCGGAGGGGGTACCAGCGGTTTTTTTAAGGATATCACGGCTCGAGTGTCCACAATCGACGGCCCGAAGGGGGTACCAGCGGTTTTTTTTAAGGATATCACGGCTCGAGTGGCCACAATCGACGGCCCGGAGGGGGTACCAGCGGTTTTTTTAAGGATATCACGGTTCGAGTGGCCACAATCGACGGCCCGGAGGATTGCCGAGTGGCCACAATCGACGGCCCGGAGGGGGTACCAGCGGTTTTTTTAAGGATATCACGGTTCGAGTGGCCACAATCGACGGCCCGGAGGATTGCCGAGTGGCCACAATCGACGGCCCGGAGGATTGCCGAGTAGCCACAATCGACGGCCCGGAGGGGGTACCAGCATATTTTTTTAATTGTGTCATGGGCCGAGTTCAGTGTTGGGCATTCAATTAATCAATTGACCTGACCGACCAGTGTTGGTCGGTCGGTCGGGAGGTCGGCCTTGAACGGTCGGGTTGTCGGTCTTGAACGGTCGGGTTGTCGGTCTTGAACGGTCGGGTTGTCGGTCTCGGTCGATTGGTCGGGTTTGTCGTTGGGCGGGTTCGTCTTGTCGATTGGTCGGAAGGTCGGTCTTTGTCGATTGGTCGGGTCGTCGGTCGGGTCGGGTTGTCGGTCTTGGTCGGGTTGTCGGATCGTCGGTCTTGGGTCGGGTTGTCGGTCTTGGGTCGGGTTGTCGGTCTTGGGTCGAGTTGTCGGTCTTGGGTCGGGTGTCGGTCTTGGTCGATTGGTCGGATCGTCGGTCTTGGTCGGGTGGTCGGTCTTGTTCGGGTTGTCGGTCTTGGGTCGGGTTGTCGGTCTTGGGTCGGGTTGTCGGTCTTGGGTCGGGTTGTCGGTCTTGGGTCGGGATGTCGGTCTTGGGTCGGGTGTCGGTCTTGGGTCGGGTGTCGGTCTTGGTCGATTGATCGGATCGTCGGTCTTGGTCGATTGATCAAATCGTCGGTCTTGGTCGGGTCGTCAGTCTTGGTCGGGTTGTCGGTATTGGGTCGGGTTGTCGGTCTTGGTCGGATCGTCGGTCTTGGTCGGGATGTCGTTCTTGGGTCGGGAGTCGGGTTGTCGGTCTTGGTCGGGTTGTCGGAGTTAACATTAGTTAATTGTTAATTGTTACTACTGCACAATTACAATTGATTAATTGTTAATTGCAGTAGTAACAATTAACAATTAATTGATAACCATTAATTGCTTTTGCAATTAAAATTTGCCCAACACTGGCCGAGTTTCTACATTCGATTGTCGAAGAATTTCCGAGTTTCACAACACGCGGCGCAGGTGGGATAATTTCGTAACGTAATTGACCCCAGCGGTTTTTTTAAGTATATCGCGGTTCGAGTGGCCACAATCGACGGCCCGGAGGATTGCCGAGTAGCCACAATCGACGGCCCGGAGGGGGTACCAGCGGTTTTTTTAAGGATATCACGGCTCGAGTGGCCACAATCGACGGCCCGGAGGATTGCCGAGTAGCCACAATCGACGGCCCGGAGGGGGTACCAGCGGTTTTTTTAAGGATATCACGGTTCGAGTGGCCACAATCGACGGCCCGGAGGATTGCCGAGTGGCCACAATCGACGGCCCGGAGGGGTACCAGCGGTTTTTTTAAGGATATCACGGTTCGAGTGGCCACAATCGACGGCCCGGAGGATTGCCGAGTGGCCACAATCGACGGCCCGGAGGATTGCCGAATAGCCACAATCGACGGCCCGGAGGGGGTACCAGCATATTTTTTTAATTGTGTCATGGGCCGAGTTCAGTGTTGGGCATTCAATTAATCAATTGACCTGACCGACCAGTGTTTGGGTCGGTCGGTCGGCTGAGGTCGGGTTTCGTCTTGAACGGTCGGGTTGTCGGTCTTGAACGGTCGGGTTGTCGGTCTTGAACGTTGGTCGGGTTGTCGGTCTTGTCGATTGGTCGGGTTGTCGGTCTTTGTCGATTGGTCGGGTTCGGTCTTTGTCGATTGGTCGGGTCGGTCGGTCTTGTGTCTTGGTCGGGTGTCGGTCTTGTCGATTGGTCGGATCGTCGGTCTGGGTCGGGTTGTGGTCTTGGGTCGGGTTGTCGGTCTTGGTGTCGGTGTCGGTCTTGGTCGTTGGTCGGATTGTCGGTCTTGGGTCGGGTCTTGTGTCGGTTGTCGGTCTGTGGTTTTCGGGTTGTCGTCTGGTCTTGGGTCGGGTCGTTGTCGGTCTTGGGTCGGGATGTCGGGTGTCGGTCTTGGGTCGGGTGTCGGTCTTGGTCGATTGATCGGATCGTCGGTCTTGGTCGATTGATCGGATCGTCGGTCTTGGTCGATTGATCGGATCGTCGGTCTTGGTCGATTGATCAAATCGTCGGTCTTGGTCGGGTCGTCAGTCTTGGTCGGGTTGTCGGTATTGGGTCGGGTTGTCGGTCTTGGTCGGGTTGTCGGTCTTGGTCGGGTTGGTCTTGGTCGGATCGTCGGTCTTGGTCGGATCGTCGGTCTTGGTCGGGATGTCGTTCTTGGGTCGGGAGTCGGGTTGTCGGTCTTGGTCGGGTTGTCGGAGTTAACATTAGTTAATTGTTAATTGTTACTACTGCACAATTACAATTGATTAATTGTTAATTGCAGTAGTAACAATTAACAATTAATTGATAACCATTAATTGCTTTTGCAATTAAAATTTGCCCAACACTGGCCGAGTTTCTACATTCGATTGTCGAAGAATTTCCGAGTTTCACAACACGCGGCGCAGGTGGGATAATTTCGTAACGTATATGTTATATTGCGTACAACATTTTACGTTTCGACAATTAAAACATTACTGAGATTTCAAGACATGTTAAAAACAAAAAAAAAATCATATGAAACTATTTCCTCACGCTGCCGACAACACCACTCCGTGAGCAAAAGCAACGAATTCGAGAAATGCAACCGAGAGATTTACGTCACGTAAAAAAAAGCCATACAGGAATAAGCCGCATCTGGAAAAGCAACAAACCAGCTACGAAACGAAAACAAACAAGTAACCACAAGCCCATAAAATATATGTCTACCAACCAACCAACCAACGAGCTGCGTAATTATTATTCTAAATTAACTAATCTTAATAAATTTTCAACGTTTTGAAACAAATATTGATGTTAAAAATTAAAATAAACATTTTTCCGAAGTGAATTTTTTGATGCCGTACCGAAATTAATATAAATATTTCGTAAAATACTACTAACTGTAGCAACCCTGTGTTTACTTTTTCACGAATGCCAAAAGTCGCCAAATAGCATTCCGGCCTGAATACGCTAGGTGTTCCCAACTTGGCGAAACTCGCGTGTTTCCGCATTGCCAGATTCCTTTCCGCCGATGCAGTAACCCTAGTTACTTTTGAAAAAAAACCCAGACTCAGGGTTTTGGTTTGCTTTGGGCAACACAAAACAAACTTTACACTACACAATGGGCTAGTAGTGGCAATCCAGTTTAGTTTCGTTTGAATTTTCGTAGGACTAGAGCTACACGAGTGGCAACCAATTTAGTTTAGTTTGAATTATCGTCGCACTAGAGCTACACGGCAATGTTAGTTAGGTGCGCACTACCACGTACGGCACAGTACGCACGCGTTTGGGGGTACAGGCAATTATTTTTTCCCTAAAAAAAACATCAGTATCCAACATGGGGCAGTATTGTAGGGCCCGTTGAAAGCTTAAATACTCGTTTGGGGCCCCGGGCAATTTTGTTTTCTCTAAAAAACATCAGTATCCAACATGGGGCAGTATTGTAGGGCCCATTGAAAGACTAAATACTTGTTTGGGGCCCCGGGCAATTTTGTTTTCTCTAAAAAACATCAGTATCCAACATGGGGCAGTATTGTAGGGCCCGTTGAAAGCTTAAATACTCGTTTGGGGCCCCGGGCAATTTTGTTTTCTCTAAAAAACATCAGTATCCAACATGGGGCAGTATTGTAGGGCCCATTGAAAGACTAAATACTTGTTTGGGGCCCAGGGCAATTTTGTTTTCTCTAAAAAACATCAGTATCCAACATGGGGCAGTATTGTAGGGCCCGTTGAAAGCCTAAATACTCGTTTGGGGCCCCGGGCAGTTTTGTTTTACGAAGCAAAACAAAAAATTTAAACTAAAAAAATTTAGTTTTATTCTTTCAAAACTGAATGATAGCTAGCTGCCCAGCCATTTTCAAACCGATAAAAAATTCAGAATTTTAATACGCACCATCCATAATAATCGGATGCTCAAAAGCCAAACGTAACCCCAAACGTAATGACGATAGAACAAAAAGAAATTTAATAGAATAAAAATAATTCCGTGCGCACAACATCCCCGCAACCTAAATACCACGCAAGTATTACCAGCGCCGGCGATTGGTCAAAAACTAATTTAGAACAAATAAATCCCACGCGCCTAACATCCGCGCAAGTATAACCAGCGCCACCTAGCCACAACAAAGACGCCACAACGCATTTCACCAGAAAATGCCGCATCACCAAAAATAATTGTTTATCGCTCCCTACAAAAGCGCCAAATCCCTTGGCGACAGAAGTACCGTCAAATTAAAATTAACCGAATATCTCCTTTTTTCACTTTTATGACTGAAATTCTACTGAAGTCTAGTTTAATAAAACCAAAAATTGTGTCTAGTTATGTTACTTAATTCTTTAAAATTTCCTTTAATTTGTCTATATTTTTTATTTCAGTCAAAACATATCTATCTCCAAATCAAACGACACCCTTGCAAGTGAGAAAAAGCTCCCTGACATTCTCGGTTTCGTTTGCGAGACCGGAAAGGTTGCCAATTCCAACCTAAGAGTATCATCAGCTTTGGCATGCCTGAAAAAAGACCACATATTGCATACCAAGAGGACCACTCCCGCAAAAAATTCGCCCCGTAAAACGAGGGGCAAATCTTCGCAACAGGACCGACCTACGGGCAACGACACTTTTGTAAAGTTCACCACCCCTGAAAACAACACAGAAAAACCTGTTAATAACTTTACCAATGAGACCTCGATCAATTCGTTGAATGGTGAAGATAAGCAGGAGTTTTACACGCCAGTTGGACAGAACCCAGAGTTGTCGGAACTGCAAACGACGAATGCCGGGCGGACTAGCCGTAAGAGAAAGTCATCTTCACCGCTTGTCAGTGCTTCGAATGTTAAGAAAGTTAAGGCTCTAAACAATGAAACTGTGAAAAAGTCAATAATTAGGAAATCTTTACGCGGACAACATGGGAAAGTGAGTATAAGTGCAATAGATTAATGTTAGTGTAGTAATGAATTATTTTAATATAAACATCGCTAATTAATATAAAAACGAAATACTTATATAAAACAAATATTATTTACATAATGTGCAATTTATAACATTTCCCAAAGTGTATACATAGATTTTTAGTATTTTCTAATTAAAATTTGAAATTTTATTTAATTAACAAGTTAAATTAATAAAAAATGAAGTAATAATATTTTTATTATTTACATTAAGTTAGTATAACTATTTTATTGGAAGTGCGTAGTATGTCTAGGGAAAAAAAAGTTTGTGCTTTTAATGGACTTTTTATGTAATTTATTTGTTATACACAGTTTGATAAATCTCCAAGGTGTATATTTAATTGTCTGTACTTGTTTAAGTATTAAGTAAAATTGCATAATTAAGTATTAAGTAAAATTGCAAATAAACATGATTGAATTTATAGCTATCTGAATCCAAGTTCTTTAAATATCACAACCGTCTCCCTTCTGCAAAAATATCTGGAAGTGGTTTCAATTCTGTCTTGAAAGAAAATCGTACTTCTCGCATGAAACCGGAACCTGAAGACAACCAGCCCATGAAGAAAGTTCTAGCGGCCAGGCAACTGAAAGCTCAGGAAGCTAAAAGGTTTGTGCTTTTACTTTGTAATAACTGTTTTACCTCACTTGCTGGTTTTTCAGTACAATTGCCATTTTTGTAACTTGCAGTTAATCTGTTTCTCATTTTGTGTGCTGCTTATATTGGATGCAATCGATCAGGCCTGCTAACTCTCCTTACACAGCAATGTCGTTTTTTTTTCTATTTTCTGGATTTCTGGGGTAAATGTAACAATTGACAGATTTTGGAGGGTTAAAAAATTATTATCAATTTTCTTTTCATAAAAAGATATCATGGTTGCCTAGAATGATAGGCTTAACTTAAAAATAGTTTTAAGGGGGAAGTATTCAAATATCTATTGGATGTAGAGGGATTGAAATTTGTATTCCGCTATTGTAATTTGCTGCTTCTCCTTTAAAAAAAACTGTCACATTGTGTTTCAAAAATATAATTAGGCTTAATTTTAATTTTTCAGATATTAGTAGTATGTTAAGGAGGTCGTAACGATAAACATGATAAATTGTAATTGCAGGATTTTGGAAATTTTGAAGTTGACAGATCTGTTTGCCTTGTTCTAAGTAAGATTATAAATTTAACAGCACTATTCCCCAAAATTGACACTAAACATGGCGTTAAAAAATATCAAAATATACATATACAAAAAAAAAAAAAATTGGAGATATAATATAAAAATGTTTTGTCATTTTTTTAATTATCTTCACCGGTTAATAATATTTAATTTTGTAGGAAACGAGAAGAAAAAGCGCTTAAAATATCTCAACAGCGCATGAAGTTGGAAAAGGAAAAAGATGAGAAAAGGAGTCGTAGGGCGAAAGAAGTTGAGAAACCTCTCCTAAAAACTGTATTAGATACTAAGAAAAAAAGGTATAGATTTTGAAATACCATTTTAATATTTGTTGATAAATTAGTTTCTTCTTTATGTTAAATATACTAACGCAGACAAATGGAAAAGTAGATAGAAGTTTAAGTAATGGATATTTTACATTACTTAATTGTGCATTATGTTTGATGTACCAACCGTCCAATGACTTAAATATTACTGGGCTTTCTTCTATTACAATGTTACTTGGATGTTAATTCTACAGTTTAAAAAAATTGATAAGTTTTTAAATATTTTTATTTCTTCAAATTTAATAATTTGAATTTTTTAATAATTTGAATTATTTGAATTATTTCAAAATTACTGTTGTCAATTCATCAACATTTAAAATTAATAAATGTGTACTTTTTAAAGTTTCTATAACTGATAGCCTATTGTCTTAACAAATGTTTTGTATTTTCTTGTGTAGGACTCGAGAAGTTGAAAAGAACCATTCTGAGGTAATTTTTTTTCCAACTTATACTATTAAATATTTTTTAAAAAAGGTTAGGACATTAAATTTATCAAAGTTATTGATCAATACAATTTATTGATTCTCTTAAAAACTAGTTAATTTAATTTATATTCTTCTTGATTTATAGTTTTTAAGATATGGTTTACGTAATAGGATCTTTGCTCAAATAAAGATTAAATTTGATATTTATATTATACCATTAATTTAAGGGTACAATTGCAACAAAATATGCAATTAAATAAATTTCAGTTTTAGCAATTGATTAGTAATTTTCATATAATAAATACATTTATGTTGAGTAAATAAAGATTTTGCATGCACATGGTATAGTAATTGTTAAAACTTTGTAGATTTAAAAGAAAGTGATTTACCTCAAATATCGTGAAAACAGGAATAAATGTTTGTATTTTCTTTTTATACACTTTAATATTAATTGTCGATTTGTTATTCTTGATATTCATTATTTAGGGACCAAATGATTCACATTCCACTAAAAAGGTTAGAGGAACTGAAACTGGCACTCCTGTAAAAACCCCAAGGAAAAATGCTACAGAGAAACTTGTTGAAAAAGAAAACAAGAGGGAAAAGTAAGAATTTATGCATATCATGCACAGAAAAGTTAATTTGCAAAGCTACTTAATTTAAGAATAGGTCACTTATAACTAGAAAAATCCAAAGATAGCACAGTGTTAACAGAATGGCAGTGTCATAAAAGTTGGTAGATGTTACTTCAAAAGTGTTAGATGTATAAACCAGGGATTGGAATAACGCCTTACTTGTAACGGTTACTTTTTTTTTTGGTAAGGCCATTAGATTTTTCAGAAAGTAACTGTACTAGTTACTTTTAGAAGTTACGAAGTAACAAAAAATTTCGTTACTTCTCGCATCGCTCTTCACAGATCTTTTTTGTAGCTCAGCATTCATTTTAAACTAAACTATATAAAATTTAACTTTTAACAATGTTGAATTTTCATTATTAGCTTTTTTTCCCCGATTGTCACTATTTTTTTTAAAATCTTGGTTCTTTATGAAAAGGAGATGGTTAAATTGTTGGTTTCTTACAAATTGAAATTTCTTAAAGTAATGGTAAATTTGTTACTTTTCATATTAAGTAAATGTAAATTTATCACTTCATATTAAGTAACTGTAGCTACTAGTTACTTTTCATATTAAGTAATCGTAACAGAGTTACTTTCTAAAAGTGAACTTCGAACCCCTGGCTTAAACTAGTGTGACATTGTTTAGCAATGTTTAAACTAGATACATTATCTTTAAAAAAAATTGTGTAGTTCAAAAAATTTCACGCCTTGAATTGCCTAAAAGACAGTAGTTTATTATTTTTCAATAGTTTTGTTTATTCGAATGTGTTTATAGTTGATCTTTACATACTTCTTTTAGTATTAATAAATATTACAAGTGTAAACATGTCTTTAACTTTGTAATATTAGTTCGGAATAGGGTCCATAATTTTTGAAAATTTTGGTTCTTAGCAGCCTTAATTTTAAAAAAATATTTATTAACCCTAAAAAGATTGTTTAAAATAAAAATATTTTTAAATAGCAATTGAAATTATCTATACATGATTTATTTTACTTAATACTGACTTTTCTTAGGACGCAACTCGTTGAAAAGAACTATAACTCTCAGGTAAATTGTTATGTTTTGATTTTTTTTTTGAACATCACAGGCCTTATGTTAATACTGGTTAATTTTTTATTATGCCTGTATGAAATTTTAACACATTTAATTTCAGTCTTAGCTAATATTTTTTTTACATTCTAAAATATAAAAATTGAAAAAAACTTAAGATCAGTTATTGTTCATAATTTATTTGATTCCTTTGTTTAAACTGTTACAGATAAGTTATTTACTATAATTAAATTATTTATGCTTTAACACTTACAAGTTAAAATAGTTTTATTTATTTGAATAGATGAAAAGTAATCCACGTTCTACACAAGAAATTAATCAAACTGGTACTCCCACAAAAACACCACGAAAGGTGGCTGGTGCTACACATAAGGAAGGGGGAAATAAAAATGCTGAGTAAGTTTTGGTTTAACTAAAAATTATACGTTATTCATAATCAGGGTTCGAAATTCACGGTCGCTAGTCGCAAAATGCAACCAAATCCTATAATTTTGCGACTTCAAAATTAATTTAGCCCAGTTGTCGCGGCTAGTTTTATTAAATGTCACTATCAACTTTTGAAATGGTTTCCAAAGATCTTGCCGAAAATAATCATCTTTAAACCGTAAATCTCCAACTATCTTAAATTAGCAAAATTCTCTACACTGTAATCCCTAAATCGCCAAATTCTGGCGATACATAAAATGCAATACTCCGAGGATCATAAAAACTAGAAACTCCTGCGATCGTTAATTGTGACTCTTAAAAGTAAGGGGAAATCCGGCTCTCCTGAAATTGCGAAACTCTGGTGATTCTAAAGATTCCTAAGAATTTGCACATAAATTACATGAAACAATTTTCCACATTCTCCTCAAAATTGCTCCTAGATTTTTTAGTTAGTAGCACAAATTGCTCCTAAATTTTTGCATCAAATATTAAACACTATTAAAAATACTGTAAAACCTACCAGCCTCGTTTCGGGAGCAATTAGTCTACAATGGGCAACAGAATTCTGTGATTAAAAGTTTTCTGTAGATATTCCTTCTTCAAAAACTGAAGAAAGCTTAAAAGAGTTAGGCAATTAAAATTCATCATTTATTACAAATTCTATTTAATAGTTGTGGTTGTTGAATTATGATCTACAACAATAAAAGCCAAAAGTATTACGTGTTACCTTTCCGTATTTTGTGTATCAGTTTTTCTTACAATAAATCTTAAGTTTAAATATTTTATAATTTAAAATTTTTTATTCACAATGTACTTTTTGTATCTGGAATAGTTTTTAAGATAATCTCTTTCAAAATAAACCTGATTCTAATTTTTTTTGAAATTTTTTTTTATTAGAAAAAAATTAAATTTAAAATTTCTACGCTTTGAAAACAACCCTACATATTTGCTCATTTCCTGACCGTTTGGGAGGTTAATGTCTAATTTGCTGGCATCAAATGATAGTTATTTTTTAATTTTTAAAATCGATCTAAAAAGGTGCAAAATTATTAATGCTGTAATTTACTGTTCTGTGTTTTGTTATAATTAACTATTTTATTTTTCTTAATTTCAGAGTTGATATGAACAAAACTTATAACACAAACTCATCTAATACAAAAGTAAGTAAAATTTTGTAATGAGGGGGAAAATATGGTTTCATTTATTGTAATTTATTTGTAAAAACCTAATATCCTTCCTCATTTCCTGAACACTCAATAAAAAAATTTGTACAGAATGAAGACTGATGAGATGAGAGGTGCTAGGATTTATACTGAACAATTTATAATAAAATAATGATTAAAAACAATTAAACCTAATTGGGGTGGAGATTGTAAATGAAATCCCTTTTTCTTAATATTAAATTCCCTAAATTTGGATTATCAAAATTCAATATTACGATAATTTTATTTCTGCTTGTCGACTAATTAAATAAATCCTGAAAAATAATTAATGTTAAAATTATAATTAATGTTGAAGGAGTATTAAAATTATTAATTTATGAAAAATTAAATAATAGTTAATTTTAAAGTCTTTAAATTTTGTATGTCATAATGTACAGTAAAAGCCCGTTTATCCGGCTTCCGATTATCCGGAAAGCTCAAATATCCGGAAAATTTCAAATTCCGATTTGGCGATAAAATTGAATATTTCTCGCCAAAATTGCGATTTCTCGCCAAATATAGTAAAAACTTTTCAGATTTTTTTTTCCAAGAAAAAATTTCGTTTGGTGACAGCATTTGTCGCGAAAAGTGTTTTTGGAACTGAAAGTCTGATTTAACGGCAGGTATGGCGCTATTTCAGCATTTTTTATGTTGCATTTTATTTACATGTTTCCACTATACGAAATCCGAGTGTTAACCGGAATTAAATTAGGGAATCCGGTTAACAATTCTACATCGAAACGTAACTAGAATAAATTAATAAGTAATTTATTTTATCGGTTTTAACATTTTCAGAATTGACATATTATCAAGAACTGAATTATAGTTTATTTATCCAGATTGAAATTGGAAGTTTAATTCTACTTCTACCCAGAATAAATAAAAATATTTTTAATTATCGTTTGCAAGCATTTTCGCTAACCATATATTGCTAACAGGATTTTATTTTAGCTTTATCCGGACTGCTACCGATGTTGTTATATAAGGTAGCTCTGGGTGCCAGCTCTGTCGGCCTCGTTACTTGATCGCTTTTCTAAATTACGAGGCCTGGCGCCAAAAATCATCATTTAGCTTTGGTGCGATGCATAAATTCATCCCGGAATTTAAATTTTTGATCTATATATATATTTTAAGCGGAATTAATTCTATTTTTAATCGAAAGCAATTTTCCTTTATCCGAAACGTAATTCGTTTTATTCGAAATAAATTTTATTTAATTTAGCTTTATTCATCCGGACTGCTATTTGATATTGCACTGGGTGCCAGCTCTGATGTCAATTGATCGCAGTTCCAAATTACGAGGCGCCGCGCGGAAAATCCTCATTTAGCTTTAGTTGTGACGTAAATTCATCCCAGAATGTTACCGGAATTTTAATTTTAGTTCAATATATTTTATCCGGAATTCATTAACTTTGGTTTTATTCGAGATAAATTTTATTTAATTTGACTTTATTCGGACTGTACCGATGTTGCTCTGAGGTTGCGCTGGGTGCCAGCTCTGAAGTCGGTATCATCACTTGGTCGCAGTTCCAAATTACAAGGCACAGCGTCGAAAATCCTCATTTAGTTTTAGTGTGCGACGTAAATTCATTTTAAGAATTCTACCTGAATTTAAATTTTAATTCTATGTTCTATCCGTAATTTAAATCTAGTTTTAACCTAAGCATTTTTCCGTTATCCGGAATAAATCAATGCTTTTTAACTAATTCGCTGCGAATTTTTTAATGTTAAAGCATGTTTTTCAAAGACTGTTAAAGAATTGGCAGGGCGCGGTGGTTTAAGGCATCATTCCACGATGGATACCTCCGCAAGTTCTATCCTCATCTTAGTCATAAACGGATCGTGCTAGACAATAAAGAAGCAATAAATATGCTGCATGTATGGGACTGGTGCACATTAAATCTGCCGTTGTCACTATAAGTTTTGTTGGATGCCAGACCAATTTTCGGCCTAAACCTCGGTTTAAAATTATGTGGCTATTCGGCAATATCCCTTCTGTAGCTCTAGTGAAACGTAAATTTATCCAACTTACAATAAAACCCTTTAAAAAATAGTTGCCGCGAATCACAAAATCTTTTCAACAGAACAAATTCCAAGATCGAATTGCTGGGTTTGAACCAGAACTGCAAAAAAGATTACGAGGCTGATTACATAAACGATCGGCGAGCAAAACTGTAACATACTTCATTTTCAAGCTGAGCTAAAAAAGAGTACATTTAGAATAACTTAATGCTTAAATAAATTCTGAATGTATTTACCCGTAAGAAATTTTAAAAAAAATTAAACCTGTCGCCAATATTCTGCGTGTCCTTCCAGGATAAGGTTTCAAACTTCGTCATCTTAGGTTATCCGAAGTTTTATTACTTAGCGCAATTTAAACGCAGGTCAATTATGGCTTTAAGTCCATTTTTGAAAAATCATTAGAATACTATCAGCATTTCAATCACGTTTTATCCGAAGACTTGAGGATAAAACGAAGTCGATCCGAAACTACATCGATACTGAAATCGCTTTCGGTTAATCGAAATTAAATTCGCATAGAACTAAAATTTAAATTCCGGTAGCATTCTGGTTCGCTCTAGAACTACATGAGGGTTATTGCACGCCTGTAATGGAACTGTGGTCAAGTACGAGGCAGACATATGAGCTGGCACCAGCGCAGCTTAGAGCGACATTAGTAGTAGTCCGGACAAAGATAAATTAAATTCCGGATAAAACTATACGGTTAACGGAAAAGCCAACACCACAACAATACAAAATCTTTATTCAAAATAGAAGTTGAATTCAGTTTCGGATAAAATTCCGGATAAACTAGTAACGAAAATGTTTTAAGGTTTAAATGTAAACCTATTTGTTTATCTGGAATCTAAAATTTATACGGAAAGTTGGGATGCCACAAATAATTAAACGTTAATTGGCTTAGTTTCTCAAATTCGTTAGGATAAAAACATCCATGACAAGTTGTCGACGAATCGCCTGATCATGATTCTAAATTAAGTGATGATATTTCTGATTTCAAGTTTATATTAATTCACTACCCTGATACCTTAAAGTTTATTAGTTAATGGTTTTCTAACATAATTTAAACACGGTTATTAACATCGAAAAATCGAATCAATGCTTAAAAACTAACAAAAAATTTAAACCTAATCAAATGAAAATAATTAGTTAGAACCCTTAAACTGTATTTGTTATTATAACAGGGGTCCATCCAGAGCTAAATTGGGGCCGTTTAGCGGCCCCTTCACAAAATTACTATTGCTAAAAACGGCCCCTTCACAAAATTATGATCGCTGAAAACGGCCCATTAACAAAATTATGACGGCCTCTCAGTTCCCAAAATTGATGAAACAACGGGTTAAAATTTCCTAACTTTTCTATTTTTTTAAAAGTGTATCAGAATCTTTAAAATTGGCTAGAAAGTCATCGTGATCAACTGAAATCCTAATTTTGTTTACGTTATTAACAAATCTATAAACTCAATCACCGTTACAATCGATTGTCAATGTCTGGCGCCTGATGGAAGGTTAATCCGTTTATAAATATTTGCATCAGGGTTCAATTTAAGTGGGATCGCATTGCAATTTGCGATGCAAATGCACTGAAACAGCGATACAAATGGTCCACCGATTCGCTCAGGGTTGTTAAAAACCCGGGTTTTTTCATGAAAAACCCAACCCACTTGGGTTTTTGGGGTTTTTTCAGGTTTTTTTCGGGTTCTATGGGTTTTTTCAGGGTTTTATGGTTTTTTTCAGTATTTTGGATGTGTTTTTCAGGATTTTGTGATTTATTTAGGGAAGTTTTAATTATTTATCTATACATTACAATTTTTAAAACTAACAGAACATCTTGAGAGAGATAATCAGGAATGATGTAATTTAAAATAGAACAATTAAAAAATAATTGCATATAGTTGTTAGATAAATGTATATTTAAATTTATAAATGTATTGTCTAGAACCAAGTATTGTTTGTGTGTGTATGTGTAAAATTATATAATCCGCAATATTGTAACGATAGAAATTCAAATTAGAATTTTAAAAAATGTATTTGTATATTTAATTGTTAAAAATTAGTATAATTTAAATCTCTAATGCATTTGTAATTGAAGTAACATAAAAGGTAAAAATATATTAAGAATACTAAAATATCATTAAAAATGATATGAATGTATATTTTTGGATGTATAAAAAGTTTTATTTTTTAATTTTCAGTGAAGGCAATTTTAAGTTCAAATTGCCACTTGGGTTTTTTGATGGGTTTTTTCAAGTGGTTTTTTTAAAAACCCACCCGGTTTTTCGGGTCGGGTAAAATCATAACAACCACTGATTCGCTACAACTACGATGCATTATTTTAACGATTGTTTAGTTTTCTTCGCACCGTAATTCGGTGAAACTAAACTTAAATTTCACTAAACAACAAGTTCTAATAACAGATTTTAATACTGACGATTAAAATTTTAATCAAAATAGAAAGATGAATTAAGATTAGATTACACTAAGATGTCTTCAAATCTCGGCCAGCCAGTGCAATCTCCCATTGAAAGATTAGTCCAATAATGCTTCCTGATTTTGCTGCCTAGTAATTTTCACAAAATCTACCACCTTGCATCAGAATGATTGACGGTTCTCTGGCTTTGCGTGATTGGAAGAGTATCTTGTTACTTTTGTAGCTCCAGTTCAGGCCAAATCTGACGACCAGAATATTTTTTCTGATCAACTGTTCGACTTATGGTGCCTGTGAGTCAGGATCCTAAAAACAGCTTGAATGTTATACTTTTTGTTCACTTTTAAAACTATTTTTCTAGTTCGGCCTATACTGGGGTGTCAGATTTTAGACAATTTTTTTAAAATTGAGGGTCGGCTTATATATACGCGCTTTATATATTTAGATTTTATGTTGCTAGTAAATTACATGTCCTTGAACTTTTCTGGAAAAGTGCTTGAATTTTTTTTCCTAACAAATGTAAACAAAAAAAATTTAAATAGCAATGTACGCAAAAAAATTCACAAAAATACAAAGTTTTCACAAAATTACTTCACAAATTCACAAAAAGGACCCTGTAAAAAAAACCTGGATGGACCCCTGTATAACGGCAAAAACGATCTCTTTCTTAAAGAATATTTAATGCCCCATTCCTTCTTGTGCTGCTTAATTAAATTAGCATCTTTATAGCTAAAATACAACGTACTTCATACAGAAATTAAGTTACTGAGCACTGAGCTTGGAAAACATGCAAACCCCAAATAGCGTCAATTCGATGTTCGTTTCAAAGGCCGTTTTTCTGCACAGCCGAAGGCAATGTATGTTATCAGACAGTAGGAGGAGGATCAGCAAGGGATCTCAATGGTCTCCCAATTTTCTGAGAATTCCATCACAGTAGAAAAAAGGCTGTAGTATTTATAGTATTGTATTGTATCTTTGAACAACTGCCTTTTTACTACTAAAATATTTTGATTTTTTGCTGTTCCCACATGGTTACCATGAAATTCCGTTCCCTTCCAATGGAAGTGATTGCGCCAAGCTTGACCCCTGCTATAATTAACAAACATTCGATGGTCAGTTTTGGCGTTAGCGTCGCGACTTGCGTCGCTCATTTACGATTAAAATAATGACTGATATCTTAACAAATTAACTTTAACAATATTTTTTTAAAGATAATATTAAATAATTCCCTGATTTCACCCAAAGAACGTTTTTCAAACTTAACACTATTTTTGGATTTTCGATCGACATCGTAAACAACCCTAATCCGAAGTAAGTTATTTTTATAATTTAATTCTGTAATTAAATGTTCTCTAGATTTTGTTTACATTTTAAAATATTCTACTGGTTTTAGACCATGGGTTGGACGATTTATGTATTTAGATTTTTAGCATTTAAAAGTAACGATCGTTTTTTCTTAATTAATAAATATTAATATTTTTTAATACAAAATATTGTAGTATCTATTATATATTATTTTTAAATGCAACATCGCCTCTTTGCATATAAGATGCAGCCATTATCTTCTTGTATTTTCCGGAAAAATCGGCATTTTTTGGTAACCCTATTGGGCGACTTCCGATTAACCGGAAAATTCGATTATCCGGAAGAGTCAATTTCCCGAGCATTCCGGATAAACGGGAGTTTACTGTATCCAGAATAGATTATTGAAACACAAATTATTTGATGATCATCAAAATTAAACAGGGTTCGTATGCCTCCTAAAAAAATCTTAATTTTTTTTCTAAGGGCCCTTATAATTCCTGAAATTTGTGTCATCTCCTAATATTTTTCCCTTTTCCTGAAAAAATTGTGACATGAATTGTTTTTATCTTTTCTCTGCCGTTTTTCTAACATACTTTATTCGTAATAAGTCTACTATGCATGCACAGTAGAAAATAGAGTTCGGATATCACAATACTAGTTAATGTCTCAAAATGCATCACGCAACTCTTAAGACAATTTTTTTCTTCTGTTTCATCATTTGAAGTGCAGTGAAATCACTAGATTAATATGATAATAAACAAAAATATTCAATTTTATTCCTCGTTACCTTTTGAATTTACATTGCTGCACTCCTAACTCTTGAATTTCTCTATCGTAGATAGAGTATGAACCCTGATTAAACTAATTTTATTCACAGGAAATCAGCGTTGCTGGTACAAAAGTGGTCAGTCCTGTTAAAGAAGTTTTTAAAACACCTGTACCTCCCCAGAGAACGGTTCCTACTGTTAAGGATTCTACCGCCGTCAACAAACAACAAACTTCCCCTCTTGCATCTAAACAGAAATCATCTCATCATGTAACTGGAAACTCACAGAGGTTAGTTTTGTTTTGAGAGAAATCAAGGTTCTTATCTGCTTTTACATTCTTTGGTAAAATATGGGCAGACCTGCCAATTCTCCGGATGTAACCAGGCGATATCGGATTTTTAACCATTTCCGGGGAAAATGTAAGAATCGACAGATTTTTGAAGGTTGCTATAAATTCCAATGTGATTGTCTATTTTTCTTTTCATTATAAGATGTGTCAGTTGCTAGAATGATCGACTTTAAAACATTAAAATGGTTTTTAGGTTGAAATATTCAAATAACTATTGGATGCAACAGAATTAAAGTTTATATTCCACCATTGCCATTTGCCCCTTCTATTAAAAAAACCCCTCACAATGGTTTTTATAAAGATATAATTTGTATCTTTTTTTAAAATTGTTATAGATGTTAGTGTGCTAAAAAGTTGAAATGTTGACTAATAAAATGTTGATCATGATAAGTTATTGCGAGCCCAGTAGCAAATTTGAATGTGGCTGCAGCTGACTTTTAATTTTTGGCTGCAAAAAGAGACCTGCCACCCGAAACCTGCGCATTTTCGGATTTTAAACCCTATTTCCGGGAAGCTGTAAATATGCTTTTAATTTTAATTTAATTATTGTCTAATTTTCATATATATTTAGAAGATGTGTCAGTGCTGAAATGATCAGACTTGAAAAAATTAAAATGGTTTAAGGCTGTGAAAATTCAAAATAACTATTGGATGTCCACGCATTAATCCTAATTTATATATCATCTTTGCCCTTATCCTTCTTTAGCAAATAACACACAATGTTTTTATAGAATCATGACCGTCAATTTTAAAATTTATAGATGTTTGAATGTGCCCAGAAAAGCTGCACATTGCTGACTGCTGGGAATGTTTCATACAGTGTATTGCGAGATTTAAAAAATTTTGGGGGTTGGCAGGTCTGTATGTGTTATTGTAACTTGTTTTTACTGTGCAAAACCTACATAATACTTATTTAATTATTTTAGCTTCCACACTATGTTTATAACGTAAAAAGGGGAAGGTATTATAATCGTTCAGCCCGTCCGTCTGTCTGTCACCCACTTTCACAGAACGAACCGTAAGTCTCACAAACAAGTGGGATACGTCATTTTGAAGCAAAAAATCAGATTAGGCTACATTCCAAATTTCATTAAAAAATTTAAATTAGAAGCTTATTTAAAATTTAAATAACTAAAAATTTAATCTACATTGAAATAACATGCAAATTCCATTTTTATTCAATATTTTCACTGTTGCCATTTCGTTAAATGTCTGAGAAACTTTATTAAAAATAAAACTTTTTGAAAGAATATTTCGTCACTTAAGTTCCCACATGTGCTATCTCATTTTCTCAACTTTTCAGGAGAGCCGATAAACGTGTTTGTTCATTTAACACCGGCTGTTAGGACTTTTTCTTGTTACATAATATCGGTCTACATATTATGTAGACCTATATTATGTAACAAGAAAAAGTCAGAACAGCCGGTGTTAAATGAACAAACACGTTTTTCGGCTCTTCTGAAAAGTTGAGAAAATGAGATAGCACATGTGGGAACTTAAATGAAGATTGATTTATGTGATAAAATGGCTTGTTTCACGTGGGATCTGACGTCAGAAGAAATATTCCCATTGTACTAATTATATAGTTTTCAAACTGTAAATTAATTTAACAAACGATAAATAACAGAATTTTTTTAAAGAAATGTAAGTGGGAAATTATGGCGACTTAAAGATATTTATTAAAAAAGATTACATAATTATTTAGCAAACGATAAAGTCTAATTATTAAATCTGAGAAAGAAGATTAATGAAAATAGTTAATTTTGGCATTTAAAAGTTTGAATTAGAACTAGCTTAAGGCCCTGTTTGGCGAATTTCTTTCTGAGGTGTATAAATAGCTTGTTTCCTGTTGAGCACATTTGTTGTGTGGAAGCGGTTCAAGTGACAGATTCTGTAACAAACCTACTTGTTTTCTTACAGTTATGAAATGACACCTGCCCGTGAATCCTTTGTAAACTATGACATCAGTGAAATCAAGAGCGATGACTCGGACGATGACGAAGACTGCAAAAGAAATCCTAAACCTGTTCCAGGATGGGCATCAGGTATGTCGTGTTTATATGGTTATTGGATATTCTTTCACGTTTACTGAATTTTTTTCTTGGGCTTGGTAAAAGTACTGAATTTATGATGAAAAAAAAAACAAAAATAGAAACTTAATGCATTTTTAATCGACCCCTTAATTGTTCTAACATTTCCAGTTAATTCAGTAATCCAGGTAATCAGTAACTTTTTTTGTTGTACCCTAGAAATTCCAAAAACTTACTGCATAGTTTCGTCATTTTTTGCATCATATTCACCTCAATAGGGGTTTGATAGATAATAAAACTGTTTAAAGCAGAAATTCGATTAAACTGAGGCTGGTTTTGAGGGGGTTGGGTAAAAGGGAGCCAACTGTACTTTTCATATAATATGTATGTACTTTGTAAATTAATCCATTTTCCCCCAGGTGTTCGCTTGAAGAATGCTTTGGTCCAGCAACAGTACCGTCCCATCGACACTGATCTCATATTCGGAAATGTGTTTACCACTCCCAATTTAGAAGAGATAATGGGAGTAAAGAGCAAAAGATATTTTAAGAGAACAAGCTCGGCGGTGTGGAACTCTCCTTCCGCCTTTATGTAAAGAATGTGAGATATTTATGCTCTACAGTGGAGAGACAAACAATCTAACAACTTGGAAAAAGAGTGTAGATTCCAGGCTATATAAATTCTTAATTGCTAGATTTTCAAAAATAATCTAAATAAAAATAAATATTAAAAGCATCATTTTAAATTTAATTTGCAAATATTTTTATATACATACTTGTTTTAATTCAAATTCCTTAATTTGAAGCTCGTTAGCTTTTTCCTTTCTTACAATTAGTCTTTACACCTTAATTTTATAATTAAGAAATTTTTTTATTCAAAATGTACTTTATTCATCTGGAATTTTTTTTTTAGGTCCATTTCTTCAAAAAAACACACCAAATTCTTTATTTTTGAAAACTAATATGTTATTTGAAATAAATTAAATTTAAAATTTATGCAGTGAAAACAGCCATACATATTTACCCATTTCCAAGCTGTTCAGAAGGTTAATGCTTTTCTTCAGTCAGTGTTGCCAACAAAATAATTTTATTACTTTTTTATTGATTTCAAAACTCTCCAGGTTTTAGTACTTAGCTTTGCATATTTTTAGGTTGGTAGATTTCTGTCTCTCCACTGTTTTGTACATATATCAATAAGTGTCTAAATCTTAGATGGTCTGTTGGAACATAGATTACAAAAGCTTGGTGGCATAATGTGCTTGTAAATTAGCTGTGTGTGTAACGTTTAGGGTCTTGAGAGTAATAATTGTTGTACTACTGTCAAGAATAATCTAAGGCTTAATGGAATTTGATTGCATTTTCAAAGGGACTAAACTAAAATTGTTGCTGATTTTCATAATTGTAACACTACTAGTTTTAAATTTAATTTGTATCCTGTATCAAAACGTAACTATTTTTGCTCTTTAGCAGACAGGTTTTGTAGAGTGCTTAATTTTTGTTTATAAACTTTGTATTTCAAAAACAGATAATTTTTATATGTTGAAAAGTTTTAATTTCTTATACATTGTGTAACTTTGAAAATCGATTTTCCACTGCATAGTTATTCTTTATGTTAACTGTAAAAAAATTCATAAAATAAAAAAATAATTTTTTGAGCAAACATTCCTAATAACAAATATGGAACAAACAAATATACATATCAAGTTGCTAAGAATTTATATCGATAGTTGGTGACAATTTTAGTTTTTGTCTTTTGTTAGTTGCGATTTTAGTTAAATTTATATTTAATTAAGTTTTTAGTAATGACCCATACTGTAAAATGTACTATCACACATAACTGTATATATGATATAATAATATTACAATTGAAAATCAAGCATGTGTAATGTAATACGATATACAATCTTCCATGAATTTTTAAAACCTATAATTGTAAATTTAATTGCTTCCTAATTTTTATCGATGATACTAAATTGATTTTTGTACAGAGATGAATCTGTTAAAAATTAAAAACTATAAAGCTACTATATGAACTGTGAATGGCTAGAAACTATCTTTTTTATGTACTTTTGAACTATAAGCAAAACACTAGAGTGACTATAGGTCTCTAAAAAGTCTAGTTACCAGTTGAAGATAAAGGTTGACATTGAAAAGATAGCAAAATTTAATATATGTTTTTAGCATTTACATTAAAGGTTTAATATAATTTGATGTACAATTTTGGAAAGGCAAAATTTTTGCAAAATTAGTTTTATATGAGAATAATGCATGAACATTTTTAAAGCAACTTGTATATATACTTTTATTTAAGTGGAACCATTGCTATTAATTTTGTACTTTTAAATCAACAAATAAAAAGTATCATATATTCATTTGTATTTTTTAAAAAACTAGTAGGACATTTAAATGAAATAAAAAACATAAAATCATAATGACAAGAGCGCTAAAAGCAGCTTGATTGTACAAAATAATTTGAATAGAAATACAAAATAAAATAAAGGATGAAAAACGGAGATCCGGACTGATATTCTTGTCAGGTGGTCTAGCCAGCCAAGATCTTCGGAGGCGTTTCTGAAATGGACTTCCCGCTGTAAGCAGAAACGACAGTCCACAGACCCCGACACCTCCGAAACCAAACAAAGAGAAACAAAATATAGAGGAACAAAAAATACCTACCTAGCCTGATCATCCAACAACAGTAAAAATGAGGACGGCCGTACTCGGCAGACACACCAAATAAAAATAAAAGAATTGCCGCAGAAACTGCAGCTCCACTCAAAATGAACAAAAACAATAAATTAGAACCTAAAATTGCAATATATCAGGAAAACAATTCATTGATAAATTGTGTTTATGAATATTAAAGGCATAATCTCAATCAGCCTTGTTGTTACAATTTTTTTAAAAATTCTATTAACTTGTGAAAAGAATATATTGTAGAAATTTTTAAAGTAAATATTATTATTAAAATTACAAAGACTGATCACATCGAAATTAAAATCAAGTCTTTTATCATAAACACCAAACTTAACACTGTTTTCAGGAATAGTAATATTAAGATATAGATATTGGGTTTGTTTAGGATCTTTATTAGTCCTCTTTAGCACCAAATTCCTGGGGCATATATCCTGAAGAGCCTCTAGATTATCCTGATCGAAAATAATCAAATCATCAATGTATCGAAAGCCTTCGATGTTAGTTTTTTTCAATAAATCCATCCTCAAAAGTGTGAAGAAAAATATTTGCAAAGGCGCTGGAAAAACTATTGCCCATTGGTATACCTTTAACCTGTTTATAAAAATCGATACCATTGAAAACATAGTTTTCAAAAATATTAAATTTGCACAATTCCAACCAATCTTCTTTAGAAGTAGAACAATCAGAAAGATACGAGTCAAATAATTTGTTACATATATCCAACAAATTTCCGTGAGGTATATTAGTAAATAAATTTTCAAAATCAAATGTATGGATACTATTAATGCTATGATTTTTAAGGCCGTCTACTGTCTAAACCCCCTGACGAGAAGGTCAGTCGGGATCTCCGTTTTTCATCTTTTCTTTTTTATATTTGTATTTTTTGTTAGTTGTAATAATAAAAACAATTGTTGACAAAAATACCCATATTTAGAAGACTCAACTCTACCACCTATGAGGTTGCGTTTGGTACCAGCTTCGCCACTTGACCGTGGTTCTAAAATACAAGTTTATGGGGGTTATTCGAGTTACAATGAAAGCAGGCTACTTTATAATAACCGTAATAACTCTCAGCCTCCCGTGGTTCCAAATTACTAGGCCCATCACCGTTAAAATCAATTTGCCTTGATGTTTAGGTAGACACTTTTTTTTTTAAATAAAAGAAACTTTTTACAGACTTTTAAGGTCAGGGAGGTCCAAAACATGTTTTTACTTTGGTCCCATTTTGAATTTTCTTAATTGCGAAAGAGACATTATTTATGAGTGAAAATATGTGTCGTAAAACGTATTAGAAGTCGTCAGAAGCAAATTACAAATTTCAAAATAGTTTTTATGAAAAGAAAAAAAAATAGAAAAAAGAATTCTATAAAGATAATTATGAACATGATCGTAACTTGTTCAGAATCTGCCATTTGCAACAGGAAACTTTTCTGATTCAAAGGCTGTGAATTCGTTACAAATTCGGCTTGTATATATTAGGCCTATTTCTATTTAAAATACATTAAGAAAACATGTATTCTAAATAAAAAAAATAAAGGTTATCATTTACCCAGGATTTTAAACTTTAAAAACTCGAAAACTTTGTTTTAAATAAAAAATTAGATCAAAGGAATTACTTTTTGAAAATCAAGTAAATGAAAAATTCTTTTAATCTTTATCTTCTGAAATACGAAAATTATTTGTTTTTTCCAGAAAAGTATCCAAATCTTTTTCTCTATCTCCTTATGAAAATGCTGTTTTAATATTGATTTTACTTGTTGGATGTAACTTGAATAGTGGTCCAATTCCACGCTTTACTCATTTCAAGACACAGTGTCTCAAAGTTTTTTCTGTGCATTAGGGATTGATACAATGCCCTGTCTTTATAGTGCTTGCCTCGATTACACAGCTCTAAAGTGACCTAAATATCTGATATTCATTAAATAAAATAGAAATAAGAAGTCTATGTATGAAGTGCGGGTAAAAATGATAAATCCCAAAGAAAAATCACACAATATTTCTTATAAAACTTTTAAAAATACGCTTACAATCTTTTATTGCAGGTAACACACAATATTCATGCTGAAACATACCAAAATTTTTAGTTGCTCTATAATTTGTCCCGACTTTTTAAGTGTGACAAAATAATAAATATAAAATTTGAACCCAATGTAAATTTTCGAGTTTTTTGTTTTGTTTCTGGAGACCAGTTTTATAGTGAGGGATAAGCAACTGGCAAAATTGGAAACCTATTTTCATTATAAGAGGTTTAAATTTAACTTTTCAAATCATTCATAAAAAAATTTAATTATAATTTATTTCTGTGATAAAGGGTTTTTAAGACTCCTAAATACTTAAAAAAATTAATAAAATAATACATTTTTAAAAGTATGCGTATTCTTGGAAGAATATTGACAATTACTGAATGGATTTTTACTTCTGTATCCTCAGGGACCTCCTGTAGGAAAACTCAGACTATAGGCACAAAAAAAAATTGGGAGTCCCTTTACGGAACATGTTATGTAAGATTTTTGTATTGTTGGTGATAGTTGGCCGATGTCTCATATTTTTTGCTACCTTTCAAGAGGGACTGTCAGTCCCGTAGAGCTAATGCATTAGTTTTGAAATCACAACTTTTGCAAAAGAATTTGCTTTGCCATGTTATCCCATTTTCACCAGGTATGGGAATCATCGCCACATCAATTTTAAAAAAATTGAATAGAAAATAACATAAGGTTATTTAATTATTAATTGATAAAGTCTTAAAATAGTGTCGCCATCTGTTGTAATTTTTTGGCATTTCAAAACTTCAAAAATATATAACTAGAAAACATTTTCGTTTCAAACTTATTTCCTTTCGATGTGAGGTTGATTACCTGGGGAAATAGGGCTAACATGGCAAAGCAATACTTCCGCGGAAGTTGTGATTCCAAAACCAATGCATTATCTCTATGGGACTGACAATCCCTCTTAATCGACTTCCTTATAACATCGATCAAACCAATCATGTTAGGGTAATGTTAGTCAAGCTGAAAGCAAAGTGGGGTCCCAGAAAATTTTAAAATTTACTGAAATTTTGAGGAGACAAAGCATTTAGCATAATAGAAAATAAATTTGGGGGCCCCCTAAAATTCGGAGGCCCTATGCCCTGGCCTTACGGTAAGATCAGGCCAGTGTATCTCTCAAGTGGTTAGTGTTATATGTTACTGACAGAAACATTTATTGAAAGTTTTTAGATTTTTTTAGCAATAACTTTCTTTGTTTTTCCATTTCCGCTTCATCCGTACTGAACTGTTTTGAAAAGTGGAGTTGAACCATTTTTAAAATAAGACTTTCGCTTTTTTTTAATACTTCTAAGCACAACGAACGAGATACCACGATGTTCGTTAATCTAGACATCAATGGGTTTTTGTAAGTAAAACTTTCTTCATCTAGTTGTTGTTGCCGCGTAATTCGGATTAATACCCATTAGGATTAAGAAAGCTTTGATGTTTTCTAAAAAGGGTTATGGTAAGTGGATTTCTTTGTGGAAATATTTGTTCTGCGTAATTGTACTTTAAGGATAGTTAGTCGGGCTTGAAAATGTTACTGCTAGTGGTGCTTGCACAAATTTCAGATATTTTTTTAGAGTGCAGTGGGAATTAATTTCATTTGTACTATATAAGTTACCAATTAAAGATGGTAAGATATAATGTAAAGATATAATGTTTTTTAAAGTTAAACTTGTTTTGGAAAACGCATTTTCCTGTTTGTCATTTGTCTTTAAGTTAGTCTAAAAATGTCTTTAATGTTAAATGTTTTAAAATGTCTCTGAATAGCTTTATTTAAAACACGTATACATAACTGATGTATAAATGTCAAATTTTAAATAAAAGAAATATTAATTGATACTCTAAAATGTCGTGTATAAAAATGAAAAATTATTTTTTTGTCATTATGTAAAGACGTAAAGTTAATTACATATTTATGAATCCGTCGATATTATGAATTTGAAGTACCTAAGTTAAAAAAAAACATAAAATTAATGTTTAGTTATTGGTTTCTCTTATCTAAGTTTTAGTGAAAAAAAAATTATATTTTAAGTTATTTTTGCTTGCGCGTTACGTGTCTGGATCAACACAATCATAACTGCAGGCATGTGTTTTGTGAAAAAAAGACCTTCACTTGCAATTAAAAATAGTTGAATCCAAACAGTCTTAGTAAGAAAAAAATAAGTACTCATTAAAATGCTTGATTTCAAAAATATTAATAGTATTAAAACCTTAGTTTATAAATAATTGGTATTCATCTACATATGCGTATGTACTTTGTTTTCAGGAAGAGCATGATGTTATCCATTCAAAAGAACAATTTAAAAATAACGTATTGTGTTTATTTCCCCCACATATTTTCTCTTCAGTTACAAGAGTGGGCATTAACAAGAAATCCGAATAAGTCAACATATTTTTTGAAAGAATTAAAATTTTATCAGATAAAAAACTTTCTTAGCTGATATGCTTGTGAAAATTACCTTTTTTACTGCCTCAAAAGACGGGTCTAAAACAGCACTACGATATAAAAGTATATTAATTTTCTAGTTGAATTTAATATTCTCTGTACTCCACGGGCTTCGGTTAAAATTAATTTTTCAAACAACCGTGGTAACTTAATACCCTTGAAGTTATTCCTTACTTTCAAAATTCAAAATACAAAAATTGTCGACCAACAACAGGCCAGAGGCCCAGCAAGGTTGGTCCAAAATAAATCTAATACATTACCAGTTTCCAATGACTGTCAAGTTTCTTCTTAAAATCTTCTACTCTCTTCGAATGCACAACATAATCTGGTAAAGCATTCCACTCATTGACAACTCTATTGTAAAAATAATGTTTTCTTCCTACCTTCTAAAGCAGGATTTATTCAATTTCTGACCATGTCCTCCGGTCCGGCTATTTAAGGTAAAACCTAAGCCCTCCATATCTCCCTGTCTTATGAACTTGAATACCTGTATTGTTATTGATCACTTGTACAGATATACTTGTCAAGTGGGATTTAAGTAAATAAGACTATGACATGTTGCACATTCTTGTAGAGATGTTAGGTGATAGAAGACTTTGGTTTTGTGTATCAGTTATGAATGGGTGAGCTGTCAAACCCAGATGAATTATAGGAGTGTAAAAAGAATGAGACTCACTGACATGTGCACATCTTGATAGAAGAGTATCACGGAAAGAAATAAGACATCTTTTTTTGGTTAATCAAGAAGGAGTTGAGCGTCAAACACCATGAAATTATAGGAGTGAGCAGGATGATTACGTCAGTGAAACAAGCCAATATATCCCTTATACTCAATCATTATTACACATAAGATAGTAGTGACTAACAATTTATTACGGTTGATAGAAAAAAACGGATTTAGTAAAGCTGATGTTGAATTGGTATTCCAGTGCAATACACTATAAAATATCAAATTAAAAAAAAATGTTTTGTGTACTAAAATTGACGTTAGTGTTTGAATAGAAAAAAAACGTGTTTCCCAAAACGGCTATGGTATGTTCTTAGGCTAAAGGAGAGAATTAACAAGAGAAAATTTTCTCTTTGTTTATATGCTAAAAGAGAGAGTGATATCGCCGGTAAAAAGTGAAATATATGCTTTAAACCAGCCTAAAATTTAAACCGAGGTTGAGAGATATAAACAGATAGTTTTTATTACATTCAATTAGTTGTTAAAAGATAAGAAAAATAATAATTTTAAATAAATCCAGCGGTACACACTTTCGTTCCGCCATTACTCGCATTTTAATCCTACAGTGTTAGCTTCACTGCGTTGTGCATCTATGCAAGGTAAAGCGACATGTACAGAAATTAAGTTAGTTTCGGTGAAGCCTATTACGAGGGGAAATTTAGGCATATGAAAGCTGGGGGGATTTTTAAATTTAAATTATATCATTCGAATAACTAGCTATAAATAATATATACTGATTACAGTTTAACAGGTATAAAAGAATTAGAATACATTTATTGTATTTATCAAATCACTAATTTGTTTTTGGTATGTTAAAATACGCTGTGTAAATTGCTTTTGGTTTTATAATTCTGATAATCATTTTCGTTTGATTATGTAATACGCACTGAAAGAAATGTCGAAAACAACAAAACCAAAATCAAAAGAGTGTTAGCATTAATTGAATATCACCACCACTACTCTTTTAAGTTCCTATACAAAATTTTAAAAAAGTTGGAAAGTTTTCGGATGGTTACATTTTAATTGTATTAACAAATTAGAACAGTAGTAATAAGCAACTGCACTATATATCTATACTGTATATAAAACAACATGGTCAATTTTCTTTTAAACGCCCACCAATTACTGTGAAATAATACTTTTTATCCTCGAATGACTTGCAAACAATTAAAATATATAAAACCAAATTTTGCAATTTTCAGAGCAAAAGATCTGGCACAAACCTTGGGTACCGAAGGCTATATTATTAAAATGACAAATAAAACTACAATTCCATTTCACATTTAAATTCTAATAAAACAAATTTTAGTGGAAGCAAAAGCGAGATCCCCAAACATCACACTAAACGATTCCACGAGGAGTTTAATTTCAAAATCGTATGTCAAAAAAAAAAATTCTATAAACAAAAACGAACCTATCTCGAACCCCGGCGAGAGAGATTAATCGCTGATGCTGTCGTAAAACAGACAGTTGCTATCGGGTGAGCCCCACCCTCCCTATCGAGTTCTACTTGGAGAGATAACTTCCCCTTCTCGCCAGATAAAACGATATATCGGGATGAGATCGGAAAGAAAAACACGTTTTTCATTTTATACTTGTTCTCTAAGGTAGTGTTTCTCAACTTCTGACGGGCTGGGGAACCCAGTCGGTTAAGGTTCGGGTCCGGGCATCGCCAAAATAACTGCCGACCTATAAACGGGTCCGTGCAGCCAAAAATGTCTGACGAATAATATTCCTTGTAGAGGGAGTGCACGTTAAATATGCTCCGAAGTCCCATCGCTGCGTACGATGTCACCCTTAAAGGTTGCGTTGGGTGCCTACTCAGGTGTCGGCTCGTCACTTGACTGTGGTTCTAAATTACGACGCCCGTCGCCAATAGCCCTAGTGTAGCTCTAGTGCGACGATAATTCAAGACTAACCTAATTTGTTCTCTAAGGTAGTGTTTCTCAACTTCTGACAGCTGGAGTTGGTTCTTTCATTATTGGAATAAAGAGGCATCTCTCTCATTGTGTACCCATGTATTTGTATTTACAATGGAGATTTTCTTAGACACTATAGCTCCACAAACAGAAAACTAATTAAACCTACAATAAACCATAGAATAACCACCAAAACTGATTAAACCATAGAATAGCAATACACGTAATCTGATTGCATACATTATAGTTATTTGACTTCTTGATCATTGCGTAATCGTGTCTTCTGATTGTGCAAGTCTATTATCCTATATCCCTCTTCCTTCAGTCCTATATAGTTCCAAATTTCAAGACGTTTTCCGTAGGAGGCGCTTTGACCACTTCTACAAATCTGATTAGTGGTACCTGTAACAAACAACGTACTAGAACTTGACTAGTGGGTCACGACCTGCTCTAAGAGATAAGCAAATTGGCTGAAATGTAAACTTGTTTTCACTGCATGAGATTAAAATGTTAACTGAAAATTTAATTTCTTTAAGTTTTTTAAAATTATATTTCTGTTGCAGAAGATTAAAAAGTAGTCCTCCAGATTAAACAAGTAGGTTTGTTACAGAATCTGTCACTTAAACCGCTTCCACACAACATTTGTGCTCAACAGGAAACAAACGATTTATTATACACCTCAGAAAGAAATTCGCCAAACAGAGCCTTTAGCTAGTTGTAATTAAACATTTAAACGATAAAATTAATTATTTTCATTAATCTTCTTTCTCAGATTTAATAATTAGACTTTATCGTTTGCTTAATTTGTTTGAAGTTCGAAGAATAATAATGTAATCTTTTTTAATAAATATCTTTGGGTCGCCACAATTTACCATTTACATTTCTTTCGAAAATTCAGTTATTCATCGTTTGTTAAATTAATTTACAGTTCGAAAAATATGTAATTAGTGCAATTGATGCTTTAAAAATAAAAGCGAAACTTTGCATATTTTTTATGCCAAGTTAGAATTCTCTATGCATCTTTCTTCATACATATATAATAAACCATCAAAAGATTTCTATTGTGATATTACAACAATCCAAACTGAATTATATCGCATAAATAAATATTCTTTCAAAACTTATTTTTATTTTAAATAAAGTTTCTCGTACGTTTAACGAAATGGCAACAGTGAAAATATTGAATAAAAATGGAATTTGCATGTTATTTCAATGTAGATTAAATTTTTAGTTATTTAAATTTTAAATAAACTTCTAATTTAAATTTTTTAATGAAATTTGGAATGTAGCTTAATCTGATTTTTTGCTTCAAAATGACGTATCCCACTTGTCTGTGGGACTTGTGGTTCTTTCTGTGAAAGTGGGTGACAGACAGACAGACGGACAGGCGGACGGACTGAACGATTATAATACCTTCCACTTTTTACGTTATAAACGTAGTGTGGAAGCTGAAAAATTATAATTTTTCAAATGATAACATTTATAAAAATCATGCATGTTGCTGGAAAACCTGACAGTCAGGTGACGGGTTTACACGTCTGTATCTCTTAGAGGGTTAATATAAACCGTGTGGTTGTGTATGTGTTTCGTTTAAACTTATCCGTTTGAATACTTCTAGCCTGCTACAGGAGATTTAACCGTACGAATCGTAAGTTTGAAACGGGGACAAGTGAAGGCATGATTAAGCACCCTACGAAACTTTGAGCGACATCGTATCCTAATGCCGTCGGAACACTGGGACAACATAGATTTTGACGATCACTCTGTTCCAATAAACCAAAACAAACTTCGTAAAGCAATAGGATTTTGCTAGAAGAAGAACCATGGGTCAATATAATAATTATTAATGTTGCTATGGAATGGAGGTTACAAATTCCAGAACGACGGAGCACTATGCTATACACTGCAAAAAATCCCGTCAAATTTACGGTTTTAAATCAGCAGATTCCGTAAAATATTTGTACTTTTAAAATTGAGGTCTGGTTTTTGCGTCAGGCATAATTTGAACCCGTAATCTTAAAGTTACAAGTGAAGCGTCATACCAACTCAACCACATAATATCTTGATAGATTGAAGTATATCATTTCAATTGATAATTGACGAGTTCAGGGGTTCAGGTGACGAAATTTCTTCTAGCTTTCCTCTTGACCTTCTTGCGATTAGTCCTCTGGTCGAGCGTTCCGTCCTCTGCGATTCCCGTCTGGTCCTCTGGTCCCACGTGACATGGATTCACTAATCGAAACTCTGGAAATAATTTATTTTCATTAACATTTATGTTACCACTCAAGACCTAAAACATGCTCACTGTTAAAAAAAACAACTGAAAAATAAACTTCCAAAAAACAACCGTTATTGCAAAATAACGCACTTTTAACATTCATACGATGTATCGGGATGTTTTCAATCGGCTTTATTAATAAACGGAATGTTCAGAAGTGAAATGAAAAAAAAAATCCTCTGGGTGCGGAAAAGAGAAAAAAAATTAAAAAGGAAAAAAATGATGCTGAGTCGTGATAAAGTTAGCAACTTGTAATTAGACAACTCTACTCGCCTGGGGGTAGTAGGAAAGGGGTGGGGGTGGGGGGATGGAATGATTATTTTATTTTTTTGAAAACTCGTCCTTCTTCCTTATTCTATTTTCGATTTTAATGAGATAATGCATCAGAGAGATGGGTGTTCGAAAAAAGAATAAAATTTTCTAATGTGGAAATCGTGAGTCGGCAAAATGGCGCATCGGCAACAGCATTCGAAAGCGGTTTTTAAATTACGGTTTTAACGACCCGCAGACGGTTTTTAAGTGAGTAAAATTATTTTCGGTCGTGGTTTTAATGGATTTTTTATGAATGGTCTTTTTTTTCTCTCTCTCTTCCCAGCTAAATAGAATGCAATTTTTAAATTTATATTTTTGCGTCTCATTTTCATTTCAACATTTATAAATTGCGGAACAGTACTGGAAAGGAATAAATAATTTCGAACTCGCATGCTTTTTTTTTCTATCATTAGAATATAATCTTAGACCATTAGAATACCAATCGTAATCGTTTTTCTAAGTTTAAGGTCGACTTTGGTAGAATGCACATATATATACATATTTTTTCACGGCAACTAATTTACCAGTTCATTTTTTTGTGTATTCTATGTATCCTTTCTTGTTTTGCTAATTTCCATGAATCTAGTCCCAATCCAACTTTTAATTTATAGAAGCCTACATTTGATCCTTGACATCTAAAATAATGTTGACCGCACTAATGAAAAACTTATTTACATAACTGTTTCCTTTATTCTGCAGGTAAAACTAAAGAAAACTGGAAAATTCATAGTTAGGATACATAGTGTACGAGGAACCTTAAACATTTCTACTCTTGTTAAAAACATCAAAACTATATCTGTGCGTTATTTGTTTATAGAAGCTCTCTACACCAGGCAATATGTCAAGAAAATGGGTTAAGCGGAATTTCAATCAAGCGAAATGAATCAAATAAAAAAAACACTGTTAAATTGAGTCAGAGGTACAGATATTGGGACTCCTAGAAAATTCGAAAGGTAAGACCTGCTTCAAGGCCCTAATCCGTAATTAACTCTTCAATCCGTAATAAACTCATCCGCCCCTTCCAAGTCTTTTGGTGAATTTTATTTTTTTAATTTTACAAATTTTGTGATTTTTTTTGATATTTTAAAAGATAAATTTCCAAGATATTTTGTGTGGTAATTTTTATGTCCTTTTAAGAAACATTTCAAGATCTATCATTGACATTTTTGCGCATTTCATTGACATTTTGGCGAATATAAAATCCTGTTTTGAATTACATTTTTGTCTCGTTTTCCAAACTTTTTAGCTTTAATCGACATCCACTGCTACTTTGAAACGATTACGATAAAGTGAAGCATTCGAAAAATACCATTTCAAAATAAACTCTTCAAATATCTGAAACTTCTTCGACGCTTTAGCCACTCAAACTCTAATCTATATAAACTGCCCTTTCTAAAGCACATACTAGAACTTCTGCAAAACATCCCAAAAAAGTGAAAAACGCGGCGCAATCTGGAAAATACAACTACTGTTTTATAACACAGTTTGGCGTCGCCCCAATGTCAATCATAAGCGGGAACAGAAGAGATGATAATAGTTCTCTCTAGCGAAGAAAAATACATTTATAAAACTAAAAATTATATAATATCTCTGTGTTGGATTGCTAAAAATGTAAGGATTGTTTTTCGCATGTCCAAGAATGAGTTCGTTCATATTGTAGTGTTTGCCGACGCTATTATGACCATGTTCACCAAAAATTACCTCGAAATGAAAAACCTTTGCCTCGGCTTATATGCTACAATATTTTAAGAATCTAGATGACTGGTAGTAATCTATTGGAAATGAGCATCATCTAGCTTAGGATGTTATTTGAGGTAAAGTGTATGTAGCGAATCACTACACCACTCCTATCCTAGACGACGAGGTAAGAACCGTGTGCACTTTGCTGTGCGTTGTGTTAGCTGAGTTGTGTACAGCTTTGAGTGCATTAGCAGCGTGAGAAACTGTAGTTGAAAGCCTCGTAGCAGAAACATCATTGGAGTGAGGGACAATCACGTACATGGTCACCATAGTGTAGAGTGTTGCCGAAGATATTATGACAACCCGTGTCCACCAAAAGGTACGAGGTGTGTCTACTAAAAGTGAAGACAGAGTTGCTTTGGCTTATACACTACAACACTTGTTAGAATCTAGATGGCAGGTAGTAATCAATTGGGATTGAGTACCATCTAGCGTTGGATATTAATTGAGGTTGCGCATGTGGGGCGACCCGCAAAATGGGTCCCTTTCTTTGGGTACAGGTTTAGAACAGTTTTAAACTTCGTCAGGGTTCATGGTTACTTGACCTATGTGCCTGTGGTAAAGCACCTCTTGAAAGACGTCATTTTGTCAAACACATAAATAAGTCCAATTTTTCGAGTAAAATTTTGGAGTACGACCATTTGATGTCGATCAATGGCCGTCCATTCCTGATTTTTTTAAATAGAAAAACGTCGAATTCTTCTTGTGGTTCACACAAGGCCTTAAGTATTTTATAGAAACGGCGGCGTCCCTTATAAAAAAATAATTTAACTATACACTTCCATAGTTTTCCAGTGCATAGGTATCATTTTTACACCATTTTAATTAAAATAAGTCGTGATTTTCAGAAACAATTTTGTCAAATCTAGCCAGCGATATAGAAGAAGAGAGGGGAGCTGAAAAGCGAAGTGTAGTGAAGTAAAGCGGTCTTAACTTTCAAGTATAATTTCGCAAACCGAAAAACCGTATTGGCATTGATGGATGTACTGCAGCGGCCTCTATCGGCGGGACTCTTTAAAACGTTGGAAACAATAGATGAAATGTCAGCGCCGCGGTTTCGATATCGTCTGGTAATTTATCAAAAGGAAATATCCGAACACGGCGAAAAGAGAAAGTTTTGAATCTTTTTATAGAACACTTTTTCTCTGTTTTAGGTTATTAAAAGTATATATTTAAAAATGTCCCTTAACGCGTTAACTGAGGGTTCCTCTATAGAGCGTCTTCGAATATTTAACAAGCGCCTACAATTTTTGTTTAGTAAACTGTGAACATTTCGTGGCAACAAAATTACACAGTAGCGAACATGTTAACGCCTTCAACTATTAAAATCTAGAATTATCTACAGGACAGACCTTAATGGGCATGTTTCAGATCTTGAGTGGCAGTGGCAACATGAATACTGAATAAAAACAAATTTGTTCTCGATCCTCGATTGGTAAATCAGAACAAAGTGGGAAGAGAGTAATAATCGGAGCGCCGATCAAAGGAAGGACAAGAATGAATGCGTGAAGGAATACGTCAGCTGAAACAAGCTAATTTTTAAATTCCTTTGGATGTCTGTTCAATCTTCAAGTTTTTATTTTCTCATAGCTAATAGCTCTCGTCTAACTCTAAGGAGAAGAATATTCAACTAAACCCCACCAAATTAAAAAATAAAAAGGAAATTCAATGATCGAAGAAACTCAAAACGAAAATAAATGTTCTTAAAATCAAAATCTCCTTAACATGATATTTAAAAAAATCTTTTTGCCAAACAGTTAAAAATTAATTGATTGTTCTAGTTTTCGACATCACTGTAAGCGAGCGAAGATTGTAAATAAATATACTGTGCTGTAAAATCATTTCGAAGATTGGTTTATCTCGCCATTTTGAAGATGGGAGATGCGCTAGATGACAGGTTGATTTTAGATTTTAGCTAGGTTATCTAAGACAGCAATTTTTAGCTACTTTTTTTGTGTTTTCTCTTTTCTAATTTTGTTATTCCTTAAATGTGAAAGCTGCAAGCTGCTTCCATATGGCCTTTGATACATGGTTCAATATAAGTTTTTGAAATTTTCATTGTATTGTTGTTCAAATGTTCGATTTAAGTAACTTACACCATTGATATTGTTTAGTATATATAAGATCTTAAACGGATGAATTGTTTAAGATTATATTCGGACTAGTAAAGTCTTATTTATAAATAAGCTTAAATTTAAAATGCCTGTGTTTAGTTTCAGGATGAATATACCTAATTGTGAAAAAAATACAATCTAAAATTTCTAAATTTTCTAAATTTTTTTAGTCCACAGAGCGTGACTATGAAAAGTCACGCTCTGTGGACTGCGTGGTGCGTCCCAAATCTCAATTTCATGACTTTGGCAATTTATGTCTAACTTATAAGATATGAATTCACTTTTTAAATTAGAGAATTAAAGAAAGGAACATTTTGGAAAAATATTAATGCAATTTTTATCTTTATTTATAAATTTGTATATTTATTTTACTGACTATTCAATGCTTGTCCCCAATGACTGCAGTCACGTCCGTGGACATGAACAAAAACTTGTATTGAATTCAATAGTGGCAGTACAACGCAGTGTCGATATCATTTTAGTTTTATCGGCAGCCATATTGTAAAGCAAAATAAAAATAATAAGTTTGTTTTTAGCTGTTAAATCATTTTTTCTCTTCATTAAACTTAAGATTTAGTGAAAGGTCAAGATGGGTGCATCACGTCTGTAGCTAAGAAAGAACTTAGGTAAGCTAATCAAATGTCAATTCTTAGTTAATTTTGTGTAGCATTAGGTACAAAGAGCTTAATCTTTTAAACTCATGTTTCAAATATGAACATACCATGTTTTACAAGGATGAGACATGTAATTTGCCACTTCTGTGCACACCACTTCCGTGGACTCTCGGACTCTGTATATCTACAGACATGATCAGCTGCCCATGGATGTTATTATGATGTCTTGTTTGACTGTTACTGGACTATACTATGTTTGTAGTACTAAATATATGTGTTTAGGCTAGAGTAACATACTTAGAAGTAAAAGTAATAACAATTTAATAAGAGTTATTTAATTTACAGAGGGATGATTTTAAAACTGACTACTCTTGATTACGGATAAATTATCAAAACACAGAAAATTTAAGAAACTTTTTAAAAAATCAGCTAATTGATACATTGCACACTAAATTATTTTGCTTAAGTTGTCTGTTCATAACTTCTCAATATGTTTAAAAGTGCGTTCAAATGATATAGTAACCATCTTGTGATTACAAAGAAACATGTTCAGAAATTAGTTTTTTTTTCTGCAGATCTTTTTTTAAGATGGGAAAATCAAAAAAGTTAACAGTAACAGACATGAGCATAGAAAAAAAAGGGATCGTATTATGAATAATGGTTATGAATTACCAGATAGAGAGAGAATTGCTTCGTTCTTTCGCTATTGATCGATCTAAACAATGCAATTTTTGAGTATTTTTTCTTTGGGTTTCATACAAATAAGCTGTACAAATTATATATCTTTCTTAATCATAAATATGTTCGGTGTACTGGAAAACCTATATATAATTCATCATGTCCGTGGCAAGGCAGTCATGTCCTTCAAAAGCCCAAATTTTAATGAGAAAATTAATTGTATGATCTGGACCTGTGTTATAGTTTCAATGTATTATTTAAGTGTAACTCAAATCCTAAGTTTCAAAAACTTCATTCACTCTTTTCCGTAAATCTGTCCTATACCTGGAAAATGTTTCACGTCATTTTTTCCGAGTTGGTGGCAGGTGGATAAAAAGTATGAAAGATAGGTCTCTCTGATGTCGTTTCATTAAAGAGAAGAATTTTTAAAATCGAACTGTTATAACTGAAATTATAAAGGGGAGTACGGACGTACAGACAGACGGACGGAAATTCTCACGATGTCAATATCGTTTTTTTATTCTTATGAATTTATAAAAAGTAGGCTAACAATATAAACTGAATTCATTATTTAAAAATATAAAAATTATCAAGCGTTTCGTGTTTTAAAATCCAAACAAAACATCCAATTTTAGAAAAATAAAATCTATTCAAGCTTATGAGGCCGAGAATTATTTATCTTTAAGTCGATTATTTTTTAAGAATCTAAAATACTTTTTTTTACACAATAACTTCCATGTATTTCCAATGGTACATGATTGGTTATACCTTCGCTATTCAAGTAAGATCGATAACTAACTAATGCCACTGAAAAATGTCGGGTGCGCTTATGTTTTTGGATTTTATCAACAGATGGCGCTGTATGATTCATTTGATTTTGAAGTTAGAGGCGAAAAGCTTTACACTCAGAATGCTGAAATCTTAGTTTTTAGTCATCTTTATTTAGAAATAAGTTTTTATTTATTTCATCGCACTGTGCAGTTATGTGATGCTTTTGAAATTGAGAATTCATACAAAACATTTAACAATACTACCCACACCACTCGCTATTGCAAACTTCGCTAATCCGTAGGTCTTGGTATATATATTTTGTTCACGAACTAGAGAGTCTCTGTAATATACGTTAGATCGATGGTTCGAGCATTTCCCGAGACTAGTTAGTCGGATAAAGGTGAAAAAAAAATTAGAATTATGTTGTTGTTGGATGTTTGGTTTGGTACATGTATTTTCCGGCTTGTGTGCTTGATCAGAGACCCGCTTATAAACCTTCGTCAAGTAAGACAGACACAGACAGAATTTTTACTGACACACAGAGAGAAATTACACCCAGGGCAAAGGCGGGAATCGAACCAGCACCCGGCGACGCTTGTTTTTTTTTTAAACTTTAGAATTGGTAGGGTGTACGTTTTTCAGCTGATTATTTTAGCCTTCATGTGGAGCTTAAACACATTCAATTACGCTTCGCAATTTAGAACCCTGGTCAAGTGACGAATTTTAGAATGCATCATTCATTATTCGTTTACGTGTATACTTAAAATTTCATTACAAGTGTTTGTAACCTGACCATCTTTCAAAATTATGAAGCACTTCTCTTAGTCATACTCTTGAGAAGAAGCAGAACCAAAGTCATCATCAAAAAGTTTTCCTTAATTCCTCGGATTAGTAGGTGTGGACTGAATACTAAAATATTTTGACATTGAAGACATTATAAAAAGACAGAAAAAAAGACACACGTCATTTTGAGATAGAGACATTACAAAAAAAGGAAAACAGACATTAGAAATATACATATGTTAAAAAAATGAAGTGCATAAAGTTTCAAAGTTTACATTCCAGAATAAGTTCTGCATTTTAATAATTTTATTATTCAGAAACCTAATAAACCACCAAATCTATCTAACCACCAAAAGCTATCTTATTATTTCCCAAAACTATTCTACATAAAAAAAAAATTTAAACCTTTTTTTTAGAATAAAAAGATTTTTTCGATCCTTTTCTAGATTAAGTTGTTATCTGCGGCAAGTAAAATTTAACTACACTTATTTTTGTATGAAAATCGTTACTTTAAGGTTTAATGCTTTATACGAATATCTTTCTAAAACATTATTCACCAGGCCGGTAAGGAGTTTTATAAAAGTTAAAGATATAATTTGTCGAAGTTAGATTTGTTTAAAGAGTTTTTTTAAAGTTATTTTTTCAATAAATTAATACGATTTCTTATCCGAAATCCATTAAAAAAATCGTTCATTTTAGTCGAAGTCATTAAAAATGTGACTTACGTGTTTCTTCTAATGTTTCAAACATGAAACTTATACCATTGATATAAATTTGATAAAACAATTCTACTTCCTACTCTGGAAAAAAATGATCTTGATAATTCTAGAAACCTAGAAAAATCTTTTAAAAGTATTAAAAAAATTTGTTTTAACATTTTATTTTGTTTTTGAAAATAGTAAGAAAAAAAGATAATGCTTATTAGCATCAGGTACCAAGTCAAGTTGGGTAAAAACTACTCACATTTCTTAACGCAAAAGAAGGCGCATGTTAAATCTATTCAAATCAAAACTCATATATATATATATCACCTTGTTTGGTTGGTTGATTGGTTGGTAGATATATATTTTCAGGCTTGTGTGCTTGGTCACAAAGACCCGCTTATAAACCTTCGTCAAGAAGGACGGACACGACATACACACATACAAGACAAGACTGCTGCCATCTATCGCCACCTCCATAATTTAGACATGTCCCTGAAGGGGAAGGAAATAGTCTCCAGGGACCTGTACCCGTGGTAAACTGCGCAATGACCGACCACAGACTTTCGGACCCAACCGATTTAACGAGCACGTACTCCGCATATACTCGGTAGGTCTTCAGTGGTACCGGGACTCGATGTTTGCATGGTGAGTAGTAGAGAACGGAAAACGGTTTCTCTCCTTGTTTTCTTCAGCGGTTTAGACAGTCAAACTAGTGTCTGGCGAGAATCTCGATCTTAGAGATAGTAAACCCCGCGTGATAAGAACCAAGGCAAAACTGGTTTCTTCACACCAGTTTAGGTAAAGGCCATGCCTTGCTATCTTCGCCAAGCAGACCTGATGCAGACAGATCCCCACTCGAGGAAGGGGTCCTCCCCTGTACTCTTCAATTATCATACATATATACGTAGAGACATGCAGAGTCCTTATACCATAGAAAACACATACATTATAAGCCCAAATAATCGTACTCATCAAACTTAAATCTTTTATTAAATTACACCTTCTAGAAATGTTTAAAATGGACCTCTCTATAGTCCCTATGCCTCAATTACCTCATTATCCCCGCTCTAATTCCAGAAACCACTGCACGTTCTAAACTATTCCCCGGACGCTCCCGGGAAAAACATGAAATCCGGCAGAAAAACACGCCCTCCCATTATCCGGAATCCCGGATAGAACCCTTTTCCCGGAGCCATTACTGAGACAACTTTGGAGGCACGTCCGTCGGAAAATGGCGCCTCGGCCAGACGAATGAGTTTCGCCCAGGAATCTGGTGCTGTGCAAGAACGCGAGGATTTTTCAGTACTTGTTGTTGTCGAGGAGTAAGGTTTTGGTCTCGAAGTTCCGTTGGGTGCCGGATAAGGTGTGGGATCTTGTCATTTGACTAGGGTTCTAAATTACGAGGCGTGATTTGGCTGTAATAAAACAGAGGCTAGAAATGGACATGCTTGGGTTTTGGGTGGTAGGGTGGTAATAGAAACGCTAAATAAATATGAATTGGCCTCCCAGTGGCCGAGAGTGGTAATCGACGAGCCTCTCAGTGAGAAGGTTCTTGATTCTGTCCTTGTCCTAGCCATACTGTAGACGTATTCGTGCTGGAGGAAAAACCCTCTAAAAATCACTGGGAAGCTCAAGTACACTAGGACAGACGTGCTCGTTAAATCTGTGGAGTCCAAAGTCCCGACGGCGTTAGCGTACGATGACGCTCGAAGTTCCGTTGGGTGCCCGCTCAGGTGTTGACCTCGTCACTTGACCAGGGTTCCAAATTACGAGGCGTAATTGGCTGTGTTGAAGCTCCTAAAGGAGGCTATAGAAATAGGCAGCCGGAAACGACTACATATATGTAGTCGTTTCCGGCTGCTTATTTCTGTTTTTCATTACAATATTAATTCTTCTACTGGTGGGGCCCGGGTGGCCTGGTCGTTTGGATTGCAGCCTATTACGCTAACAGTCTGCTCACTGAACCGGGTGCGGGTTCGACTTCCGCCTTCGCCCAAGGTGTACTTTCTCTCTGTGTATCAGTAAAAATTCTGTCTGTGTCTGTCTTCCTTGACGAAGGTTTATAAGCGGTTTCCTGATCAAGCACACAAACCGGGAAATACATGTACCAACCTACCTACATAACTTCTTTCACGGCTTCGATCGATGAACCCATGTCACGTGGGAACAGTGGACCAATCGGAGCACCGAGGCAGGAACAGCAAGATTGAAAACTTTAAGGAATTCGTCACCTGAAGCAAACCAATAGAGAGGCCTTCACTACGACTCCCACACCACATCGCTTAGTTTGCTTTAAATTAAAGTAGCACTAAAAGGTACACAAGGGTTATTGGTGATGGGCCTTGCAATTTCGCCTTGCAATTGACGAGGTTTACACCTGAGGTGGAACTCAACGCAACCATATAGCGACATCGTACGTATCTTCATGACCAAGGAAAACTATAGATATAACGTGCACCAGTGTCATCTACACATCGTTATTTATTAGCAGGATTTTTTTGTTCAAAAACATCTGTTTGTAGAAGGGTTAAGACGAGGATAGAGCCTGCGAAAGTGTCCTCCGCGGCATGACGCTTAGGGCCACCGCTCCACGCTTGAGGAGCAACGGATTTTTGTATTTCCCGAACCTTTGATATAGGATCAAAAAGTTTAGGGGGCTTAATTGCCCAGTTTGAAGTTTCCTAGATTGGTTCTTGGAAAAATCCGCGAAACGATTGCTAATATTAGCGGCTGATTTTCAGGACGGGAAAATCGTTGGCACGCCCGTCATATGATTATGTGATAGGTAAAAGATTCCCCCTGAGTGTACATTTGGCTTGGGTTCTCTCGGCAAAATTAAATCTCAGTATACTTTAACATCCACAGAGAGCTCAAATTTTATTAAAATTGTCAATTGTTAGCATGCGTCAAAACTGATAGCAAGAACTGCCTAAATGGTGCCACAAAAAATGGCTCTTAATTCTGAAGAATCTGCCGTGTCTGCAAAGGGCTTGATCCGCCAAAAAGCAGCTACGTTTTTTCAAAAAAGAAATTCATAAATTGAAACTAATAATAATAGTATTCAGTTAACTTCGGTGAATATTATGTATATAGATAAGGCTCTACATTTCGAAGTTTTATTTTAAGAGGTAGGGGCAGGAATTGCGTCTCCCTAACCACAACATCTCATGCTGTTGTTTTTATCGTGTACATATAAAGGTTTTACTACACAGGACCAAAAGCGTTGATTATGAGAGTCGCCAGGGTATGGGCCCGGAGACTATAAAGTACGTCTTGTGGTGGTGCGCCAAACCCAAAAAGAGAGGCAGCAATTGCTTGGCAGTCAAACATATGGTCTGGCGTTAGTTGGGTTTCTGGAAAATTTCTGCAGAATGGGTAGGATCTTGAGGTGTTATCTACAACATCCCATGAAACAACACAAACACCCAATATCTATTCCATACAAAAGTACCAATCCTCATCTCATCATTCCTGGAGAGAGAGAGAGGAGAGAGAGAGATCCCTTTTTTCCTGTTTTCTTTCCTCACATAGGGAACCTGGAGTTGATAAATTTTTAATCGGATGGCCTCGGCTTCTCGCCTGATGAGAAAGGGCGGATACTGAAGGGGGGGGGGGGGGGAAGCAAAGGGTCGTGTCGTCATCGAGGTATGGCTCTTATTGGACGGCCCTTCCGTGTATGGCCACGTATGGCACTTAGGATGGAGTCAGGACCTCTTGCAATATGCAACGGAATGTTTTTTGGATGTTTTCTTGGTTCAGATGGGAGACAAGCAGAAATGTTAACCTCTTTGGTCCCGGTGGTGTGCATGTGTTATGGGTATTATGTAGTGGGTGGCTTGGGGTGATTGACAAAGACTAGAAAAGTTTTTATACGTCAGTTGATATCAGTCATATGTTTGTTGGTTTTTTTCAGCCAGTAGCATATATCAGTCAGTTGATATCAGTCATATACATACTAGTTTTTTTTTTTAAGTCAGTAGATATCACTAATGTGTTTGCTGGTTTCTTCAAGCCAGTATATCAGTAGACATCAGTCATGTACATACTAGTTTCTTTAAGTCAGTAGAGATCAGTTATGTGTTTGCTAGTTTCTTTAAGTCAGCATATGTCAGTGACGTCTATTGTTTATAAATAAAATAATCTGACTAAGAAATACGGGGCAAGACTTTTACTGACAGACACAAACAACTGCAACATATAATTTCTGAATAAACTACGTTTAACTAACTGAATATCTTAATAACTTAAAGAGAAACTACACTTTTTCTTGTTGCAAGATTCCAAAAACTTTTTACAAAACTTAAGCATCAGCTCTCTAAACGGTCGTTGCCAAAGGCTTTACTAATATTTATTGTTTTTGAGCATCTATGTATGCTAGTTCTTTAAGTCAGGAAATAGTTAAAGGGTGCAGTGTGCAGTTTCAAAACTCACATTCTCCAAAGTATTTAACTAAGATATACAGTCCCTGGACAATTTATTAGACGCACTGTATTTTTTTAGTAATGATGAAAACATACCAAAGAATGCCATATCATTAAAAAAGATGTCGATATATGTATTAAGTATAGCAGATAGTATTTTCTATTCAATAGCTTAAGTTTAGGAACACAAATGTCCTTCTTAAGGTATTTTGTTCATCATTGATTGATACATGAAATCTTGCAGTGCGTCTAATAATTTGTCCAGGGACTGTATTTCTGGTCCGTTCATTGGTGATTTTTGAAGATCGGAAATTCAATCGGACGAAGAGAAAATAATGCAATATCTGTGCCAATATCTAAGTTACTCTTTTGAGAAAAAGAGTTTTGCAACTAGACCTTCTTCAATCTTTTAGTTGTATTCAACGTAATCTTATTAAATGTATTTAACATGAAATATGTTTTCCTTTAGACAGTTAACATTTTTCATTCTAAAACATCAATATAGCTTCCAATAGCTGACAAATTGCTAAATACCACATTTAAAAGTCATGAAGCGGATTAAAGCGTATGTTGCCAAATGGCAACAGCATGCACAACAAGGTTAATCAATTCTTATTACATTCGGACTAATCCACCAACACAAATAAATCCATTTTTAGGACCAAATCCAAAAACCAGAGTTCAACGCGATTAACAATTTCTCCACTGCTCCATCTGGTAATAGCATTTCGGCATTCCAACCAAGGGACCACTAAAAGAATCAGGAATTATTTATTTTAAGGGCCACGATCTCTAAGCCCCCTCCCCCATTAAATCCGCGCTCATTACATAAATGGAACTTTCCGGACTACGATGTGCCCATTACTATTGCATGGGGCTTTTTTAGCGCTCATTGGGCGCTCTGAGCAGGGGCTTGCTTCAGTGGCGGAGGTTTTATAGGTGAAAGGGCGGTGCCACTGGATTGGGTGTCTGCCGTGGGCACGTAAACTGCAGTATCTAGACTGATGATTTGGACCGTTTTTGCAAGCACTCAATTACTCTAACCTGTAAGAAAGTATGCTGAAAGATTGATTATTTCAGAGCAAAAATGGTCTAATTTGTTGTTGTGTTTACCGTAGTTTACCCGCTCAAAGCAGATGTGCGGGGTGGAGGAAACCTGTTAGGATTCTGGGGCTGAAATGTGGAACCTGGTTTATATATTCAAACGGGAGTTTTATGTATTTTTGAGGTGTAGTATAGTTGTAACATGAAATGTGCTTTTTCACAATCTGGAATTTTTGTGCACAATTTCCGATTTAAATATTTGTGATTTTTGAATTCTTTTAAATATTGTAGCCAACTTTCTTTGTAACAGCTGAATTATAATTGTTAATGAGCGTGTTCCAGGTCTTGAGTGGCATTTGAAAATAAATTATTTCTCGAGTCTTGATTAGTGAATCAATGTCACATAGAAACATAGCACCAATCGGAGCACTGATTGCAGGAAATCTGGAATGAAAGCTGGAACAATTGCGTCACCTGAAATACGCCAATTAAAATAAATCTGCCATACTTTTAAAAGGAATAGGGTACTTGACTGTATCGCTAAAATACCTTCCAATATTAAATTAATTGTAGTTTGAACCCAAAAATAACAAACGTATATATTTTTTTGCAAAATAAATCTTTAAATAATTAGTAAAAATCATTTTAAAATGGCTTATTTTTCATCGGTACGTCACGTGATCACAAACACGTCGATTTTGCCGACGTCACTAGTATATATAAACAAACCGGTGTGATGTTTTTTTGCTTGCAATTAAACTGGATTTAATCTAATAAACTATTAAAATAAGAATTATATAGATAATGGAAGGAGGTTTTACAGAAGTAGAGATAGTTCAAATTTGCCCAAAGTAGATTCCAAAATGGTGTTTCAAAGTTTGTTTACAGTTACTAGTGACGTCATAGATACCACGTGACAGCCACAAAGCGTTTTCGGGCGTAATTTTTCGTCCTAATTTTAATATTCATATTTCTCCCTTAGTATTGGGTATTTGAAAAAAAGAAAAAATACGGGTCTAATATTTTTGGCATAGGAATATTTTAAGCCAGTAAAATTTTTTAGTCAAATACCCTATTGATTCAACGCCTTGACTAATAGGTTTGATTCAATGATATGTCCGGCAGAATTTATTCAATGTTAAGACTACCCTCACCCAACGCAAAAAGGCAATTTTTTAAGATATTGAAAAAATTAAATTTTTATAAAAATAATTTGGGAAAAATTACACATCCGTTGATCCAATAATTGTAATAATAAAAGCTACATTTCAAAGAACTGCTTAACTGATTACATCATTAAAATATCATTGATCCTTTTTATAACCATAACAACAATAAACTACCCTGCAATTTTTCTTAAAACAGAAAAACACACCGTAAAAAAACCATCCAAAATCACCCTTAACTACATCTTAACCACGCCCTTATTTATGACGTCCTCAGCTGTGATGCCACCCGCTGCGACTAAAAAACCGCTCACTAAGAAACAAACACCGTTGCAGTTAGACACAGTCACCTGACTTAAAATTTTAATGCCTACTCGTGATCCTTATATTTATAGTCGGCCATTTCAATTCGTTCCAGTGAGCCATTTATCTAGTCTATGTCCTGACAAGTAGTCAGAGTTCCTTAAATAATGAACTGTGGAAGATTTGGTAAATTGTGGCTCGCTTTTGAAGAATTTATCTTGGATAGATAGAGGAGTTAGTTATCCTTAGAGACACTAGAAATTGGCTCCAGTAAAGTAGACAGTCGTGACAACTTTGGCGTAGTCGTGATTATAAGAACAGTCCAAAACGCTCTTTTTCGATGTGGTTCTAAAATATTACGCCCGTCGCCAATAGCCCTCGTGTAGCTCTAGTGCAACGATAATTCAAACTAAACTAAACTCTTATCGATCAACGGTAATCAATTGTTCTCTTTTATGCCAGTTGGTTGGTAGACATATATATTCAGGCTTGTGTGCTTGGTCACAAAGACCCGCTTATAAAGCTTCGTCAAGATGGACGGACACGACATACACACATATACAAGACAGATGTAAGGTAAGGTAAGGTAATCGTTCCCGGCTGCCTATTTCTAGCCTCCTTCAGGAGACAGATGCATTTTATGCCGGTTTGGGTTGAGTTCAGTTGGGTAAAACTTCTGGTTTATGGCTTTCAGACAGGGTTTGGGTTGATATTTGTATCATGAGCTAAAACGTCTTATTTAACTCCGAGCAATAGTTTGAGGCTAATTATGAGGGAACGAATTGTGATTCAAAAAATGTGTCCGAAAAAAGGTCTAAAACCAACCAAACCTTCAGAAAAGATCCCGAGGCATCATCAATATCTCAAACGCCCTCTACCAATAGCTTAGAAGAAGTTAGAAAATAGCCGGACATAGAACAGGTACGCTGTAGTGCGACGTGTTTTAAAGCCGATCAACCGTACATACTCTTTAAATCGAAATTTAATATCAAAGAAAAAATCTCGGTAGAGGAGGATGGCCATATTAATAATTTATTTTGCAAGCAGGAGATAGCCGATTTTTATTTATATGAAAAAAACGAGCAACCTGGTTTTTCAATAGCTTTAATAAAATCAGACAGAAAATTAATTTTTGTATGAGCTACATACTCTGCGAGCAAATATTTCACCGCCTTAAACAACCTTGTTCCTTAAAATGAGTCATCACTAAATAAATGGAAAAAACATTCCTTATTTTTAGCATGCAAATTGTATTTATCAGACCATATGCTACTCTCACAACTTTCAGTTACAACACTTCAAATTTTTCCAAAAGAATATTTTGTAATGTAATGTAATCGCTTTCGGCTGCTTATTTCTAGCCTCCTAAGAATATTTTACAATTACCAAAACAAACTTATTATCCAGCAGTTTCTGTAGCAAGGACAGCTTCAACGCGTTATTTCACCTACCCGTTTCAAGAACCCTCCACACGACAATTTTAAATACATGCATATTCACGTGGTGCCGAGTCTTAATAAAATCGCATTAATAAAGGGCAGAACAGAACATCGGATCTTGGAGGAAAAGTGACACAGTTGACAACAGAATTTTTTTTAGAATAGTCTTTGAATTTTTAATTAGAACAAATACTAGTTTAACTATTGGCTTGTTTCCAAGTGACGTTATCCTTTCTGCTTCCATTCCCGTACTGCTTTCAATCGGTGTTCCGATTGGTTGTTCTGTTCGCACGTGACATTCATTCACCTATAGAAGCTCGATGAAGAATTTATTTTCATTCATTATTTCTGTTGTTACTCAAGACCTGAAACATGTCTATTTCGGTTGTCGAATTCTAGAATGAAAGATCTTAAAACTTTTAATTTCTAATATCAAGTAAGCAAAATGCCCTTTAAAAATATAATATGGATCTTGTCACTACCTTCAATTACAGCTTTTCTTACAGGTAAACTGCAGTATCTAGACTAATGACTTAAGCCATTGCTGCAAGCACTCAATAACACTTATGCATTAAAAAGTATACTGAAAGACTAATTGTTTCTTAGGAAAAATGGTCCAATTCCTTGTTGTGGTTACTGCAGTTTACCTGCCCACGGGCAGAGCAAGCCTGCATACTGTCGAGATGGTGATGTCAAAAAGCAGTTATTTAAGTCACATACACAGTATTTTTTTCGGCGGAATGTGTTGACATCATTTATGCTTTTTTAGACATTATAGGTTCGAAAAAGACAATTTTTCGAATAGTTTATGGTACTTTAGTAGATCTCATAATTTTATACGAGTGCAGTTATAGTGACTCTTACGCTAAAAATTTAATACTATTTTTCACGAAAGATTTTCTTTTAAAAAAATAGATATTCTTATAATTATAAGCTTATTTCATCTAGCCCCCCTTACGTTGCAATACAGCGACGACATCGACAGTGGCGACATGACCCAGTAAAAAATAATAAGGATTTTCTCTTTAATAAATCTGATGATTGAACAAACCTTTTGCTTTATATCATTATGTATCTTGTAAAGGTACTTAAAACTAAAAAGAAAATGAAGCAGTTTACATAGAACTTTTGGATTTATTTATACAAATGCAAAAACTGAGGACCCATAAGAGGAGGTCCTTGTAAAAATAATGTTTTCTGACCTTCCTTTTGAAGCAGGACTTTTTAATTTTTTGACCATGTCCTCTGGTTCCACTATTAAGGTTCAAACCCAATCCCTCCATTTCACCCATTTTGATGAAATTGAATAACTGAATGAAATATACTGTTGTTCTTCGATTTTCTATGGATTACATATTTAAAGATCTTAATCTGTTATTATAATCAGTACCTGTTAAACCCTTATTCCCTAATAAACCTTTAATTAAATTAAAAAAAGTTTCAGTTGTTTTCTGATGACCACCATATTTCAAATGAAACCAATTTCAGACCGAGATTTAAAAATTCCTACTGGAGAGGTAAACAGTTAGGTCACTTTTCCCAGTATATTACGACAAGTCTCCCCTACCTACAACATCCATAACAAATTCGTCTTGCCCGCTGCCACAAACTTTCGCTCGCCAAATTGGAATAGTTGGCATTGTCCGGCATCTAGCCGTCCGGGAGGGTCATCCGGCATATGAATCTACATGCGGGGTTGAAAAGAAAAGAATATGTAATTACAAACACCATTCTGTAAGGGCCGCGCGTGATTAAAATAAATATTTAATTTCTGCCTGTGGACTTTGTCTAAAGGCAAAGGTCCACGCTGCTGCGAGTTACTTATTTGCTTGGGAAGGTGTCCATGTGATCTCTTGGGTGAGGATATCTTGTTATGCACTGTCAGGCATGCGGTGGTGGGAAGATTTGATGCATGACCCGCCTGGAGATAGAGAATTTTAGAGGTTTCCTTGTTAAACATATTTAAGAATGGAAGTATTAATAAGGGTTTTGCTGTGTTTTGAAATAGTATTTTGGTTTAGTTTATACTTCAAAAAGTTGAAATAGTTTACAGCTATAAATAAAATAGCAGAAATGAAAAAAAAAAAAACTACAACCATACATTTCATGTAAGTATAAATTAGAATTTATACGTCATTGCTTGCACAATAATTCGTTTTCTGCTTGTGAAAATCTTCTAAAGGTATATGCTGCACTTACTTTGTTGGCATAGGGTGTCCGGTCCTTTTATGTACCGTGACAGCAGCTTTAGTAATGAGTGCCAGACAAATATCATCTACACACAACGATTTTGATGATTAATAAATTCTGAGTTATTTAAAATCTTAAAATCGTACACTAATATGTTGTCACAGAGATCATATCGCTGGACTTTCTGATTTACGTAGTATTGGTTGAAATCATATACATGTGATAGGTGGAAACTTTGATGTATTTTGTCAACTCTTTTAATCGGAAAATGCACTGAGAATAATTCTCAAGAAATTTGTTAATTGAATTACTTGGTGAAAAAACATAAAGACCTGCTGCAATTTTAAATGTAAGCAATGTATATTTACTTTTCATTTAAATGTTGTTTACATTTAAGAAAACAAATACAGCAACATACATTCAATCATAAACTCTTGTCATTCTAATTAAGCATCTGTGAAATCAAAATGACCAAAGGAAAAAAAATATGACAATAATCAACCGATAATTAATCACACGATATCTTCGACCACCCTCGAAGAAGTGAGGTGAAGAAGTCCCGAAGTGAAGTGAATCCATGCTCTTGGGTCGAGTCATAAGTCATTCGATAACACAACGAAGGGATGCATCACACCGTTTGTTCTTACGTTCGAATTGTCGTTCGAATTAAGGATCGTTTGGATGCGTGGCGTGTCGCTTCTCCTGATAAAATTGCTTTATGGGGTGGCGCGCTAGGGTCATGGACATGCTGTGATTTTATTGGGATTTTTTGTGTCGTCTTGTGGCAACAGTAAGGATTTTTTCCTTTAGTAGAGGTGTTGTAATGATAGGCATGAAATTATCGATTCATTATGTAAAATGTATTGCGACTTTTATGGTGTTTTCTAGAGTTCTTTATGAATGGTTTATAGTTTCATGAAGTTTTAATAGTTTTCCCATGATTTTCTAAAGAAAAATTCAATCGGTTTCTATTCATATTAAGTGTGTAAAATTTAAGAAGGAAAATAAAAAATATAGATTAAAATAACAATAAATTATTGACTGATGGCGACACTATTCGCAACCTTTATCAATTAATAATTAAATGACTGGTTGATATTTTACTTTCAAATTTACTTTATTTTGTAGCTATTACTATTTTCTTACCTGGTGAAAAAATGCTTACATAGCAAAGCAATACTTTCACATAAGCTAGGATTTCAACGCTAATGCAATACATTATTGCACATTTTGTGCTTCACCATTATAATGGTTCCTAGTAGCTACAACGATTGTGTGGTGAAATTTTTCACCTTATTTTCGGTAAACGGAGTACCATTTTTTAAAGTTTAGAAACAAAAACCTGGAAATGGTTAAACCAAATACAGAAAATATGGTGAAACTGAAACATTTCAACAGACAGCCGTTGCGGCTACAAGGAACCATATTTTTAGTGAAATCAAGTGCCAATGTAGCTGACTTACAGGTATCTATATTCACACTCTTTGAAATGGGTTTGAATGTTTGTTTTTAAATTTTCCATAAATAATTTTACACAAAATGTTCTAACCCATTTTAAAAGTGGGATTAATTGCAAGCACACTTCAATAAGTCAGATAACGTATGCAATACATTATTGCACATTTTGTGCTTCACATTATAATGTTCCTAGTGTACACGTTGTGTGGTGAAATTTTTACTATTTGGTAACGGAGTACATTTTTTAAGTTAGAACAAACCTGAAATGGTTAACAAATACAAAATATGGTGAAACGAACATTTCAACAGAAAGCCGTTGCGGCTACAGGAACCATATTTTTAGTAAATCCCAGTGCCAAGTAGATGACTTACAGGTTCTATATTCAACTCTTGAATGGTTTGAATGTTGTTTTAAATTTTCCATAAATAATTTACACAAAATGTTCGAAACCCATGTTAAAATGGATTATAGTGACTTGTAAGTCAGCTACATCAATCATATGAAACAAAAAAAAAAGTTTGTAAAAATATTCAATACAGCCGAAGAAATGTGGCTTAGATAAAATATTTTCTCCATGATTAACCCAGGATGAACTTTAGTTTGAGACCGGTCGATCGGCCTCATTCGCCTTTAACCTAGAAATGCCGACGGACCTATCGCCATTTTTCAACAAACCAGCCCTATTCAGAGCTAAACATACTCTTCGTTATCCCCTACCTTGACCTTGGCACAGTTTGGCAAGTATGACCCACAAACCCACTGGAATTGATCCATGTGGGGACAGGAGAGCCAAGATGAGCCCATACGCTACACCAAATCGGTGGATTAGCATTTCTGGGAAGGCGGTGCCCGTCTTTACAACTCTTTGGGGACTCGCGCTTAGTTGATATAATGTTTCTGACTATGACGATGTAAATGTGGCCGTTGATGTCCTGTATTTACTTGGACCATGCTTGCAGGCTGAACGGGTCGGTTGATTCAAGCCTATCGCCTGGGTAATATATTTTCTGTACACAAAACCCTGAGTCTGTACTGTACAATGGTTTAAACGTTTCAAGCCACAGCTTGATATTAGTAGTACCATGTATTTGGTACATAAGCATTATTAAAGTAGTAGAAGTGTGTTGCATCTGCTTAAGAGTACAGAAGGTTCTCAGAGAAGGTCTTTATTTTCACTGGGGATTTCATTAAATTTCTTATGATCGTTTCATATGTAAGGGTACCAGTAATGTAACCACCGTACTTACAGTGACGGATGATTGCAGTGTTAAGTCATGTTAAGTCAATTGGATCTTTCCCATGCGACGGAAGGAGAAACCATGATTGCGGTTTTAGCTGCGGTTTTTAATTAAGTAGTGACAATGTTAAAAGCTGCTGCAGTGACAATGTTAAAAGCTGCTGCAGTGACAATGCAAGGCAACAAATTTTACCGCACTTCAAATTTATTTAATATACTATCACTACTTGATTGAAAATCGCAGGTAAAACTCCTAATGTATAGTCATTCATTCAACTAATCCAGCTATGTTATTGTACGAGACTCCTTTAAAGAGCAGGTTTAAAACAGTTATGGATACATATATAGAAGCAATTTTGAACGGAGGCCACCAGTTACAACTTTTTCAAAATTCATTCTATGAACTTCTTTGACTATTTCGTTTTTTTCAGATTTGACCTCGGATCGACCAGCCAGCGGAACTGGAAAAAATTTGTTGTTAACCTTATTAGCGTTTTGTTGGACAACATGTCTGGTTTATGATGCTGATGCTCCATAGACATTTTATAATCTATTTACTGGTACAAACGGATTAATTTTATTGTGCGGGTTTTCCATTGTGCAGGCTTTCAAGTTTATGGCCGTTTGCATGAGACCTTAACGAATTTTATTTCTTTATAATAGACGTATGGATAATTTTTTGTGCTAGAAGGTTTATTACAGTTATACTGGATAGAAGCTTCATAGTTAAAGCTTTAGTTAAAATGGCAAGTACATATTTAAGCTGAGAAATGCGTGAAAATGCTCTTTCCTTTGACTTTCCAAAAATGTAAATATTTATCTCCTGTCGTAATTAAATATTTATGGAACGCCTGGGTATTTTGTTTGAATTTTATCAATTATTATTATTACTTGTTATACAAATGTAATTTGGTACAGGAGATGAATATATAGTTCATATTACATACATTTCTTTAATGTACTTACAATTGATTGTTGAACAATCAAAGAATCAAATTGTCCTTCTCTTTGATTCTTTTTATGATATAATGCCAAACGAATTCATGTGACAAAAATAAAATTTCCTTCAATAATCATTTGAAATAAATAAATTTTCTTGTGCTATTGTCGATATGCCAATAGTGATTAAATGAATAAAAATTAAATTTCAATTGGAAGACAGTCGACAGACAGGTAAGCAGATGTCCGTTCGTAAAAAAAGTATAAAAGATAGGTATTTAATGTAATACCTTTTTAACAAAAATAATTTTGAAGCGACGACGAAGAAGATAGAACCGTATTTGGAGGCGAGAGGAATAGGACTGACAGACAGACCGACATCTTCAGCAAATATCTCCTTTTCCATTTTTTAAAAAAATCTTTCGAATTAAAAAAAAGTAGGCAAAAAATATTGCAAACAAACGTTAAATGGGGGCTGTGAGGAGCGTAGTGGTCAGCGTCTCGATCTCGAGATCGGAAGGTCCCGCGATCGAATCCCGGTACCACTGAAGACCCACCGAGTATGTGGTTAATCATTGCGCAGTTTATAACGGGTACAGGTCCCTGGAGACTATTTCCCCCCCCCTTCAGGGACATGTCTAAATTGTGGAAGTGGCGATAGATGCAGCATCTGTCTTGTATGTGTGTATGTCGTGCCTTCCTTCTGCCTGTCCTTCTTGACGAAGGTTTATAAGCGGGTCTCTGTGACCAGGCACACAAGCCTAAAAATATATGTCTACCAACCAACCAAACGTTAAATGACAAATGTTCAAACGCAGTTCTCCTCACCAAATTCCAACAAAAACAATATCCACCTTGCATCGCCACTTATCAAAAGGCAATCCATGTCACCAGGTACAAACCTGTCCTTCCTCCTAGCTTCTAATAATACTTAGTAGCGACAAGAGGCCATAAAGCATGCTAAGTGCTAAAACACAGTCAGAAGACACAGGCCATACATTAACACAGGTGTTCCATATATTCCTGAGGTCGTATTTCGTTTCAGCCTAGAAACTGACTGTCAAACTGACAAGGTGATATCAGTGGTTGTCTCGATGAAGAGGCACTGGCTTATGGTAATGCCGAAGCACGAGTCAAGATTGCTAAGAGTGATAATGGGAAAGACAAGATGTTCTTCTTTTTTAATGATGCGCCTTTGGAAGTTCAGTTTGTTTTGTTGGATAAGCAACATGTTTCAGGATGTTAATAAATTTTCATTTAGGTTGAAAATTTTTTTTCAACGCTTATCATCATTTGGTTTCTTAAGGAAATAATATTGAAATTTTACAATTTTTTTGTTTTATGACATAGATTTTGATTTGGAGATAACTTATTCTTTTTTGAATGGATAGTTTAAGCACAAAAGAACTCTTAAAATTATTTAAAATATTAAAATAAAAAATGGTTTAGTTTATATTGGCAAAGATGCATTATTATATGCTAACAAAGCCCTGACAGTGCGTGTAGCGACGAAGAAGTATGCTACCGTGAGCAGGTAAACTGCAGTATCTCTCCCAATGAATTGGAACTTTTTTGCCTTGAAAAGTGCCAGCTTGTAATAATAGTATGCTTTCTTATAGGTTAATGTAGTTAGGCAAAAAGAGTCTAAGTCAGTTTTGAGGATACCTGCCCACGGCAGTATGGTAATGCCAATGCAAATTGCACAGGTCAGATTGGTCAATAAGAATAATGACAAAAAACAAGATGTTTTCGGTCTTTTTATTGACTCTTGAAGATTATTTGACTTGATGTTTTTTGGTTTTATGTACCTTACTGGATTTTAATAAACTATAGTTTAAATCGATTGTGATTTGTAGTATTATTGAGGTAAGAAACGTTAATAGTAAAATTGAGATGTTCTACCTCCCAATGATTTGTTTTAGTGTTTTGAAGATTAACAGAAATATCTGGTTTTGTTTTCTTCGAAATGGTGTTTTCACAGGTTGCTAATAAATTTCGGAAAATGAAGAATGTGTTTCGGTACAAATGTTTTCGAAATGTTCCAACCAACCAATCGCTCTTTGAAAAGCTGTCTCGGTTTGCACGGACAGGGACCGTGGAATCAAGCATTGTGAGTTCAAATATGAAGGACTTTTTTTGGAGGATTCTAAATTAATTACTGCCTGCACTTCTTTTGCTGTAACTTTGCTATAAAAAATATTCAACCCATCACAAATTTATTATTAGTACTATTATTGCATTTTAAAATTAAAACGATTTGTTTACTAGTTTTCTGAAATGAATATAATGTGCTTTTTACCAATTCTAAGTTGTCTAATTTTAAGCTTCAAACATAACTATACATGAAATATACAATAATAAAAGTTATGAATTTATTTACAGTGGATAAAACTAAACAAAAAAATTAATTAAAAAAATGCAATTTTTTTTTCAAAAATATCTTTTTAAAGTTTATTTCGCCCAACAAAAAAAAATCCTACCTCAGTCTTGGCAAATTCAAAATCTACATTAAAAAAAACTGATGGGTGTTCCCGTTTTAAACAAAACGGTTTTTTTTACAAATCATGTGTCCGGCTGGTTACCAGGTGTGTAAGTCACAATGTCCACTTACGATTTTATTGTGCCCTTGTGCTTCCTGTGACAACGACTTCCCAACACCTGCAAACGCGTCGGTCAAGACTCAGGTGACGTCGCGTTTCCGGCTGACGGTATTTAGAGCTTGATGTGGACTCAACAGCTCGCCGAGCTGATTTGATACAATCGTAACAGTTATTTTTGCAACATTATTACTTATCATAGGGTTCACTTATCATGTTCCCGGTCTACCATAAGGCCGGGCATAGGGCCCCCAAATTTTAGGGGCCAATAAATATTAGTTTCTATTACACTAAATGCTGTTGATTACCAAAATTTCTGTAACTTTTAAAAAATTTCAATGCCCCACTTTGTTTTTCGGTCGACTTTGACTCAGACATTGACCCAAAGTGATTGGTTTGATCGATATTATAAGGAAGCCGATCAAGTGTTAGCAAAAAATAAGATACATCGGCCAACTAGCACCATCATTACGGGCAATCATGCACATTTTTTTCCGTAAAGGGACCCCTAAATTAAAATTGTTTCTATAGTCTGAGTTTTCCTAGATAAGGCCATGGGTGTGAGTGAGTCTCACCACAGACAGGCTTAACCACTAATTCACCGTTTGAAATAAAATGTTGCGAAATAGTGGAGGTTGTTTGTGGTTTAGTTGGAGACACGGCGAAGAGGTCTGCTGATAAAAATCTGGCTTCAATTGTACTGAAGTCTTTTACTGTTATATGTGCCATTATTTGAAAACCTTTAATTGAAATTACTAGTTTTACAACACGGTTTTGCATTCCAAGTTACTAGACATCTTGGAACGATACATTAAACTTGAATTTGAAATAAGTTCGGTTATAATGGTGTCTATTTATAGTTTCATCATCAACGGTGTGACTATAGTCCCTGGACAAATTATTAGACGCACTGCAAGATTTCATGTAAATCTTTAATTACCGGGTGATATTGTACCTACATATTTGTATAAATACAAATATGTAGTCTACAACAATTCTTTTAAATCAAGATCAATAATATTGTAGTTTAAATTTACCATTATTACATAAAAACTCTTAAGAAACATAAAATTACTAAAAAAATACAGTGCGTCTAATAATTTGTCCAGGGACTGTATAACTGAATTAGAGACCTGTATACTTGTAGATTAGAAAATATTTTATGGTAGTAGTTCTCGCTATAGTTAATTCTCAGGAAGCAAAAAGCGACTGTAATTTTCTCAAAGTAACCAAAATAATTCCAATGTCAGTTACAACTTCTTCAAACTTATAGCAGTAAGTTGAAGGGTGCTATTAATTGTTGATTGTTTGTATACGCGTTCGGGGTTGGTTGTCTCCACCTGCTCGGTTTGCGTAGGTGACAGGGTGTGAAATAGTCCGGACCACCAGTGATCATACTTTTCATGATAAATAAAAAATATCCGACTTAAAAATAGTCCGTCCGTCTGTCACCCACTTTCATAGCCCAAACTACAAATTCTACAGGAAAGTGCGATACATCAAAAAATTCTGCGCATCGAAATTAGAAGACATTGAAAATCTTCGAAATTCGAATTCGAAGTACTTTAATTATTTAAAAAACTGCAAAATTTAATGATCATTTAAAAAGCATAAGAAGCCATTTTAATTAGAATTAAATCGCCATTGCCATCGAGACAATCACTCGAGAAACTTTAATTCTTTTAAATAATAAATTAAAAGAAATTTATATTTGCAACATCCATCAGTTTGAAATGACGTCATATATATCTCCCTAAGAGATTCTTTGTATGTTGATATGAAATATTTTAGTTCTATTTAAAAGAAAGGAATATTACATATTTATTCTTTGAAATATAATTAATTTTTTCAAACGATAATAATTATTGAATTTTCGAAATAAAATAAATGAAACTAGTTACATTTAGCGTGTAAATGTTTAATATCGAATAAATACTGTGTTTGGCGCGCTCTTCAATGTGTCCATCACTTAAATGTTGTGTGGAAGCGGAGTGACAGATTCTGTTACAAGCCTACTTGTTTCTTAGAGAAATAACGTTCACGTGCTAATCCATAGTGTATGCGTATTTAGTTGACATAGGGAAACATTTGATTGTATTATGTATTGTTTTACAGTTTTTGGTTGGCCGTGCATGAGCGTTTTTCCTGATTTGGCTTCCGAAAGTGGATTCTGCATTTGTAATACTATAACGCAGACGTTCGATTTTCTTTTTAATTCAGAATTTACCGAATGATAAATATCGTACAAGGGAAAAAATTCTAAAAAAGATTAGTTCCATGTATATAAATCTGTTACACGTTAAATGTGTTTGTGGTCCAATATGTCCTGTCGTCTATTTCGTGTTGCATTTCTTGCTACCAAGTCTAACTGAGTTTCAGGTGTCGATTTCTTCAAATGACAGCTTTTATAAATTACTGGTTGGAAATCAGCTGTTGAAATACTGAACAAATTAAATTAGGTTGATCGAGTTATGCGAAGAATTTCTGAAACCAACTCAGAAATTGCTTTGAGATGAGTGATAGACGGAAAATGAACAAGAGGGCAAACCAGTAACCAGGCGAAGGATGGCCATATCAAAACTGGGCAAATTAGGATTGCCGAGCTGAACACTTGCTAGGGAGGCTGATCCGAAGGGAATGGATAAGAGCGGTTATGGCTCAATTCGCTTACTAAGCGTTATATGTCTCACAGTAAAGCACGATTATTAGCTGTATTAAAGCTCTAGAAATATGCATTCTAATGCATTTCAAAGCATCCTATTATCTCAAACCCTCCAATACACTACCAGACATGCCAACTGCGGCTCTAGTGCTACGTTAATTTGACCAAACAATATGCCAACTCTCCGAATTTAACTCTGTAATGACTATTTTAAGGATTTCGGACTCTCTCTTCAAGAGAAAGTTTATTATTTCTGCCATCGAAAATCCGGCAATTGGTTTTTAAGAGACGGCAATTCAGAAAGTAGTTAAAAATCTTTCAAAAATTAAGGGTACAAGGAGAAGAGAGAGAGACCAATCAAAAGGTGGTTGGACAGGTGTAGATAAGGACTTAACGGAGTATATAAGGACTTAAAGGAGTTGAGAGTGTAAAGATGGAGTGCTGGCTGAAAATCGCCATTCTTGGAGAATTTTTTTTTGGCCTGCAGTAGGCTGTAGCGCTGTTGAAGAAGAAGTTAAATATCTGGTGTTGCCAGCTTAAATTCGGAGAGTTGGCAGGTCTGCTGTACCCTAGCTACCAGGACCAATATCTATCCCCGATCCATCACAGTACATTTTCCGCATCCGCGTGTTAACACGCCAACGCCTGCAGGTGCCTCATCCTACTCCCCACATCCTACTGCAACTACACGCCCGGCTACTTTTTGGCGTGACAATGCGGTGCTTTAGGCAGGTGAGACATAAAAAAAGGGTCTGTTATGTGTAGCAGACCAGTTGTGATCACCTTAGCGTGGAAAGTTATTTGTTTCTAATACGAGAGGCCTGCGTGTGAAAGTTGCGGAGTTATTTAGAGAGTCAGTGGGGCTTTGTTGTATGACAAAATGTTGCTAGTATTGTTCGTGGCTAATAACTTTTGGTTGTGGCATTGTTGTTAATTATATGCCATCAATCTGACCAGATTTGTTTCACTGATTGACTTTTCGTCTATGAGATCATCATTAAATTTTTATAAATAGTACATTATTTAGTTTTTGTTTGAAAAACTATAAAAAGTTAAAGGAAACTATTTGCACAAGTTTTATAAATAGATAGTTGAATAATAAACTAAACTACGAAATGCATTATGTCTAGTAACCCTACATACTATTAATTTCCTTATTTGAATTTATGTTTGGTTTAATATTGTGATATCACTTAAAAAATCAATATAAAATTATGTGAATTTTAAATCCTAATATTGTACTATAATTTATGAGATAATAATTGGACATTATGGATAAGGTATATACAACAGTAATATTAAATTGTGTAGTAAGCTTTAATACTGTTGTAATTGAATGTTGTAATGGTATGTTTATCTGGACACCAGTTGTGATCACCTTAGCGTGGAAAGTTATTTGTTTCTACTACGGGAGGCCTGCGTGTGAAAGTTGCGGAGTTATTTAGAGAGTCAGTGGAGCTTTGTTATCTAACAAAATATTCCTGGTATTGTTCGTGGGTAATAACTTTTGGTTGTGACATTGTTGTTAATTGTATTCCATTAATTTCCATATTAGAATGTTTTAAATAGGATTTAATATTGTGTTTTTTGTGTTCTATATTAATCCCCATTTTACGATAATATTTTCGGGTTTAATATTGTGTTTTACTATATTAACCCCCATTTTACGATAATATTTTCGGATTTAATATTGTATTTTACTATATTAAACCCCATTTTACGATAATATTTTCGGGTTTAATATTGTAATTAAAATTTATTTATTTAAATATTTGTTTCTTATACGGAGACCTGCGTGTGAAAGTTGCGGAGTTATTTAGAGAGTCAATGGTGCTTTGTTGTATGACAAAATGTTTCTGGCATTGTTCGTGGCTAATAACTTTTGGTTATGACATTGTTGATAATTATATACCATCATTTCCATATATAGAATATTTGAAATAGGGTTTAATATTGTGATTTTACATTATTAAACTCCATTTTACTATAATATTTTCGGGTTCAATACTGCCATTAAAACTTAATTATTTAACTGTAATTAAAACTTAATTATATAATATAAATATTTGTTTCTAATATGGAGGCAATGAAAGTTGCGGAGTTATCTAGAGAGTCAGCGGTGTTTTGTTGTATTACAAAATGTTGCTGGTATTGTTCGTGGCTAATAACTTTTGGTTATGACATTGCTGTAAATTACATACCATTAGCCAATTTTTCGACAATGAAATCATCATTAAATTTTTCATAAATCGTATTTAATTTGGTTTGTTTTTATTTGAAAAATCTACACAAATAATGGAGACTATTTGTATAAGTTTTATAGATATGCGAGTAATAAACTAAACTGCGAAATGCATTATGAATAGTGTAACCCTATATACTAATAATTTAAATATTTGGATTTATTTTTGGTTTAATATTGTGATATCACTTAAAAAATCAAATTTAAATTATACGGATTTTAAATCCTAATGTTGGACTAATGAGATAATTAGACATTATGGATAAGGTATATACAACAGTAATATGTATTAGCTTGTGTAGTGAACTTTAATACTGTTATTATAGAATTTTGTTATGGTATGTTCGTCGAATAGATTCTCTTGGCAAACCTGTTTTTGCATTGGTTGCATTGGATTAGCATCACATTAGAGCTACTCATGAACTATTGGAGTGTTCAGATCTTATTGCAGCTGTGCCAGTGTGAGTTGATCAATACACAGTTGAAAATGATACTCACAGTACATCAGAAGTAGTTCATTGTAAACAGTTTCATTAAAACGGATTCGGGGGGAAATGTCCCAGTTGTTTCTTAAAGAATTTAATGGTGTAAAAGTGCTCAAAAAGAGTGCTGTGCAACGATTAGTTACGAAATGGCATTGACTGGATCTGTTTAGAAAAAGTAAAAAAAAATTCCGGAACAGGTCCGAACACCACATTTTGTGTCTTGCAATCAGTTTTAATTTTTTTTTCTATTAACAAAAACAAAAAGGTCCGATTATCTAGAATAAATAACGGCCGAAATAATCACTAGTGGGAATTTTTTTGCACAGCTGTACAAGCCTTCAGTTTACATTGCATTCAAATTAGCTTGTCAAACCATAGTATAGTGGGAGCAAATAAGTCGCCAAACGTTTGTTTGGGCTTAATATTGAAGCGATCAATGGCTTTACTTAGGAAACTTTTTTTTGCATTGGTTTTTGATTTGGCAACAATTCTATGTTATTCTTATCTCCATGACAGGGCCACTTTTCGGGTTTATTTACTTAATCATTTTCTTTCACACTGAAAATTGTGTGCATATGAATCACTGTATATATATAGACGGGTTGCAGTCGTTGAAAGCTCACTTTCTTAGAAACTAATAGAAATTTAATTACTAAAAATTAAAGTAAAAAATAAAAATTAAAATGAAACATTAAAAAAAAATTAATAAAAACTACTATTTGCGGTATTTTTAGATGATGTAGAAAATACTAGAGATTATAATGAAGATAGTAATGGACCAATATAAATTTCTGTTTAAGATTGTGGATTTTTCTTAATTTTCTTGTACATAAGTCAAAAAAGAACTATTCATGGGATCGGCTTTATCCTACACAATAAAACAAATCACATTATTTTCCCCACGTTAGCATAAACCAAATTTTCATCGCAGGTCAAGCAAGTAATATTACAAATTATTACCACAGAACCCAAATTCCTCACCCCATTTCAACTTCAGAGGGGTCGGGGTGTATCACAATACCCTCTAACGATACCTACACCCCGCAAAAGTATCTACAAAAGATATCGGATATCGCATGATATCGGCAGACCCCTGCCCAACAAAGCTTCGACTCCCTGCGTGTATTTTAGAGGGGTGCCACTACAATACCGCGGTGTGTGCGTATAATGTGAGTGTAACAATATTCCTGGTGAAAAAGGGGAAGGCACAATGGATAGTCGTTAGCATTTGAAATATGATATGAGAGGTTTTTGGGATACTAGGGAGTTGTAGGGATTGGAGTATTTTGAGTTTTGGTGTGGTTTGTAAGGTTTGAAACATTTATAAATTAGAGGTTTTTCAACAGAGTTGCTTTACACAGCAAATCGTTCTGTCTTAAATTAAGTTAAAAACGAGTCTTAAACGTGATTTCATACCCATTAAGAGTCTTAAATGCTAGCCATCTTCATTATTTAAGACATAATAACGTGCCTTAAAAACCATGCGACGTCATATAAGACACTATTGATGACCGAAAAGGACATAAAAACGGCCAGTTTAAGACGTTTTCAGATTCAGACGGGAAGCCACGTTTGTTCTAGGAACAAATGCGTATATTTGTGTAGCTTTGTTTAGGGGGAAGCTAAACATTTAATGTCGTTCTTTACTTTCAATTACCTAATACGAAATATAAGGTATTGAAAGTTTTGCGATGGGGTCAAAAATCCGGAATAGAGATTTTGGGTTTTCTACACGTTTTGCAGAGTGCTATTGCTCTTTCGAAAAAGTGTTTTTTAAAACTTTAAATTTGTTACACTAGTTTCTAGTACCTGCCGGACGTCATAACAAGGTTTTCGCGAAATGCACGTGCAAGGGGTAGCTCCATGGAACTTTCTAGGTTTCAAAGTTATTGAATTTCCTGATAGGGTATATAATTACCTTTAAATGTATTAATTTATCGAGTGGTAATTGAAAGCCTTGTAGTGTTACGCACCCCTAATTTTTAGTTCGTTAAAAGCTATGGAGCAGGTTTTAGTCAACCCTAACTTTGATTTCAAATTTATCAAAAAGCTCTTTTTTATGAGGAAATCGAGAAAGTGGAAAGGTTTTACAATGACACTAGCAGTTATTCAAATAAAAGTTTTACATTTTTTAAACAAATTTTATCCTAAAGGTCAACTAACATCCTAAAGGTTTTACTCACAGGTCAAAGCAGAGTAGCCACTAATTGAAAAAGGCGAGCGCATTATTAAATGAATAAATGACATTAAGGAGAAGTTATTAACTTGAAAAGCTTAGGCCAAAGTTACCCTTTAATGCCATAGTTATTTCATTCGACTGTTCTGTATTAAAAATCTTATACAGTACGATCTCTGATTGTGAAAACATTAAGTCAAAAGCACAAAACTAATTTCTCCTATCTCCGATTCGCAGTCTTAAAAGAAGGAAAAGGGGCTGTGGAAACCACATTAGGGAGAGAGATTCAAGAAGAAGAAAGCAATTTAAAGATCGAAGCAACTCACTCGCGAGCAAATCGAGTTGCCGCCAACTAAACAGTCGGCGGCACCAACTCTAAAAGGGACCCTTTGCCGCCACTGAACGCCCCTGATTTGCAGGTTTGTCAAATTGGCAAAGGTATCCGTGTTTGGCTCCGAGGCATTTAGTTTTATCCCAAATTTGTGAAACCAGGACCCGATCACCGAAAAAGCCAGTGAATCCTGCTCTTACCATAATTTTAAAGGGCCCAGAAAATCTGGTGGAGTTAAAAACTCGAAAGCAAAAAATTCGATAGTCGTATTTTCTCCTGAAAAAAAAAGACTATATTTTCATTAAACAAATGATGGCAATGTTTCAGATGATGTAACGCTGTTGTTTTAATTTTTCTCCGTACTGCGATTTCATTGGTCAAAATGACCGATATAGATGAAAAGAATTTCTTTAACAAATGTTTTGAACATTCAACAGCACAGAAAGAAGTTGGCATTACAAAAATTTAACAGTTACATATTCTTAGAAAACTCATTTTCGAATATCAAAACAAAAGTAATTCCAGACAACTAATGAAAACAAACCGTTGCAACTGTTTTATTCCCGATATAAAAATAAAAGTTTTCATTTAAATGAAAAGACAACAAGTGTATGGATGGATAAATAGATCGAGAACAATGATGGATTTCTGATAGTTCTGATGCATCTATTTGGCGCAACCTTGGCAACTTCTTGCCATGCAGCAACCCTCTCTTGAAATTAACCGTTTCTTTCTCTTCCCATTCGGGGCACGAACGCTGTGCGTCCCGCGAAGGGGCCAAAACCTCCAAAACCGCCATAAAACAAATGAATTAGATTACCTCCGGCCGGGATTCGCCTTCCCTAATGAAGATCAATTACAGCCAGACGCACGGACATAAAGGTCTATCCTACTATAGGATGCAGTTAAGATTGGATTGCAAGGTCCCTGTCTCGATCTACTCAACATATGAAGCCAGAGAAGTTCTCCTTATCCGTCCTGTTCGGAATGTCGGATGTTTCGAAAAAGTAGAAGAAACCTTTCTCGTACACGACCGACAAAACTTTTCAGATTCCGAGAACATGTTTCTTTTTCAAAATAGCCGACACGCCAAACAAAGCGGATAAGAGTGACTTAAAAAAGAGCTTATCCCGCCTTATAAGTTGAGTAGGCCGTGGCCCTGTCCACACGAACAGCTGTTTAGTTTTAAGTGAGTTAACCTTAACCAACCAATTGGTGGACTTAAAAGCTGTCCGTATCCGTGTTGACAGAGACAATTTCATTTGTAACCAAAAATCAACTCAATTTCTTCCTCAAAAACTGACACCTCGTTCAAAATCTTCTCATTAATTAGCAGCTAAGAAACAAGAGGTGGAGTGCTTTTTCCCCCACAGTTGTATGTTGCAAAGGGTCTCTATAGAATAGTATCATTTTTAAAGCCATAAATATAAATTAATTGTTTAGTGTAATCTAAATAATAAAATTTTCGGTATCCAACCCTGCTCATCTCCTTCTTTTACATAATCAACATATAGAAAATCTCCCTTTAAAATCGAATATAAAATTGTTTTATAATAACACACTATTCACAGATTTTTAGGTCGATAGTCACAAAAACGCACCATTTAGATGTTAAGGTTGATTGTCACAAAAACGCACTAGTTAGATGTTAAGGTTGATAGTCACAAAAAAGCACCATTTAGATGTTAAGGTTGATCGACACAAAAACGCACCATTCAGATGTCAAGGTTGATAGTCACAATAAAACACGATTAAAACCTAAAACTTATCATAAACACATCGTACACAACAGTAGTGCTAACTTCTAAGCCTGCATCAGAGTTGCTATGCAAAACCCTTTGAACCTGGAACTTTTTAGACCCCAGGAGGGTTTTGAGCCCGGTTTCGTCGTGGTTCCAGAAATCGCTGATAATTATGCGATTTCAGCAGGGAAATCTGTTTCTCTTTCAAGTTGGTCTTGATGTGTTGTTTGGATTCTCAGAGGGTATGAAGACTTCGCTGTTGTTATCTAAATTTCTCTTGAACTTCTACTAATTCCTCTGTATTGCGGTATTATTAGGATGCATATAAGAAAGGAATGTTTTTGTTTTGTGGTTTGAGGATTTTCGAAGGAGGTTTATTGAGGTTAATACAGGTTGGTTAAGGTGTTCAGTCAGTGTTTCTGATGGAGTTATGTACTTCATGTTCAACTCACGCAAATAATAGTTATTTGATTATATTTATTGTACCTTTAGATAAGTTTACTGTGTCTTACTGTCTTTTTAATGGGTTAGATCCTTAAAATCTTATAAACATATTTCGATATTTTATTCAAAAATTTAAATTAACCAAATAACACTGGACATGATGGTGATGCGTGGAAAAGATTAGGTGCATACTTTCGAAACTGCTTTTTTGCAATGGAAAATTGTGGTCATTAAATTTTTAAGCAAGCAAATATTAAAATGGCTTAGGTCATTATGACTACTTTGATTTATAAGTATGTATTATTTTTATTTCGCTTCAAAATAGTTTAAAGTGGGTTAAACGTACGAAACGGGGAGTCGTAGTTTTACTGTAAAAATAATTTCCCCATGTCCATAGTCTTCTACAGCAGACATCTTGAAAAGTGCAAACACAAATATGCCTCACTTTAAAAAAAAAGCGTTCGAAGCAGGGTCAACGCATAAAACGATCACGTAGAATTGGGGTTTTAATGAAAAGTATTGGTCCATGTCCATAGTCATCTCTCTGTGGACGTCTTGAAAAGTGGAAGAAAAGCATTCAAGTTGTGAAGTCAAAATATTTGTAGTTAAACAACGAATCCAACTCAATATCCATACTCTATAGTCATTTCCCGCAGACATCTTGAAAAGTGCAAATAAAGATATGAGCCTCACTAAAAAAAGCGCTCAGATGGGGTAAACATATGAAACGGGGACGTAGAATCGAGGTTTTACTGTAAAAATATTAGTCTATGTCCATAGTCTTTTTGCCGAGGACAAAGGAAAGTGAGAGAAAAACAATCAAGTTGTGAAGTCAAAATATTTGTAGTTAGACAACGAATCCAACGCAATGTCCATAGTACTCTTTTCTCGCAGACATCTTGAAAAGTGCACTAGCGGATGATCTTGAATACGAGGTTAATAATGGGAGATTAAGACGAGGTATAAGTTGTCGAAAGCATAGCTTGAGGACACTAACTTTTTCATTGTTGAGATATATAATAGATTTTTACAATGAAACGCCAATTGTACGTTTTTCACAGGGCCGGAGAAATGGCATGTATGAAACGGGAAGACTTGTTTTATTCGAGGCAAAATGAGCCTTAAAAAACACTCATGTCCATAGTCGTTTCCTTAAAGGACATCTTGAGAAAAGCATCAAAGTTGTGAAGTCAAAATATGTGTAGTTACACAATGAATCTAACTGAAATGTCTAAACCGAAACTGAATGTCCATACTCCACAATCATCTCCCTCAGACATCTTGAAAAGTGCAACAGCTGATGATCTTCCCGAGGTTAGATAATGAGGAGGCGGAAAAGCAATTAAAGCACCTGATCGGTTATTCCAATAAGTTGTCCGACAGCTGTGCGGTTTGCAGGACAGTGGTGAATCGATGGTGCGAATCGCCTTTGTTGAGTGGAGGGATGTTGGTATCTTTGATCTTGTTGATTTTGGGTGAGGGTGGATGTTGAATAAAACAGAGGAATTATATTTTACTTGTTTATTTAGAATAATAAGAACCGATTGGCGAAGTTGATTATCTTTTCGCTTAAACGGCGGATGAGCCCGATCGACCGCGGGTCTCTAAAACAAAGTGACTTTGTCAATCCAATGGGAAAAAAAATATTTCCTAAGCCCCATTTCTCCGATTGTATTGGATATTTTTACAAACTGTTTTTTTAAATGATAAATTTAAATAACTTACAAGTCTCTATAATCCCTTTTTTTGAAAATTTCAAATATTGTGGTGTGTACAATTATTATTGAAAAATTAAAAAAAATATTAGAAAATATTTCAAAAATGAGGCATTGGTTTGGACCTGTCCACGGATCAATACATTACTCACATAAAAAAGCCGTGTAAAAAATCTTCAATAGCGAGGCAGTGAAACCCTACTGAAAGGAAAACAATGTGGATGTTAATTACGAATAATTTTATTTTTTTATCGATCCATTGGAAAATTTAAACACTGGTTCACGTTGGTCGAAGGAAACCGCCTGTCGTTTCAGAGGTGGATCAATCCCCTTAAATGTTTCTATTACTGAAAAATAATTGCGTTTTATACAATTAGTTTGCTACGAATATTGTTTCATTATAAGTTTTCAACAATTTTGTTAGATTGTTAACAGTTATTATGTAACAGTTATTTGAACAATAAAAACTCTAATAAAAAAGATATTAAGTACGATCAACTGAAATTATAAGGTCAGAAGTGATGAAAGATTTGTGCAAGATAAAATTTGCAAATCGTTTATTTAAAAAAAAGGCGGTAAATTTTTAAGAAACTTACGCAAATTAAAAAATAAACCACTTTAATTAAAATAGTTTAGTCGCATAAGGAAACATTTTGTTGCTTTCTTTATTTGCATTTTATACTTGAAATTTTTCTACAATCCTTATATTATTGAAACAGAACTTCAGTTCTTTTAAAACTTTGCTGTAAAGCTTGACTGTAAAACGTGAGAAAAACAAAACACGCATCTTGCAAAATCCATTTTAAGTACAACAGAAATTCAGTTTTTTCAAAGTTTTGACACATTGGCCCGATATACTAAACCACTTCCCAGCATCTATTTTTCTAGCTATAGTGAAAGACAAGGTATATCTTAAATATTGTAATAATTTCAACCATTTCAAAGAATAGGTTTCATTTGCGCAGATTAAGTTTAGTTTTTTAATAATTTCTTAAGGGAATAAACATTCTTTATTTTTAAAAGATTTTTAGAGCTTTATAAACAATATAAAAAAATATTGCAAATCGTTTTTGCAGCTTTTAAGAATAATATAGTGTTAATGCAAACAATTCTCTGAAAGTTGTTTAATATTAAAATGTAAAATAATAATAACAACAATTGCACATTGGCCAGATATTGTAAGCCGAAACGGGCACATCAAGTATATGACCTGTAGTGCCACTGAGTTTTATCAGTTATGTACAAAAGTATCATTAACAGTTTCCATCTGTTCTTACTAGAAAACCTCCCAAAACTCGCAGACTTTATCTCTTGAATGAGGGGTGAGAAAAGAGGTTATTTGTAATTTTAGTGGTCGAAGTCGTGTGTTTAAATATGGTAACATGTGAGAGTGCATGGGTTGGGTCTGCATGGGGATAGGGGTTAATTGATTTTAACGGGAATTTAAAATAGGTGTTATATTGTTGAGTGATTCCGTTATTTGTTAAGAATATGTCATTCAGTTTATATTGACATATTAATTATCTTGTAACTTTTGTTACTTACTTTTATTTTGTTTATTTATCTTATCCCATTATCTAAAAGATTCAGAGTTTGATGAACTTATCTTGATATGTTTCCAAAGCGTCATTTTCATTGAAAATTTTAATTTCCTGAAATGGATTAATTCCAATCATTTGACAGTATCTTATTGAGATAATAAATATTTAATTGCATTCATATATAGTGACTGTCTGGGGAAGGAGATGTACGAAATATTCTCTAAGCAAAATTAAAATATACACTGGCCATTTGATTTTTGAAATTAACTATATTGTACACATTCATCGGAACATTTGCTCACCATCAGTGTGTGAAAAAATATAGAGACATAAATATTTTACTTTTGGATCAGTAAAAGATAACTTCCACTCATCATTTGTTTGAAAAAATCAATTTATTAGTGTTATAAAATGATATCATTTTCAGTTGGTCAAAATAATAATTTTACCAACTCTAAAATGTTCGACAACTTAGAAACAAAATGAAAGTTAATCAGGGCGATGCATTTTTGCATGCTGAGTCTATAAGACGCAAAAGGTGCTATCAGGTGTTTTAAAATGAAGCTTTTGGAGAATTTAGCCTATTTTCCTTTTGTTAAATTTAGAAAAATCTAAGCATCTTAAATGGCCTTCGTGTGTAGTTCTATTGTAACGTTAATTCAACCAAATAAAAATATATATTCATATCTATATAATTTGAAAAATAATTGACATGTTTCAAGTGACGTAATTCCGCCAGTCTAAATTCCCGGATTTTATTGTGGGTTTATTTGATGCTTTTTTCAATGATTTTTCTGTTGACTGTATCTATAATAATAAAAGAAAGAGTCTGTCTGTCTGTGTGTGTGTGTGTCTGTTATCGGATCGTAAAAGACCTACTTATACTGCCCACAGGAATTCGAAATTTTAAAGATAGATTCCTTTAATACTAACGTGTGCACCTGAGGCTTAGTTTTTTCATATTCGTTCCATTTTTAGAGAAATTCGAATTTCTGAAAAAATACACCACTTTCGCTCAAATCCGATCATTTTTTCTCTTTCTGATGCCATCGGCTGAAAAAATTAATAAAACTTTTTACGAAAACATTTAAAATTCAAAATGTTTATTTTATTCTTTTGCCATTACTTTCAGAAACTAAATTTATTATTTGAAAAATAATTGACACGTTTCAAGTGACGTAATTCCGCCAGTCTTCATTCCCGGATTTTATTGTGGGTTTATTTGATGATTTTTTCATTGGATTTTTCTGTTGACTGCATGTATGCATATTTAAGCAATAAATGTATAGTTAAGCTATTACTGAACTATGATGGTTAATAAAGGCCATCGCACTAGAGCTATTAGTGTGTTATGTCTTTATTTGTTCGCCAAACACGTTGCCAAACTAGCCAAATTATTAACTAAAATTCGACAAATAGGCGATTTCTTTTATAAATAATTTATAAGCTGGTCGGTTGTTCGAAGGTCAATGTGTTAGAGCTGTATAATGGGTGTGGGTAGCTATATCTATTTTCTCGCCAAATTATCTCCCAAAACGCGCCAAATGAGCTAAAAGGTTTTATGTATTTATGAGGGAATTGTGATGACATTTATGAGTGCATTTTATAGCGTATTTTTCATTTTGGAATTTTAAGGCAATGAAACGGGATTTTATAATTTATAACGAGCGGAAACAATAATAAGTTTATGATCCTATAACAGGGTATATGGTACACATATTTGGAATCTATTTGATATTTTTTTATTCCGTGCGAAGAACGGGTATAAATTTGCTAGTGTATGCATATTTAAGCAATAAATGTATAGTTAAGCTACTACTGAATTATGATGGTTAATAAAGGCCATCGCACTAGAGTTGCATATTAGTGTATTATGTCTTTAACTTTTAGCTAAATACGTTGCCAAACTCGCCAAATTATGAACTAAAACTCACCAAATGGGCGATTTCTTTTATAAATAACTAGCTGTTATACCCGACGTTGCACGGGTAGAGGTGGAAAAATAATTTAACAGTCAATTTAACTATTTTTTTTCTTTCATTTTAGTTACATAAGATATGAAGATTACCCAGTAATTTTCCATTTAATTACCCAACTTGGATATAGTAATGATTAATATTAATTTCAAAAATACTTTTGATAAGAAGCGCAAATTAAAAAGAATACATATTTAAGTAAAAAAATAATCAGTAAGAATTAAAAATGGAAAAAAGCTAAATCTTAAAAGGGTCTCAAACATTTATTTTAACGCAATTCAAGGGAGTTCTCCAATAAATTAAGTAACTTTTTTTTGGACACTTTGTAGATATAAATACAATATAAGCAGTACAAAATGGCAGAAAAAAATGCGTTTAGGACAAAGATTGGTATAATCTGTTTTTCCAAAGTAGTTAAAATTTAAATCTCACTTTAAACTGATCACTCTTGGTCTGCGTGCAGAAAATAAAATATTCTTAATGAAAGTGAATTACATGATCTAATTGTTTAGATGTTATAAAGCTACTCCAGCAAACAGCAAACGATTTGCATTTTTTATATTTATTTGTTTTTTTAACTGTGATAAAGATACTAAAGCAAACGATTTTTATTTTTAATATTAAATATTTTTCTAACTGCTAAAAAGCTAGCAAACGATTTTGTTTTAGATGTTTATTTCTAATTTTTTAGCTGTAATTAAACTAAATATACTTAAAAATCGTTTTAACAAATGTGTAAAATAAAACTAAATAAACAATTCGTGAAAACATGCTGTTTAAGGAGCAATAAACCTCTGAGGTCTTCAATGCATTGAATGGGAAACATAAAAACGTTCGAAAACGATAAAAGGAATGGTCTGATTCGAAAAATTCTTAGCCTATGTTTGTTCCGGAGATGAGATGAATTTTTGTGCCAAATTTCGTGACGATCTGTTGCGTGGTTCTTTAGATCTCGTGTCTTAAACAAACAAACAAACAAAAGTTGCCTTTTATGTATATAGATAAAACCTTTTAGCTCATTTGGCACGTTTTGGGAAAAAAATTGGCGAGAAAATAGATATAGCTACAAACACACCCATTATACAGCTCTAACACAATGACCTTCGAACAACCAACCAGCTTATAAATTATTTATAAAAAAATGCCCATTCGGCGAGTTTTAGTTAATAATTTGGCGAGTTTGGCAACGTATTTGGCGAAAAAATAAAGACATAAAACCCTAATATGCAGCTCTAGTGCGACGGCCTTTATTAACCATCATAGTTCAGTAATAGCTTAACGATAAATTTATTGCTTAAATATGCATATATGCAGTCAACAGAAAAATCAATGAAAAAATCATCAAATAAACCCACAATAAAATCCGGGAATGGAGACTGCCGGAATTACGTCACTTGAAACATGTCAATTATTTTTCAAATAATGAATTTAGTTTCTGAAGTTAATGGCAACAGAATAAAATAAACATTTTCAATTTTAATTACTTTTGTTAAAAGTTTTATTTAATTTTTTCAGCCGATGGCATCAGGAAAGTAAAAAAATTATCGGATTTGAGCCAAAGTGGTGTAGTTTTTTCAGAAAAACGTTCGAAACGATAGAAGGAATGGTCTGATTCGAAAAATTCTTAGCCTATGTTTGTTCCGGAGATGAGATGAATTTTTGTGCCAAATTTCGTGACAATCTGTTGCGTGGTTCTTTAGATCTCGTGTCTTATACAAACAAACAAACAAGCAAACAAACAAACGGAAGTTGCCTTTTATGTATATAGATGTATAAGCTGGTCGGTTGTTCGAAGATCATTGTGTTAGAGCTGTATATAATGGGTGTGTTTGTAGCTATATCTATTTTCTCGCAAAATTATTTCCCAAAACGCGCCGAATGAGCTAAAAGGTTTTATGTATTTATGAGGGAATTGTGATGACCTTTATGAGTGCATTTTATAGCGTATTTTTCATTTTGGAATTTTAAGGCAATGCAACGGGATTTTATACTTTATAACGAGCGGGAACAATAACATAAGTTTATAATCCTATAACAGGTTATATGGTACACATATTTGGAACGATTTGATATTTTTTAATCCGTGCGAAGAACGGGTATAAATTTGCAAGTATATTATAAATTATGAACATGTAAAAAAAATTTAGTTCGTATTCTATTAATGGTGTTGTTACACGTCGTGAGGGGTAACAGCTACAGCGGTATTGTTTTAATTTTTCTGGAATTACTTTTGTTTTGGCAGTCGCAAAGTGAGTTTTCTAAGAATATGTTACTTTTTTTTTTACCGTACTGAAACGAATGTTGTGTGCAAACTCTTCGTTCAGTAGAACTAAAGCTTTTCTCCTTTTGTTTTTGTTCTCTTAAATTGCTCTCCGACAATTTCGCTGTTGTTCTCCACATAAGGCAAATTTATCTGAACCGAAGTTATCCAACAACATTGGTGTTTTGGTAATGCTTTGCCTACTTGAAATTTAATCGAATTAAATCCGATAAAGTTTAATAAACAGTAAGCATAAAAAATAGATTGCATGGAAATAACTTTGAAATGGAACAAACAGACAACAAAAACCGAGCAATGAGAGTGAAACTGAAAAAAAAACCAATGAAATCGCAGGACATGAAAAAATGAAAAGAAAAAGAAAAACGTTACATCATCTGAAACATGCCCATTGCCGGCTGTCATTGTTAAGTCAACCTAGGTTTGCTGAATAGGAAACAACTCAGCTCCATTTCGTAGGGTCCTGACAGGCTTCGAAATGGTAAATATATATAAAAGTAAATAAAGAGATAAGTTAATTAATTTCGTTTATATTCTACAGATCATCTCATTTTATTTGAATTATATTCATAAAAGGATACCTTTAATTCAAAATAACAACAAAACAATAATTCATAATTTATACAATAATTGACTAGCACATTTCATAGATTTTACCAAAGTAATAAGTATAATATATCGTCAAGTAATTATAAGCATATAAATCAGCCTTCAACGGTTTAAAAAAAATTTGGCTACAAATATTTAAATTACTAATCAAGCATTTTTAAAAACTTCATAACGATTATGGCGAATCAATCCTAATATGTACTAGCAATTAAAATGTTGATAAAAATTATTTCCTAAACATATAGTAGCTGTACGAATGAAAAAGCATAGTTGAAATATAAAATCCTTTACATACTCTTAAATTACGTATGCTTAATGTAAATTTTGGATTTGCTTTGAAATACTAAGTATACACTCTTATATACTACAATACATTTTCATTAAATTAGTTTCGTCTTTTTCTCTTTCGAAGAACTGGTAGAGTTGCCTTCGAAGCTTCTTTGGTTGTTATTGGTTGACTACTTATGCTTGCGTCAAAACTTCCAGAATAAGATTTAACAGAACTACATGGCATAGTTTGTGGTTTTAATCGCAATTCGCGATTGGTGTTTGGAATTCTTTCTTTTCTTAAATCCTTTTGACTCTTTGATTCTTCTGAATCCTCTTTTGGCCGTTGAACCGGGCCATCTTTTTCACAATTACACTCTTCACCGATTTCATAATCTGAGTCCTCCATGAAAACATCTTCGACTTTACGTTCAATTTCCAATCCATCAACTTGTTCGAAAACTTTTGCAGTGCCAGAAACTTGAGTTTCTTCATCAAAAGACATTTGGAGGTCTGTACCATGTTCTTCAGAATTTTTTTCAAAATTCTCGCTGTAACTATTTGTTACTTTCGCCTTCAATTTCTTTTCTTGTCGTTGTTTCTTATTTTGGCTCTTTTTCCAGTCCAGACTGACTCCATATAAGTAATGACAATTATTTTCCCCTTGTTGTAGGCAAGAATTAGGTTTTTTGAATGTCGGGTCGAACCAGTTATTTGTAGATTCTTGCCTGTTTGGATAAGGTATGTAAGTAAAACTATGTTCTGATTTATTCAAGTACTGGTTTGTGTTGCTAGGACATGTGCTAAAATGACTATTGTAAGAGTTAATTTGATCATGTAGAGGCCATAAATCAAGGCCACTTTGAACCACTACTGTTGATTTTTCAGGACAACGAAAACTTTCATTACGAACGGAATATTCATTCTGTGAACTGGGTCCTTCCAGATAATCCTCTTTGAAAGAGTTCATTACATATCGTGGAGGCCAACTATCAAGACAACTCTGAATAGCTGTTGACGATTCATTTAAATTTCTGGAACTTTCAGACTGACGATTCTTTGTTTCGACATTCCACGAATTGGTGCTTCCACGAAAATCACGGCCATGGAAACTCATTAAACCTTGTGGAGAGCAACGATCAAGATCCCCGCAAATGGCTGTTGTTGATTTATATAAATTTCTAGAACTTTTAGTCTGACGATTTTTTGCTTCGACATTCCCTGTATTTGGGCCTTCACAAAAACCACGGTCATGAAAACTTATTGCATCTTGTGGAGGGCAAAGATCAATACCACCGCGAATAGCTGTGGACGATTTATCTAAATTTCTGGAACTTTCAGCCTGGCGATTCTTTGTCTCGACATTCCATGGATTCGGGCTTTCACGAAAATCATTGCTATGAAAACTCATTGCATCTTGTGGAGGGCTACGATCAAGACTCCTTCGAATTGTTGTTGACGATTCATTAAAATTTCTGGAACTTTCAGCCGGAAGATTCTTTGTTTCGATATTCCATGAATTGGAAAGTTCATGAAAATCAGGGTTATGAAAGCTCACAAAATCTTGATCAGGATTGATGGAATCATAATATGGCAACTTATTTTTTCTCCTTTGTTTTCGTGATCTTTTACGTTTTAGTTTTCTATACTGAGTAGCGTCTCCTGAGTTTGATGCTTCTTCATTGGCATGGTGTCGTGTAGATGATTGATTTGACACAGGATCTTGATTCACCATAGCTATTGCATTAAATCTTTGACATATAGTTGCTCCATGATTCGCCATAGCTCCTTGTTTCCTCATGGCTCCTTGATCCCCCAAAAGATCTTGATAATCCATTGCTCCTTGATTCGTCATAACTATCTGATTCTGCCTGGTACGATAATCAAGGGCTTGATTCGCCATCACTCTTTGATCTACGATAGCTCTTTGATTCATCCCAGCTCCTTGATGCACAGTACGATCTTTATTCGCTAAAGGTTCTTGGTTCACCATAGCTCTTTGATTCATCACAGCTCCTTGATTCGCCAAAGGCCCTTGATTCCCCATTGCTCTATGATTCATTGAGGCTCCTTGATTAATCGCGGCCCCTTGATTTGCGATAACTTCTTGATTCCCATAGCTCTTTGATTCGTCATAAAACTTTGATTTGCAATGGAACGAGAGTGGACGTCGTATCCTGAGCAAGAAGTACAATCTTTAGTAACAAAAGAAAAATAAAATTTGCAAATGGAACAGTTATGATATCTATGGCCCGTCTCTATTTGGCGATTTGTGTTACGTTGCAAAACAACGAAAATGCCCTATTGTGGTAAACATTGAACTTTATATTTCATACAACTTAATAGGTGTAGTAACCCTACGTTAAAATTTCATATCTAGACCCCTGATTTTACCTTTTCCATATTCTTATTTCTAAGAGCATTGGTATTTAAAAGTGTCGTTGTGTTTCTGAGTTAATATTTCAAGAAAATTAATAATTATTTTTACAATAAGTACAGAAAAAATATGTTGACATTGAAAAATCTTACAACCACTAAAATTTTGAAGTGGTCTTCTTTGAGAGCTTATACAAACGCCAAAACAATTTAAATAATTCTTGAAAAATAATAAAATTATCTCAATTTAAAAAAAAATATATATGAAATAAGTTTGTTCAACTGGCTGGTCGAATGTAAAAATATAAAATTTCTTAGTTTAACTGAAAACAGTTTGAAATAATAACCGTATTTGATAATTTCGAAATAATTGGTTTAAAAGGTTATTAACTACATATAGATATTTAAGATTAAATTGTTTAGTTATTGGCTATTAAAATATAAATTAACTTACTATAATCCATTGAAGATTGCGTTTTTTTCGTTTATTAACCAGATATTAAAATCCAAGTGTCTTTCTTGAGTAACAATCAAAGTATTTCATACGAAAAGAAAATTTAAACTTTAAACTTTTAAAAAGGAGATTCTTAATATATCACCTGCTATAAACGTGAAGTTAATTGTGTTTCCGAATTTCTTGTAAAATATGTACAAGTTCAAATAATTTATGAATATTTTTAATTGTTTTATATTAATTAAGTTCATTTTGGATATTAGCATGTGAACAAATCTGAATCCTATTCTGGAACTGACTATAATTTTTCGAAAAGAATAAACGTGGAAAATTTTAAAGTTTGGGGTCATTTAAATATGAAGACGATCATTTATGCAAATTTTGCGTCTTGGAATCAACTCAGAATGTCATCTAAGTAAAAAATTGAAATTCCAGGATAAATAGCGGCTGATTAACTAGGGGTGGCGACTTCTTTCCCCCCGCAGCTGTACTTAAAAATGGGAATATATAGTAGTTGTAGGTTTGTATTTACATTATAAGTTTTCTAACATATTGTATGATACAGTTATTATCTGTTAACAGATCTCTATACAATTTCAATGGGGAACATTTAAACTTATTTTTGAATAAAGTATGCGACAGATACTTACACTACGTATTAGCTTAAATGATTAATAATTATTGTAATAAGGGTAATTAATAAGATTAAAATAAATTAATTTTTTTACAACAATTTCGTCAGATCGTAGTACTAAATAAAAATATTCATATAAAAAGTGTCAAAATATTTTTAAATTTTAACTCTTTACTTGTTAACTCTAGCTGAATTTCCATGCGTGCAAACTATAATTTAGAATTTAATTACGAATGTAGATTGTTCCGGAACCTGGCAACTGTAAAATTGGTAGGAGGGTAGGGGACATATATATTTCGGCTTGTGTGCTTGATCAGAGACCCGCTTATAAGCCTTCACCAAGTAAGACAGACACAGAAAGAATTTTTACTGACACAGAGAAGGAAGTACACCCAGGGCGAAGGCGGGAATCAAACCCGCACCCGTTAAAACGCGCATACTGCTAGCGTAATGGCCTGCTATCCAAACCACTAGGCCATCCGGGCCTAAGATTGTTAGGAATTCTCGATGTTTACAAAAAGTTCTACGAAAGTTAAATTACTATTTAAGATTACTTTATATTTAAGGAAACAAGCTGTATTTATGAAATCTTCTGATGTACCCAACTGTTATGTAAATATGCATTCATGCAAATTGTTTATATTACGAATAAATAATATTTTGGCGTTCGTTGACATCGACAAGCTTTACAAACATAGAAGCATTAAAGTCCAAGGGTAAACCTTTACGAATCTATTTTACGTCTTGTGAGAATAAATTAAAATTCTGCTTCTGAGAGTGATAAAAAAGTAGAAGATTTACATGTATTACGATCCCAGTTTAAAGATAAATTCGAATGTCTGAACGAAGTACAGAACGAAATTTTATCAAAACCATTAGAAATTCGGAAACACTCAGTGTGTGACTTTTAGAATATCGATTTTCTCCATTTTATCTACTAACTAGTGTTTATCAAACCATTAGAAATTCGGAAACACTTAGTGTGTGACTTTTAGAATATGATTTTTTTCCACTTTATCTACTAACTAGTGTCGGTCAACATTTTTCACGCATATTTTCGTGTCTGTCGCATACTTTAATTTGAAATAAGTTTCTTTATTTGAATTGCATATAGAGATATGTTACCTTAAATGACTCTTAATACATTGCACAATATAATATACTATGCTACTAAACTTTATATAATTCCTACGTAACCTTTTTCCAACATTTGCCAATAATATCCAGAAATTCAAAACGCCCAGCAGTCCCCCAATATTAGATCGATTAAATACGGTGGACCTCGTAATTATCCCCTTCCAACCGCCATATCAAAAGCCAAAAGGCCAAACCTCGTCAAACAAAAGCCCCATTCAACTAAAAATCATATCTATGGTAATTTTCCTCACATCAAAACGTCATACCGACCTAAAAAACTAACCTCTTAGGATGTTAAAGATATAATATTATGTTGTGTTTTACTTGTTTCACTTGCACACTTGCATACTTGTCACACTTGCTAATCCGGTGTCTTCGGTGTAACGAAAGTCTTGGGTTTCTTTATGCACGAACTTGAGTGTTTGATGTAAGGGCGATAGATGGCTTAAATTTTACTATAAGGAGGAAGCTTGCGAGTCGGGTAGAGAAGCGGAAAAGTTACGATAACGTTTTTATTCCACTATTATTCGGTATTTGTTTACTCGCATGACTATAATAAAAACAAGAAGTTCTTAAAGAACTAAAATAGCCTACTTTCCTGTTACTTAAATACTTACTGAAATTCTAATAGGAAAACAACTAGGTTTCTAACAGTAAATATCATCAACAACCGCTTCTACCCTAGATTTATACACATTCGAAAAAAATCACTAACCACAACATCCAGCTATAATTTAAACTTCTAAAAGCCATAATCAACTATTTTCCTTAATATTCTTTCTCAAATTAACTTATATAATTTATCGTCTGCACGATTTATTTTAGTTCGAAGAATAATTCAATATTTATTAATAACAAAGTAATGAACTACTCAAACTACATTTAAAAAAAATAAGAAATGTAAATTAAAACAAAGCATAATTGTATGCAAAAAATATGCCTTGCCGCTTTCTTGGTAAACAATGCATGAACAATCAAAGAATCACATTGTGCTACATTGTATGACGCCTTTCGAAACTGATTCATGGAAAAATTATTTTGATTCAAATATTTTTAAATAAAGTTTTTCGTCCGGACGTACGGACAGGCGGACAAATAGTATGAAAGTTGGGTATCTGAGGTCATAGCTTTCTAACAAAAAAAGAATTTTTAAGATCCGATTGATAGAACCTATTTTGGAAGGAGTTACGGGCAGACAAACAAACATACAGACGGATAGACAGACGGACATCGACCGCAAGTCAATACCTACTAGATACCTAGTTACTGATTTGTTTCTGAAATAATTATTTTAAGAAGTCCAATTTTTTTTTATTATTGATGTTTCCTATTTGTAGCACGTTTAACAGAATTTTTCTACTAATCAAATCACATATATACCGGCCGTATAATTTCCATTTTTATTGTAATAAAACGATATGTTGTTATTAATTTGGCTTTTTGTGAAAACAAAGAAAATATTAGGTGTTTTTTTTTAATTTTTTGTTCATGCAATATACATGGATTTTTTTAAAGTTATCTAACATTAAAACTGTAAACCGTGCTATGCTGTACGATATATCTCATTTTTACATTTGCACTTATACATGAAATTGAATATATTGTTTTGGGGTAACTATATTCGTTTGTTGAGTCATGAGTTCCAAAATTAAAATGAAAATCAATAATCATTATTATTTCCAAAAGAGTCAACATATTAGCATGATATTTTAATGCAAAACTATTTTAATTGTAATCACCAAGAAACGCATTGCAAGGAAGAAAAATGTTATTTGATTAGTGCCTTTTGGCGACTGCACTGTGAGCTGATTCTATTCAAGCCTCTTCTTTACTGTCTTTAACAAATACAAGTTAAAATACTACATATTATTATTTATCAACTTTATAAGCATATATTTTAGTTTTATACGTTATTATTTACACACATTCGTTAGATTTTTTTTTACAAAACATAAGGCGAATGAAAAAAAATAATAATAACAACTACAAACCATTCTGCTACTGCTTTTTGGCTACTGCACTGTGAGCTGACTCTATTCAAGGAAAAAACCCTTTTACAGAGCTCAATATTACGAACATGTTGAAGATTAACTACTGTTACGTTTGTTGTCGTAAATTGGAATAAACTCAAAACGCTTTTCTTCTATAATTTCTTTGAGAGTTATAATATTGCTATTTAGCAATTTTTAAGATATGTTCAAGTGTTACAGGTTTTTTATCTACGTTGATCAATCCGTTCTTTTTTTTCACAAAACAAACGAGGAAGACAAAATAAATAACTTGAACAACTTATAGAAACCAATCCGCTACTGCTTTTTGGTTACTGCCCTGTGAGCCGACTCTGTTCAAAGAAAAAACCTTTTTTCAGAGCTCAATATCATGAAGGTGTTTAGGATTAATAAGGTTTACATTTGTTTTGTATAAAATGGAATACATTCAAAACACGTCCCTCTAATTCTAAGTTAAAATATTATTGTTATTTAGCAACTTTGAAAGCATATTCTATTTCATAGGATATTATTTAAAATTATTTATTATATATTTTTTTACAATACATGAGACGAAGAAAAAATAACATTAACAACTATAAACTACTCCGCTGCTGCTTTTTGCTGACTGCACTGTGAGCTGACTCTATTAAAGGAAAAAACCCTTTTACAGAGCTCACTAATACGAAGGTTTTTAAGAGTAACAACAGTTACCTTTGCTGTCGTAAAATGGAATAAATCCAAAACTATAATCTCTCCTAAAATTCCAAGTTTAAATACAATTGTTATTTAGCAACTTTTCAAAGCATATTCTAGTTCTATACATTTTAATTTACACCTACAACCCACTATATATTTCCTTACAAAAACACAAGCCAAACAAAAAATAACACTAACAACTCCAACCCACTCCGTTAAAAACTATCCTAAACACCATACTCACCCCAAAAAAAACATACTCAACAGCACTCCATCCTTAATTATAATAAGCGCAACCCCCAGTTGGCCCCTTTGTCTCTCCCTTGCACCCACGCGCCCTTTGACCCGGCGAATCGGAAGCCTTCTGTCTCGCTACTCGCTGATTCAGACGCGGGGGCGGGGCATGACGGTTTTTAGGTTTTTGGTCGGGTGGGGAGTGATGTGGCGGGTAATTTGGTTATTAGTCATAGGGTTGGATGTGTGGGAGGTTATGGGACCTTTGGTCAGTTGGCGTAATTCGGTAGAGAAAGCCGTTGGGGAAGGTAGCGAAAGAATGGAGTTTGTTTTATGTAGCTCTAATTTTCTATCAGCCCTTTTTAAATGGCACATTTTTCTTTTTCGCTGATTTCATATCCAACCTTTTGTAACATTTTTTTTTAACCAAATGAAAATTCTCTATTTAACCAAACATCAAAACGTATTTCTACAGTTAGGGAGCTCAAGCCACTTTAAACGTAATCATGGTATTGATAGTGAAAGTCAACATTTAGACACAGTCGTAAAAATTATGTCAAAATGGTCCTTTTTAGAAGACATCATTTTAATCGTCCTAATATTGTAGTACAATTGAAGTTTTTAGATATTTTGTTTTTAAAAAGACTTTAATATACTTTATTAGAGCATCTTATGTGTCTTTAATATTGGAATATATTCAAGACATTTTCTTCTTTTAAAAAAAAAATAGTTGTGCTCGCATTTTGAGCCACGGTCATGTGATGGGGCCTAGATCTGAGCTGCCACCCAACGCAACCTTATAGCGACATCAGGACTGTGGAATACGACAGATTAACATGCATCAGTCCCATATACACGACACTATTTATTGACGTCACTTTTTGTTGTTGTCCAGCATGATCCCGTGACAGAACGACTAATACTAGAACAGAACCCCAGGAAGGTATCCTCCATGACATAACGCCTTGAACAGCTCGCATTTGAGTAGTTTGTAATACCAGGTAACAACAAGCAACATGACATTCATCTACCACAAAAGATCTTGAAATGAGTAATCCCCGATCCTCCATATAAAATGGCACCCCACTTTCTAAACGTAGCCCACCGGCCACTTCACTTTTTGAGGATTGGGGGATGAATCAGAGAGATTACGCAAATAGGGGGCGCCCCGCTGTGGCTCTTTAGTGAACGCGCAATAGGAACCCCTAATGCAGCCCACTCAAATGGATGTTCTATTGAGTTGATCTGCGATGAGCCATTTTCATTTCGACTGTGGGTCTTTGTATTTTGTAGTTTGGTATTAAAGTGTGGAGTGAGTGAATGATAACTATATTTTTGATGAAATCGGTGCTGGTGGAAGGTATTTTTGGTAGTTGTGTGTGGGGTAAAGCTAATGGTGATAATAAGAAGTTCTGAAAAAACTAGAATAGAACACGTTCCTATTTATTTTAATACTCATTTAAATTCTTATAGTGAAAATAGAAAGATAAACGGAAAAAGGGATAAAAATATTTCATTATACGTCCTACCATTCTAACAAAAAATATTTTCAAAATAAGACTGTTATAAATAAGTTAAAGCAGTCCGTCATGGGACAGACGGATGATAAAGCGTACACTGTGAAAAAAAATCTGTAACCATAACAAAAATATTTTTTGTAAAAAACTTTTCCTAGAAAATTTCTAGTAAATAACTACTAAAAATAGTACTGTAAAAACACTTAATATATTTGTGTTAACATTACATATATATATCTTGTATATTTACAAGACTTTTTTATGTATGCTATACATGTAATGTTTTTGTAACTTTACTAGACTTTTTTATGTATATTATTATTATTATTACTTATTTTCTAGCAAAACAGAACAATTTTCATTATATGTTATGACTTATGACTTTCTTGGTGGGGGCAAGTTCGCCGAGCACTGCGACCTCAGGTCTATTGTACTCAACCCCAGAAAAGACACAGGCTCAAGAGACACACAAAGAAAGAGACGACACAAACACATAGACAAATAACAACATTTATGACAAACACAAACATCCATACCTTACCGGGATTCGAACCCGAACCCAGAAGCTCCAAAGGCTAGCTTCCTAACCGTTGCGCCACCGGGTCGGCTTCAGTACATGTTAACGAAATGTTCATGAACATAAAACATTAAACAATCGGAACAATGCCGAATACAAAAATAAGAATTATAAATAGTATAATAGAAAGAAATAAAAGTTACTCACCTATATTTTATACCTGTATCAAATTTAAAACGTTATATCATTTTTAAATGACGATGAATTGATCCAAATCACAAACGAAACTTTAGAAGCGATGCGCGCGCAACTTCAAGTCGAAGATGATTGGTTGAAAAAAATTGCGAGTACTAGAACATTTCCTGTAACTGTAGAAATGAGGATTTCTGTTCACAATTACAAAAACTTTTTTTGTAAAATTGGTTATTTCTGTAACGTTACAAAAACATTTTTTGTATGTTTACAGTATTTTTTTCTCAGTGTACAGACATGTGGACACAAAGTATAAAAGATAGATCTCCACCACCCCAAATCTCATAATCATAATGTTAATGGCAATTATCTTATCTAAACCGCATTTACTGAAAAGTAACTCCGAATTAAACATAGGTAATTCCATTTTAAAATATGAACACATTTGAACTTCGCCTTACAAACCTGTCAAGAATGTTGAGCTCCGAGTGTAAGTCACTTCATTTCTCATTGACCTTATTTTTTTATGAATATGAATAACTTTTTTACAGTTTTAATTTAGAATTATGTAATCTTTATTCCAGAAAATATTTTGCATTTACCTGTGTGCATCACAGAAAATATTCAGCATTTTTTACTGAAGATCACAGAAGAATTTAGTTCTGGACATTAGATCTAGTTCAGTTAACCATTGCTCAGAAATGTTTGTATTATTCATTTTGCTATTTCATTCATCTAATAAATGTCAATTGTCAATAAAACACTTTCCCACTACATTCATAAGGGCATTGTAAGTTCTATATGAACATTGTGTTCTGCGTGACAAGTGTCCAGAAGGCGGGAGTTGCTATGACAACCAAACTGAAGTGGCGTGTCGTGGGTGACAAATCGCAAATGGTCTTAGGGTTGCCACCCCACTGATCTCCGACGCCACTTGAACCATTTGAATGGATTTGATGTTTCTAAATTGGGTGGATCTCTATTGTGGATTGAAATCTGAATTGGATTGCAATGTATTGTACGACAGTCCACTTTGATTTAACTGGAACAAAATTATCTTTATCTGTAATATGGCAGTGTTATCTGTATTTGATTTATATATGGGTGAATCTCTCTTAAGTGAATAATTTGTGTTTCTTGAGGTTAAATATGCTATTTTAGTGACTTATTGGATTTTTTGGTATAATACTTAATCTTTTATGTATTTTTGTAATTTTCACAAGGTATTTTCAAAGAAATTCGCATATTACTTCCAGATAATACTTTTGTCCCATGTCCCCCACACCATAAACTAATCTCTTTGATTTTTTAAAATAAATTAAAAAATTTTAAAAATAATTTTACCGCTCAAAATAAAAAAATAATGATTGTTTATAAAATAAACAATCATTTTTGTAAAATAGAAATGTATATATTTATTCGGAGTCAGAAGTCTAGTCCCCTAGTTTTTGGTTACTACTATCCTCTTGTAGAAAACTGGTCATGTGAGCTCCAGGTGACCAGTTTAGATTACATTTACACAGCTGCTGTTAGAAACAAGGTATTATAGTTTAAGTAAAAGGTACAAATTTGTATGTATCCATAAGCTCTTAGAATATTACGTTATTTTCTGGTTTAGTACTGTTATTCAGTTTAATAATTGTTGCCTCTCGCAAATAAGAATTGTAAGAAAAACAATTTTATTACTGTACCCTAACAGCCATGTGACGAGTATGTGACGAAAAGCGATATCACATACAAGTCACTGAAGATCGCTGTGATGTCACATTCAAAGTCACTTTTTTGTCACATTGAAGTTGAATGTCCGCTTTTGTTACGTATCTTCTACGTAACATGGATATCGATGATATCGCAGCAATGTCGCATTTTGAGTTGTATGTGACATAACTGACTTCTGCGACCAGTATGTGATTTAGTGATGAACCTAATATTGCAGCAATGTCGCATTGCGACTTGTATGTGACATAACTGACTTCCGCGACCAGTATGTGATTTAGTGATGAACCTAATATTGCAGCAATGTCGCATTGCGACTTGTATGTGACATAACTGACTTCCGCGACCAGTATGTGATTTAGTGATGAACATAATATTGCAGCAATGTCGCATTGCGACTTGTATGTGACATAACTGACTTCCGCGACCAGTATGTGATTTAGTGATGAACATAATATTGCAGCAATGTCGCATTGCGACTTGTATGTGACATAACTGACTTCTGCGACCAGTATGTGATTTACCCAGCTAAAAATAAACCGCAGTAAAATTTTCCTGGTGGCGCCATCTAGTGAAATGTTTTTAAATCTCACAAAGATAAATAAAAATAATTATCAGGAGTTGAGTTGTATTTATACCCAAGTAGGAAGGCAGGAGCACGGGATTTGATCTGGGGGTATTTGTGTAGCTGTTCAGCGCGCCCAAACTGCGCTATTGGAGCTTGCAAATTGAAGCGCGTTTTAAAATTAGGAATGGTATATCTTATAATTAGAACATACAAAATTACGCACTCCATGGATTCAATTATAGTCAATAAATTTGATTCATGATTTTGCGTACAATTTGTCTATGATTTGTATTTAAAAATATTTAAATTAGATTTAATTAATTGTTCTAAGGTGGTAATAAATAAATTGGATGCAAATTTTGTGAGTTAGAAAAAAAAATATATCTTAAGAATTCCTTTAAGATTCATTTATTTTTACATTTTCTATAAAAAGGTGAGAACAAAGCTATTGAGCAAACTGAAATATTAAGCAAATAATTTTTAAATCTGCTTTTTTTGTTTAAATTTTACTGTCTCTTTATATAGGTGGCATTATTTTCTTCTTTTTTGCAAAATCAAATCAAAAACGTCCATGGAAATTGGAAAAAAGAATTTGAATCGCCAATTATAGCTTTGATATCGTTTCTGAATTTTCAGAAGTTACAGATTAACAAAATCTAGATCTGCGATTTGAACTTAGCTAGATTACAAAAAAAAACCCTCATTACTAAATTTAATGTAATAAACTCATTTTAAATTTTCCTGGAAACTTAAGAATATTTTTCCAACACAGAAATAATTTTTTTTTTTGCAAACATTTTGTCCACAGGAAGGCATAACAAAAATGTACCCGTTTTACATGCGTAAAATATTAAGCTAATTTGCAAAAAAACTGCAAATGTTTACATTAAAAATTAAATGTTTTTCCGCGAAAAATTCCAAATTTTTTTAGCTGGGATACAATTACTACAAGTGTAAAATATCAAAACTAATTTCAAAAATAAAGATCAATTTCAAGATAAAGTTTCACTTCAAAAAAATTTACAGTATTTTTGGGGTTAACGCACACATTATTTTTTAAAAATAACTTCAAATAAACTTTAGATTAGTTTTAAAAAAAAATAGCTGAAATACTTAAAGCCAAGAGGAAACTACGAAAAATCTACAGTATTTTTGCAGTTAACCAGCTTATATAATTTTTTTAATAGATCACTTCAATCACCTTTAGATAAGTTAAAGTATTTAAAATCAAGATGGCCCTTCAAAAAATCTACAGTATTTTTGCAGTTAACAGCCCACAGTAACCTTTGAAATAAATCACTTCAAATTAACGTTAGATTTTATTGCAAAATAACTTAAAAATAAGTTTTTTTACAGTCGACATTCTTCTACAGAAAATCTGCAGTTGACTGTAAAAATACTTCAAAATCACTTCGCTTCTGTAGAAAAACTGCAGTTTATTTTTAGCTGGGTATAGTGATGAACATAATATTGCAGCAATGTCGCATTGCGACTTGTATGCGACCTAGGTGACTTGCGTGGCGAACTAGCGACAAACTTGACATCGCAGCAAGGTCACATAGATCATGTTGCAGCCATATTGGTATGGGACAAAAATGGGATATTACATACAAGTCACAACACAATGCCACTGCAATATCACATTGTGATATCACTGGAATATCACATACAAGTCACATTGTGACGGGGATTAAAGCGACATTGCTGTGTCATCACATACATGTCACAATGTAATGTCACTACAAGAGCAAATGACTGGGATTTAGATGACATCACTGCGATATCACATACAAGTCACAATATGATGTCACTGCAAGATCGCATAGTGACATCCTTTTGATATCGCATACCAGTCACTTTGGTGACGGTGACTTACGCGATATGACTGTGATGTCACATACTTGTCACATTGCGACTGTGACCTAGAGTGACACAAAAAATTACGTTGCAGCGACGTAACTGTGACTAACCTGGCTGTTAGGGTATCTATGGAAAAAGTGTTTAAATTTTATTAGTGAAACACAACGATATTTTACGTTAACACGAAAATGTCTCGAACCGTTTTTCCTTAAAAATTAATATCAAAATAATTATTGTTTCTGTTCAAATTTTACAAACACAACATTAACTTTAAAGCATGTATACAAATAATACAAAGTCTATTTTCAAAACCTTTAAACATTACGAAAACCCAACGAATTCTTCTAAGTGTGCCGTCAGCATTAGAACATTCCATTCCGTTGCTGTCATTTGAGGGGTCCGTAATCGGATTGGGGCAGTCACTTGTCAGAGGAAAAAAGACGCTTAGAGCCCGGGTAATCTGTGGATGTGCCATTTGTCGTTCGGGGTTTCCATTAGATTTAACAAGGGACTAAGCCTTGTCGGCACACCGGTAACAAGGGATTGTAGTGTATCGAATCATGTTTGCGGTGACAATGTGTGTTTTGTTTGCTGTGGTTTTTACTTAGTGTTTGGGGTTTAATTAAGACGCACGCACTAGAGCTACGCGATGATGAAGTTGTTTGGAGACTTTGGGGGTTTCGTTTCTGTCTGAATGTCCTAATGGAACTTCTGCTGCAAATCGCCTCATACTGTAAAAAAAAATCTGTAAAATTTCAGCACCATTTTCTTACAGCTTTTTTTTATACCACCATAGATATCATAGTTAAATTATTAGATTGGAAGATCACATGACCTCCAATGTTAACGACAGGACGCGCATGGAGGCCAAATAAGAGGGCAAAATGGCCAGTGTTGCTGCCACTTTAAGGAGAAAAATACTACGAAAAAATACCATCTAATTCTAAAATTACAAAAAGAAAATACTAGAAAAGGATTTAAAGTAACTAAAAAGATTCCAAAATGCAGCTAGTTTTTTTACGATATTTTTTTGTAATTTTAGAAATAGATGGTATTTTTTCGTAGTATTTTTCTCCTTAAAGTGGCAGCAACACTGGCCATTTTGCCCTCTTATTTGGCCTCCATGCGCGTCCCGTCGTTAGCATCGGAGATCACGTGATCTGCCAATCTAATACTTTAACTATGATATCTATGTATATCACAGTGTTGAAATAAATGTTTGTTTTACGGCAAATTGATTATTTTTCACGACGTATAGAGTCACATGAACAACTTACTCCAATATCGTTTAAATAGACAAGAACTGTGCATCCAGTCACTGATAGTGAAGCAAACGTTTGCTCCGGTACTACGTAATAAAGTTTACATTACATGTCATTTTAGTGCACATTTTGATGGCAGCACTTTTACCATCACACTGTGATGGTAAATTATAAAAGGGTGTTTTTTAAATTATTGCCATCATTTATTGCCTCTTAAGCTGAAATTCCTCATAATGTGAACAGTGGCCAAGTAATGAGGCCGACACCTTAATTTGAACTCAAAGTAACCTTAAGTAAAAGATATCGTACTCAGCGTCAGGACTAAGAGGAACATAATAAGCTCCTAGTTAGGAAGAAAGTGTATTTTAAAGTTTCAATAAATGCTATTTTCAAATTTACATCAGTAAATGTAATCTTGTTATTTATTGAACATTAAAGTAGCCCCTCAGAATTGAAGTCAAAAGTGAAAGGACATAATGTTTTTCAAAGCTTCAAAATAATTAAAAATTTTCATTTTTGCTAAAATTTGTGTGTGTCTACTTTGAATATTTCGTGTAAACCATTTAGCAAGTTTATAGCATTTTTAATTAAGTTATGTGTCTTAACCCACTAAAGTTCTTGCAAATGTATGAAATTTTAAATAAAGAATAGACAGATTTAATGTAATACGCGTTATATACTTTTTACTTTCTTAGTCACTTGATACGGAACTATTTGTGTAGGAAAAAAAATGCATTTGGTTCATTATGTCACAACCTATCGGGCAAGTGACAATCGTTCATTTATCACATTCATAATAAGATAAGATAGAGTTCTTTTTCCTCTTATCCACTCATCTTGCTGCACATCTATTCATTACTATACGAAAACCCCACCCTTGTGCATTTCTCATTAGGTAATTGGTCGGCTTCTTTATCTTGGTTGACATCAATGCAAGGGATAAAGTGATAATAGTATCAAAATAAAAAAGGTCATGATTCAAAAATGTGGGGGAAAATTGGGGAAAATTTTAATGAAAAAACCTTGAATAAGGTTATTCTCCCAATTGAAAAAAATTGTAATTAGTAAAAATTTATTTATGAAGATTCAGAAATAAATTAATTTAAATCTAAACTTAATTTTAAATTATTTGGGTCCTCTAATTTATAAAAGTGATATGTATGGTTTTATGTGATATGTATGGTTAAGGTGTATGGTTTTAAATTAAAAGTTTGTATTTACACATCGCGATACATAATTTTATCATAGTCAATAATTTTCCTTTATCATACTTTATCATCGACCTTGTGCTTTTGAATACGTAATACAAATAAAATACAGTGTATGCCGATATGTTAATTTGAACAAGATTATACTTAGATTATCAACTATTTTGTTTTTGGAAAGATATTTTATTTTGTGATAAATATTTCCTTAACATCTTCCACAAACTCTCTGATTCAATTCCATCGTTTATTATACAACCAGCAACATATTAACACCAGATGTAGAATTTATAATGCCTAATTACCTCTAAACAGTCTATCTTATTTATAGTATCGAAGTTGCAAGAAAAAACAAAACCATCTCTATAAATACAAACGCCACGAAGAAGCAAGCTGAACTCTCAACTCGGAATGTAAACGTTTGTGTTTCCCGCCACAGAAGAACCAACTCTTTGTTCTAAAATCGAATGAAGAGCTTCTTCTCACACACGCGCGCTAAAAGTTCTACATATTCCTCTTCGCCCATTCCTCGACAGTGCGAGTCTGAAATATCTCTCTCACACATTTCTTTATGCTCGCGTTCTTTTTTCGAACTGGAAAAAAAGTTCTTTTGCGCGTTTTGAATTCTTTCATCTGCGGAAATGGGACGTGAACAAGAAGACAAGAGCCAGAAGTGTTGTTGACTTAGCACCCCGTGGTAGGGCGTGTCTGATACTTTTAGTGAACGGTTGGTTCTTGGTCTTGGCACGAAGGACATTAATCTAGTCTGAAAATGTTTGCTGAAAATAAGCATGAAATATTTATATTTTCATTTTTATACAATTAAATTTTATGTATTATTTTAGTTTTCAATTGGAGAGCTTAGTGGAAGAACGTGATGTGACAAAAAGGTGAAAACGATAAAATGAACTTCAACGATTTTAGTTTGCATTTATATCATTTAAAAAACATTTTTGAAATTCTTAAAAAAATATAGTTAACTTAAAGTTTATGAAAACGGATAAATATTTGTCCTTAAAGGAGAGAATAACATGCTCATTGACACCAAAATCTCAATTTTTCTGAAACTCTAAAATGTCACATAGCACGTTCTTCCAAAGGCTCTAAAATTCGGTTGGGTTAAAATAACTATCTTTTGAAATTAAGTAACACGCATCACAATGTAACATGCATACCAATAAAAAAACTTGACTGTTATTTAAATAGCTTTGTTTAACTATTTTATTTTAAATTTAAATGAAGCTAATTATGCAATATCTAAACACACAAAAAAAAATCTTTCTTTTTTAACAATACAGGTGTAATTTTGTTCTAAACGTTATTATAAAACAATAAAAAAATATTTAAAAGAACATGATTTTTTAGCCTACTTTTCTTTTTTTTTAATTCGAAATAATTAAAAAAAATGAAAAAGTATTTATTGACATGCGGTCGAAGTCTGTCTGTCCGTCTGTCTGTTCGTACCCCCCTTCCAAAATCGGTTCTATCATTCGGATCTTAAAAAATCTTTTTTTGTTAGAAAGCTTGACCTCAGAGCTCCAACTTTCATACTTTTTGTCCACCTGTCTGTACTTCCGGACGGACATAAATCTACTATCTGTCGGCGAATTTCCCATTGAATTAGCATTGAAATTCAATTTTAGTTAATTTAAATCACTGTTGCAAAATCAATAATGGCATGAGAAACTTTATTTAAAAATTTTTGAAGCAAAATAATTTGTTCATGAATCATTTTGGAATGACGTCATAAAATGTAGCACAATGTGATTCTTTGATTGTTCATTAATTGTTTACCAAGAAAGCGGCAAGGCATATTTTTTGCATACAATTATGCTTAGTTTTAATTTACATTTATTTTTTTAATGCAGTTTGAAGTAGTTTCATTATTTTTGTTATTAATAAATATTTAATTATTCTTCGAACTACAAATAAATCAAGCAGACGATAAATAATATTAAGTTATTTGTGAAAGAATATTAAGGAAAATAGTTGATTTTGGCTTTTAGAAGTTTAAATTATAGCTGGATGCTGTGTTTAGCGATCTTTTTTCTAATGTGTGTAAATCTAGTGTAGAAACGATTGTTGATGATATTTACTGTTATGAACGTAGTTGTTTCCCGATTAGAATTTCAGTAAGTATTTAAGTAACAGGAAAGTAGGCTATTTTAGTTCTTTAAGAACTTTTTGTTAAATGTTAAGAACAGGGGGAATCTACATTTTATTATCTTTTTAATATCCATAACTCATATTTACGTGTGTTCCTTTCACATTGGTTCTCAGTTCTTAGAGGGGACCCTACTCTCTTCTTAGGTTCAGAAGATATTTTATTTTTTTTCCATGCGCACCCACGCGATATTTTGGGGGAGTTGGAATACCAGAGAGGAATTTACAGACACCCCGAACCTGTCAGGCGTGTAAACGAAGTGTGAGTTACACTTTCCTGTAAATGACGCGCTTAGAGAGATGGGCGAGAAATGAACAGAATATTCATTTTAACCTGCTTGTGTATTGTAAAAATAAAAAGTCATATTGCACCAAAATGTGGTGCCATTTGTTGGTTACAAACAATCTTACCAAAATTTTTCTTTTCCATTGCACCAAGGTAGATCTATTGAAAATTGTCAATTTACACAAAATAAAAATATTTGGGCTTCAAATTTACTTATTATGTTTTTAAAGAAATTATTTACATTTTTAAAACTATTGGCAATAAAAAAAGTTCTAGCCTAAATCATCTGCGATTTTAAATAAGTTTTTTTTAAAAAATAAATATACTATAATTATTGTTACATTTCTTTTACTTAGAATTTAAGGTACACATTAAAGTAAAAAATTGTAACTTAAGCCTGTATATTGCATATTTTTATCCAGTTGTACGACTTTTTTTCATGCATAATATATACAAAACCCAAATACTTTTTAAACATGACAAAATCATACTTTAAGAAGTTTTTATGCAAATCAAAATTTGTTACACAATAATGCTTTTTGGAACACAAACATTACACAACTATTATTTAAAACAATCTACTTACCCCCTTGCCCAGAAGAATGTAGAAGAAGATGGAGGGTCTGTGATTTTTTCCTTGCTTTTTTTTCTTAATGAGTGAGGTGTTTCGAAGAAAAAGAAAGAACGTGAGATGTAGTGCAGAAAAAATACATCCGGATTTCTCATTTATTTATGATTCTTAGACCTACAAACGGGTATTGTTTGATGTGGATATGACTTTTCAATGGTTACAGTAAACACCTGTTAAGAAAAACAGTCCATAGAATTTGTGACAATTTTTAGAAACCATTTATTACATGTGAGATGTGAACAGTATCAATTTTTATGATTGTCATACTGCATTGAACATTGGCAAGTATGAATTCGCACAAATCTTATATTTGAAGTTTTGAAGTATTTTTATTTTCTCAATTCAGAATATAATTATTTATCTACAAAGTTTTTACCAACACAATTTTTCTGTTTTTGTGACTGGATATTTCTATTGAAATTAGTCGAATTTTTAAAAGAAGCTCAACATTTTGCTTTCATAATCGCTTTTGAAAATTTTAGAACTGTAAACAACACAATTTCAGAATAAAGAGGCAACGAAGCAAAGGCCCATACTGAAACAAGAGCTAATAGCGCTATTGCTATCCTTTTGTATTTGAAAAAACAAAAAGTTACTCAAAACCATGAAAAACGAAATTTCAAACGATGTAATGCCCACTGAAGTTCAAGTACTGAACGACAAACAGACGAAAAGACAAACTTAAGTATAAAAGATCGGTATCTAATATCTTACCTTTCTAACAAAACAAAAAAGATTTAAAAACAAGTAGGTTTGTAACAGAATCTGTCACTTAACCCGCTTCCACACAACAGTTGTATTTAACAGCTAAAAAGGTGCCAAACACAGCATTAATTCTATATTAATTTGGCTAGTTTCATTTATTTTATTTCGAAAATTAAATAATTATTACTTATCGTTTGCAAAAATTTATCTATATTTTAAAGAATGAATATGTAATATTCCTCGCTTTTAAATAGAATGAAAATATTTCATAACAACTTACGTCGTCAAGAATCTCGTAGTGAAATATATTTGACGTCATTTCAAACTGATCGATGTCGCAAAAATAAATTAATTTTAATTTATTGTCTAAAAGAGCTAAAGTTTCTCGAGCGATTATTGCGAATATGGCAATGGTGATTTAATTATAATAAAAATGGCTTCCTATGCTTTTTAAATGAGCATTAAATGTTGCAGTTTTTTACACAATTAAAGTACTTCGAATTCGAATTTTTTCTGACATTTCAATGTCTTCTAATTTCGATGCGCTAAATTTTTTTGACGTATCACACTTGTCCGTAGCATTTGTAGTTTGGGCTATGAAAGTGGGTGACGGACAGACAGACGGACGGACGGACTCTTCCACTTTTTACGTTATAAACGTGGTGTGGAAGCTAAAAAATAATATTGTTAGAATTGAAGTTAAAATAGATCTTCATAGGGCAGGTGGACGAACAGACGGACAAACGCACAGTCAGCCGAACAAAAAGTAAAAAAGATAGAATTCTGATATCATGCCTATAAAAAAAACTTCAAACTCGGACTAACATCAGAATTTGGAAAGGTGGTATGGACAGACGGAAGGAAAGTTCTACGACATCAATATATAGTTTATATTTAAAAAAAATTCTTTCGCAATAATAAAAAAAGAAAATAGGTTATAATACATACAATTGTTTAAACATTTAAAAAAAAATTATGTAAGACTTTTTCTAGTTAATGCATAAAATAATTTGTTCAATCGAGCATCGGTTAAGAGTAGTTCTGTACGGTTTACGTCAAATATGCTTCTAGAATATTACTTTTGTGTACTAATTTGTTTTATTTTATACGCTTACGAGTGAATGCTTTTCAGTGCGGTAACTCTATACGCAGTGAAACAGCTTTTACAGTATACCAAGATAATCCTCATGCTATTTTGTTACTATATTCTTTCAACTACCTATTTATTTATTGGATGACTACAAAATGTTAGAAATATTTTTAATAAGATAACTACCTAATAACATAATTTTAATATTTAAAATTGATTATGGAATGTATATTTCTTAATTCACATTTTTACCTATTCTTCTTATTATTTATATAAGAAGTTTCACTGTCTTAAAGCATCTGCCCAACATTTACAACAACCATTCATACATCTATCATAATAGGCAAATTTTGACAACAACTTGATTTGTAGCCTGTCAAAGCAGCCGTTAATTTTCAATTTAGTTTTGTGTCACAATTTTATATAAATTGAACTAGTTTTTGAATAATGAAAGTGAAAGGAACCTTTTGCTATAGTTCTAACTCTAATTTATAAAAATATATTGGTTTTTGCATATTTTTTTGCATGTATGTTACTATTTCTTTAATTAGTGTGATGATAAAAGCACAACAATATTTTAACTTATCTTTTGCGATGACACTTTAGCTTGGGTTGAACTTTAGTAAGTGGAACTTTCCAAGATACTTTTTTTTCAGATGCAAAACAAAAAAAAATGTAGAATAAAAAAAATTAATCATAATTACAATGATCTTACTACTTTTATTATTTAAATTAAACCTCAAAATCTGATGCAGAAATAAAATACCATTTGCACAAAACTCAGCATCTTTTTAACATTCATTAATACTAAAAAACATCTTATCTCATTAAATTATATCCTAATGCCCGATAAATGAATCCTGCAATATTCTTAGACAAGAGAAGATAGTGAATTTTCGGCGACAAGTGAAAATATAAATGTTGGTCGACAAGACAACTTGAACAGCTAATCTTCTAATTCCAACAATCACCTCATATCATAACTCTTCAACATTCACTTTCCCATAACTCACAATAGGCTAATTTCCAAATGCCAACATGACATTTAGGCTTGACAAAAGCAGTAATTTATTATCACCTCGCCTTTTCAACGATACACACTTTGGCTTGGCTTGAGCTTCAGTAAACCATTGAGCTAGAAGAAAAGTGGAGTGAGGTGTGTGATTCACTGAACAGGGCAGCAAACGGGCCGGTTCAATAACGAAACGCGGAGGCACTGCAGCAGAAACGAACCGGGCTGAAAACCTAGAAACTTGCCTATTTCGCTATCGGGTTCGTCTTCGCTGGTTTTTAGTTAGTGTTCCACATGGTTATTTCTTAAAAAAGTTTGAATTTAAAGTTAAAGAAAGTTAATTTCTTTCGAACTATAAAAATGTTAAAATACATTTAGGAGCCCAAGTCAATATGATAGAGGGGTCTCATACAAGCATTGCATACAAGTGTAGGGAAAATAGTCTTTTTCTGCCCTGTTCGCTCAAAAGAGTGTGAGTGGGTTTTCGGCTCGCTGACACCTCACTCCAGTTTCCCTTCTAGCTCAATGCAGTAAACTGAATCCTTCTCTGTAGCTCTATCAGGGGCGCTGTTAAAAACCGACAACTGCTGAGTGAATACGAGCTTTGTTTGTTGAAGATAATCAGCAAGACCTACCGCTTACAATTTGGCACCTAGTCAGCGACTTTTAGCACCAAGACGAATATTTTAGGATGTGTTGTTTTATTCACGTGATTGATTATACTTTGTCTTATTTGCACTTTGAGGTTAGTTTGGAATGGCTGTTGTAAGAAAGAGTTGTTTAATTGCTGTTAACCTTTGTGCTTTTCAGGTGAAGAAGGAAGGGCTGGTTCGGTTTTGGTTGAAGTAAATGTAATGTGTAAATAACTTTTGTGAACGCGATGTCTAACACTCTAAAAATATCTCACAGAACTTCCATTTTTTTTAGCTGTAACTCAGCTGCCAGTTTTAAACCGTAAAGTATATACAGTAATATTCTTTGCTCAAAGGTTTAAAATTGTAACATACTCTAAACCATAACCCATTATCAATATATCATGAGTAACTAAAGTGGTGTGACATCGCGTGAAATTAGTTTCCAGGTAATGCAATTTAAAACTTAAATATTAAAATTGATAAATGTAAGGAATATGCATCTGCAATTAGTTTACTTCAAAATGAAATTATAAAAAATTTATTTACAACTCTACTTTAAACAAAATATGTTTCACTCAGTTCTGTTTAATGCTTTTAGCTTCCACACTACGTTTATAACGTAAAAAGTGGAAGGTATTATAATCGTTCAGTCTGTCTGTCTGTCTGTCCGTCACCCACTTTCATAGCCCAAACTACAAATGCTACAGACAAGTGCGATACGTCAAAAAATTCAGCTCATCGAAATTAGAATAAATTGAAAATTTCAGAAAAGAATTCGAATTCAAAGTACTTCAATTATTTAAAAAACGGCAAAATTTAATGCTCATTTAAAAATCATAGGAAGCCATTTTTATTAGAATTAAATCAACATTGCCATTAGCAACAATCGCTCGAGAAACTTTAATTGTTTTAGACAATAAATTAAAATAAATTTATTTTTGCGACATCGATCAGTTTGAAATGACGTCAAATGTATTTCACTACGAGATTCTCTGTATGTTGATATGAAATGTTTTCATTCTATTTAAAAGCGAGGAATATTACATATTTATTCTTTGAAATATAAATTAATTTTTGCAAACGATAAGTAATAATTAATGAATTTGCGAAATTAAATAAATGAAACTAGCCAAATTTAGCATGTAAATGTTTAATGTAGAAATAATGCTGTGTTTGGCGCCTTTTTACCTGTTAAACACAACTGTTGTGGAAGCGGGTTAAGTGACAGATTTTGTTACAAACCTACTTGTTTTTATGCACAAAAATGTCTTCTTTATGTGATTATTCAGAGAAAATAAACGGAAGATTTACAAAAACACCAACAAAACCTCCCCAGAAGGGGTCACAGACCCAAGACCCCTTTCTCACATTTGGCAGACGACCCCTTAACCTTCATCTTCCGCATAATAGTCTGCCGAGCAGAGAACAAGCCCTTCTTCCAGTAGCGTTGCAACCTCCCCACTTCTGACCACACAATACAACCCTACTTCTACCACGAAATCATTTAGTAGCACTTAGCCGCTCTTTGGTAGACGGGAATCCGGGAAAAATCCGGGAGCAGCTTGGGGGTTTGAATGCGTTGGAGATGCTGTGGAGTCGAATTTAATGCAATTACCGGTTCGCCAAGCGAAGACATGATTGTTTCTGTGATACGCCCAAACTAAGGCTTGGCGAATGATTCGGAGCAACGCTGTTTACCAATAAAATTAAGAGGGGTGATCAGGACAGTAGACCTAATGCATTATTTAAGAAATCTTAATTGACCTTTCAAAGCATTCCTTTTAACTCAAACAACTTTTCCCCGGGTATGAAAATTGTAACAACAGCAAAATAAAACAAATATGAAGGGAAAATATAATCTGGTTGTTAAATTTTGAATTTGTTAGATTATCCGTTATGATGAATCTACATTAAAAATGTTAACAATAAATTATTACATTACCGGATGATATTTTGCTTTCAAATTTGTTTTATTTGTTAATATTCTGTAAATAGTTATATTTTTTTTATTCATTATTAAAAAATAAAACAAATTTGTTTTATTTTGCTGTTGTTATACTATTTTCATACCTGGTCAAAAACGCTTATACAGCAAAGCAATGATTTCTCAAAGTTTAGCATTTTAAAACTATCGTATGAGCTATCGTATAGAACGTTTTATATAGAAGTGATTACGCTGAGAGTGCGTATTACATCTTTTTGGCGACTTCCAGAAGGCTTACCCTTTTTCACGCCAAGCATTCTCCTCTTATTCTAAGCTCTATTGGCAGAACTTTTATTTGTTCTTTTTGTGGGGTTGTTTCTTTGTGAAGCTTTTATGGGGAAAGTTTGGAATTTTTAGATCTGGTTTGTGGGTCTGTTTCGCCAAGAACCGCTGTAAGTTCTGTAGTGGCACAATTCAAAAAAATAATTGATGAGTTTTATAGCATTACATAAGTCGTTTATCACAGCACTAGTCAATTTAAACCTAATAAACCAATGGTAATGTTTCAGATGAGTAAGTCTCTTGTTTTCATTTTTCTCTGGTACTGCGATTTCATTGGTTGCTTCGGTTTCACTCTCAAAATGACCGATATTCCGATATAGATGAAAAGAAACTTTTCCTTCTATGCAAGTTTTCTTTAACAAATGTTTTGAACAACCAACAGCACAGCAAGAAGTTGGCATTTAAAAATTTAATAAATAAAATATTCTTAAAAAACTCCTTTTGAACACCAAAACAAAAGAAATTACATACAACTCAAAACAAACCGTTAGAGTTGTTGCCAACCACGACGTGAAACAAACCTATTGATATAAATAGATATCTTCTTGAAAAATGTTGCATTGGAGGAATATGAAGAGCTTCTTGTCATCCTAAAGCAGGATGCCGTTGTACAGATGCAGGATTTTTTTGATCGAATCAGAGGAAAACAACAAAAAGTTCTGAAAGTACTAAACAAGACTACTTTCCTGTTACTAATATACTTAGATAAATTCTTATGTGTGAACAGACAAATAACTCAGAAATAAACGGAAGGATAAAAAAGTATAAAAATCATGTGTCTTATGTCATACCTTTTAAACAAAAAAGAATTTGGAAAATGTGACGGTTAGAATGGAAGTTGTACGGAGTTTGAAGTACGGACAGACGGTCAAAAAGTATGAAAAATATGTCATATTTCTAAAAAATATAAAATAAAATCAGATTGTTAGAACGGAATTTGAGCGTACGGATAAACGGATGGGCATACGAATGTTAATATCCACTATTTCAATACCCTACTTTCAATTTTTAATGAAAAGAAAAATAGGATAACAATAATATAACATAATTAGACAAGCAAATTCCCAAATGGATTTCACATCTTAAGACCAGTAAAAACATCAAACTTAATCTCAACATTCAATCTCTCTGAAAACAAAATTATGCAAACAAATCTTCTAAAACTCAAAAATAAGAGATACATTGCCAAAAATCGGACTCTCCCCATCAGATGTATCATTTCTATTTCTGGCAGTATAGGAAATATCTCAGCAAAAAAGAATAAGAAGAGTCGACCACTTGTGCGTCCTGCATCCACTTTTAATGGGGACACTGCTGGAGTACGGCAATCACAGATATTACGCTTTTCCGGAGAGCTCGACTTTCGCTTTTTTTCCCCGATCGGGGCGCGTATGTTCAGTGCGAAAGTATCTCAATGTATATGGAGAAATAAAATAAATATAAATAAATGTACAGAGAAATAAAATAATAAAAGAATTAACATATATGTAAGCATTAAAATAAATATATAGAAATAATATAAGTATATATAGAAATAAAATGATAAAAAAAATAAAATAAGTATATAGGGAAATAAAATAAATATAAATAAAATACAGGTGTAAATGAGAACTCCATTTATCCCCACTAACTCCAATGGTATCATTCCAAACCATAAATTTAACTATCATACGCAGGACAAGTAAAAGTGTTGTCTTTTCATTAAATTAAAAGCTATTTTTCTTTAAGGTGGAGGAACGGGCGGAAAAACGTACATACAGGGAAAAAAAAGTAAGTTAAAATAAATAGTTTTTCTTCTATTTTCAACACGTGTAATTGATTAAAAAATACATGCTTTAAACAAACCAATTATCCGAATTTTATATTTTCTGAATGAATAATCCGAATTGAGAGATTGGGAACGGTCTCAATTGAGTTCAACTGTATAAAAATTGTAATTTTTAAATTGTAGTAACGCATATTACTTTTTAATACTTACAATACTTCGACATCGTCATACAGGGACTTATTATTGTGTGTAGTAGTATTTCAACTACAAAATGTTTTCATCAGTATCGTGATTTGAAACTCATTCGATGATTTCAGCAAACTTTGAATCTCATTTAGTTTCTCACAGAAATTCCCAAATATGTAGCGACTATTAATTCACTTAATACATTGTGTGTACCATTGCAATGCATTGAGGAAATTCGGATAATGTGGTAATAATTGATTCGGATAATAGGAGATTCGGTGATTAGAATGTCTCACAATCGGGTCTCAGCCTAATATACCTTTACACAGGGTGATCTAATAAATTACGAAAAAATTATCCGCTAATTGCTAAGTAGTATTTAGCAAGCATCAGCACTTTTTGGATCACCTAGTAGAATCGAGTAGAATGCTAATGTTTACTATTAATATGCGTTTACTGTTAATTTCGAAGGCTTACTTGGTTAGAGATATTATTATGTAATTGCTTTACATGTTTTTCATTGAGGAAGTTTATATCGAAATAGACACTAAAATTAGTTTTAAAATATGTTATGTAAATATGCATGACTAATTTAAACTGAAATACGATCCCTTATGTATGAGAGGATACTAAGTTGATGGAATGGAAGTTGAAGGTAAAGTCGAAGATGTTTTCATGGAGGAATCATATTATGAAATCGGTGAAGAGTGTATAATTGTGAAAAAGATGGCCCGGTTCAACGGCCAAAAGAGGATTCAGAAGAATCAAAGAGCCAAAAGGATTTAAGAAAAGAAATAATTCTAAACACCAATCGCGAATTGAGATCAAAACAACAAACTCTGCCATGTAGTTCTGTTAAATCTTATTCTGGAAGTTTTGACGCAAGACAAAATAGTCAACCAATGACAACCGAAGAAGCTTCGAAGGCAACTCTACCAGTTCTTCGAAAGAGAAAAAGACGAAACTAATTTAATGAAAATGTACTGTAGTATATAAGAGTGTATACTTAGTATTTCAAAGCAAATCTAAAATTTACATTAAGCATACGTAATTTAAAAGTATTTAAAGGATTTTATATTTCAACTATGCTTTTTCATTCGTAAAGCTACTATATGTTTAGGAAATAATTTTTATCAACATTTTAATTGCTAGTACATATTAGGATTGATTCGCCATAATCGTTATGACGTTTTTAATTTACACATTTGTAGCCAAATTTTTTAAAAACCGTTGAAGGCTGATTTATATGCTTATAATTACTTGACGATATATTATACTTATTACTCTGGTAAAATCTATGAAATGTGCTATGTAGATTATAAGTTGCTACTATTCTTGTATGCGGCTATGTTTTTATTGTTTGCATATGATACGTGATGTTTGTACTGAACTAGCAAGAGCACATGGATTGTCTCAAGGAATCCATATGGTATGCGTTTTAATAGAGTCATCAGTACAGAGGATGAGGATGAACTGCAAGGATGTGCACCATAGGTGTACACCAATATATTGGATATATGAATATTCTGTAGCTTTTCAGAAAGCAAATGCTATGTTCCATTCTCAATGTTTGGCATTCTCAGGCCAAATGGAATGCTTCAATTAAATTTTTCTGAAACATTCATCATTTCATCAAATTCAATATTTTTTTTAAAAAATTCGTTAATAGTTTTAATTTAATTTTTTTTTAATTAAAATATTCTAATATGTAAATTAAAATGTATATTAGTAATGAAATAATTGTAGTACATATAAATGAAACGTATATTTATGCCCACATAGTAATCCTTTCGTTGTTCCAGAACCAATTCGCATGTTTCACGTGATGAGTGGCAACAGTTCCAGAGGTATTGTTTTCATGTTTCTTCCTTCTAGAGATTATTTGTTTTGGCAATAATTTGATCTAATTATTTCAATTTAATATAAAAAATATTGGAATTGTTAAATAATTTTGGACATTGTGTGTTTTCTTATTTCTTTGTATGTTAGCGATTTCTTTGATTTTTTTTCTTATTATTTGTTTCGTCATCTTTGTCCTCTTATTGTTCTTTTTAAGTTGTGTAATTTCTTGCACTGTAATCTGTAGAATAATTTTATCGAAATACCAAAGATGAAATATCCTATATATACTAAATATCTGCGATTTCTACCACGTTAAGAGTTAAGCTGTAACAAATAAATGAAATCAGAGAAGTGCAAGAATGAAAACTGGCAGCTACGTCATCTGAAACAACCCAATTTTGTTTCTTGGTCGAGACAAAAATTCGATGTAGACAACCAAACTCTAACCTATTGTTTTAAACTATCGACATGTTTTAAAATGGCCCTCCGTAAAAAGATTCTTTAAAAATAATTCCACAAAAAAAAGATCAAAATCTCGGATTTAGTCCTGGTTCCCCTACTTCAAGACTATAGTAGTAAAGATTTGAGAATAGGGGGGGGGGGGGGAAGGCACACAACTAAGAGATGTTAAAATGTATTGCTGAATCTCTTTCGCACCTGTTTTTTTTATTAATAAACTACACCGAAACTTATAAATTTGGGGGAAAATTTCTTTTTAAAAGCTTTTTCCTTTATGAATTCTCAGAATTTTATATTGTTTATTTGGATACTTTGAATACATATTTAAAAAAAATGTGTTTACTAATCTTAGTAATTGGAAATAATAAAAAATATATATAATTTTGTAAATTTTTAGCATACTCTAAAGTTTATTTGCGAAAAGTGCGCTATTCAGCAACCAATCCCACTATTCAGCAACCAATTGTAAGACAATTTAAATTCACAGATAAATGCAAATTTAGAAAACAATAAAATAATTAGATATAGTGTATTACATCGAGCTTTGTTTTACATGAAACGATGATTTACAGGTAAGTTTCTGACGGTGCTTCTACTTAAAACTACTTTTTACCCCTATTCAGTCATTTTTTATGTTTGCAGTTTAGCTATATTAAAAATTCAATTGAGTAGAAAAACAACCTACCCAAAATGGTTGATATGCTTCAATAATAACTATAAAGATAAAATAAATTCTTATAGTTATAATTTCATTCTTTAAAAAATTTTAAACATATTTTTCTGAGTTTAGATGAAGATTCAGAATTAATGGTACGTATATTAACCACTTATAATCTTCGCATAGTTTTTGTCTATGACTGTGCTGTAAAATTGCTGTAATTGTCTGGGAAATTTGTAAATTTGTGCCGTAAAATTAAATAACTAACGAAAAATTATTTAGGAAAAAAAGATGGTAGTACCTTTCATTTTTAAGTTATCGAAAATATCAGAAACAGTGCACAACTCCTATCCACAAACAGCGCATTCAGTCTATCTCTAATACAGCTCGAAAATCCGGTGAACTTTTAGAACTTTGATATGATCCGATTATGGTTCGGAGTTTTAGAGGACTTATCGGTTGCGAAAGGGGGGCTAAAAATGTAAGAGGATTTTGAGGACCACAGGAAAAATGTCTTCTGCGTTTTTTGTCGTTCGTGTTCCCAGTAGCCTCGACCCAGGGGGGAAGGGGGTCACTTGGGGCGGTCACGATGGGTTCGAGAGTAACAGAGGGTTCTGTTCGCAATAAAAAAATATGTATCTATATAATGGTTTTTAAGAGAATGGTGGTTTTGTAAATTTGGAAGATGTGGAATGTTTTTGTGTGTTTGAGAATTGAAATCGAAATTGATTTTATGGTAGGCTATCTATATAAATAAAAAGGAAACGTTGGGTGGGTTTGAGTGTGTATTTGCGTGTGTAGGTGCCTTGTAGACTATCTCTGCCTTAAACTACGCATCCAAGACCAATATATTTTAAGATGAGTAGTTTGAAATCAGGTCTGCGATACTAAGACATAGATAAAAGCTTTTGGACCGGCATAGCTTTAAGATAACTATTTTACTATAGTAACACAAATTCAACTGTCCAGAACGTTGAAAAATGTAAAAATGCAACAATCGTACAAGATCTAAAACTACCCAATAGAGGTAGGTAGTTTTAATTATTGTCGCACTAGAGCTACACGAGGGATATTGGCCGACGGCCGTCATAATTTAACAACCCAATAGAAGCATAAATTGTCTTGTTAACTAAAGTACCTCCCTTCACTTAATAGATGTATGACCAGTTATCTCCAATATCTGGGGTTCACTAGGTCATAATTTCATTTCCGAGCTTACCAAAGGTACGACCCACTATCTTGTCCCTTCCCTAAAAATGACAGCTTCCTCTCTCCCTCATTAAAATTACAATGTTTGGACACAGACCGATATCTTTTAAGATGAGTCAGGCCGCGACTTCGAAACTAGAACATATCTAAAAGGGTTTAATCTCACCTACATAGAATATAAATATCTAACTAGAGTAACCCAAATACAAATGTCCAGAATGTTGGAAAATGCAAAACTCCGATCCCGATCCGGGCTTCAATAGATCAGACTCTAATTTCCTCTCCTACCTACACTATCTACAATGTCCCTTTCCTAAAAATGACAATTTTCCCCTCTCCCTCATTAAAATTACAATGTTTGGACACAGACCGAGATCTTTTAAGATGAGAGTTGCTTGACATCTAACTAGAAAATATGGAAAATAGTTTAATCTCAATTTCACGGAATATAACTATTTTACTAGAGTAATCCGAATCCAAACGTCCAGAATGTTAGAAAATCTAAAACTTGGACAAAATACAGAATCCCGTTCCAAGCTTCAATAGGTCAGCATTTCGTTTCCTCGCTTACCAAAGGTACGACCCATTATCTACTATGTCCCTTTCCTAAAAATGACATTTTCCCCTCTCCCTCATTAAAATTACAATGTTTGGACACAGACCGAGATCTTTTAAGATGAGAGTTGCTTGACATCTAACTAGAAAATATGGAAAATAGTTTAATCTCAATTTCACGGAATATAACTATTTTACTAGAGTAATCCGAATCCAAACGTCCAGAATGTTAGAAAATCTAAAACTTGGACAAAATACAGAATCCCGTTCCAAGCTTCAATAGGTCAGCATTTCGTTTCCTCGCTTACCAAAGGTACGAACCATTATCTACTATGTCCCTCCCTAAAAATGACAGCTTCCTCTCTCCCTCATTAAAATTACAATGTTTGGACACAGACCGAGATCTTTTAAGATGAGTTGTTTGACGTCAGGACCCGTCTTCGCCATTAAGGACGTATGGAAAAGAGGGCAGTCCCGATTTCCCCCAGGATTCCACGAGGTGCTTTCTCCTGAATTATCCAAACTGCCCACCACCCCTCAACCCCACAGAAATGCGGGAAAAGGGAGAATGGGTTAAGTACTGAGTCATGGGGAATGCCGTAATGGACGAGGTATGCTCAATTATGTCTGGATTCTACTGTTAATTGTGTGATTCGGGTATGGGGTTGAATTAAATTTGTAAAGTTTAATTGAAAGTGAAGTTAATTCTTTTAAAACAGCAAATCATCTGATGTTATAATTGCAATAAGACTATTTTTTAATATTTATTTTGACTTGAGAATATGTGTAAAATCTCTAATTGCATACACGAGTACGTGGAAGTCTAAATGTGATACTGCTTGTAATTTATATAAATTATTTAAATTTTCTGAAACAATCATTTAAAAATTGTAACTTATTTGAAGCAAATATTACAATTAAAAGTCCCAAAGAGTTTTTTTTAATATGAACTATCTCTAAAGAAAGAAAAAGGTATATATTAAATTCTAATATTAAATGGTAGATTTATTAGAGAAAACTCCGATTTTGTCGATGTAGGAAAATAATGAATATTTATTTAAATTTCAAAATTTTGCCTAAGCCGTTCAAATTGTTTGCAAGTGTTACTTTGAATTCTTTCTCACTTTACAGCAATAACTCCTAAATAGCCGGTAATTATATTAAACTCATGAAAACTATGATTCTAACTTTAATTTGTGTTTATTTATACGATATGTTTCTCCTTTGATTTCTTTAAACTGACACAAAATTTAAAAGCTTGCATTCGTGAAAATCTAGTAAACTTTGATCCAAAGCATCACCTTAGCTTCGTCATCTAGTAAGGACATGTAAAAAAAGCCATAATAAAAACGCTGGAAACGCTGCTTCTAAAATGTCCTAGAAAAGACTATTTGTATTTTCCTTGCTATATCTGTATTATAAAAAGAATAAATTATCTGCTAATACCTTTCTTTAACACATGCTCGTGTGACTTCTAACATTCTCTTATTTAGTCCTTGTGTGATAAACTTTGAAAATCATCCTAAGCCAACAGTGCCCACCCGCTGTCACAGTTTGTATCTTCACCACCTTCAAACAAACAAATCGACAATAAGTGTCTCGCAATCCCACTTCTCCTCTGACCCACTACCCCGAGTCGGACAAATAATTCCATTGACATCCTTTCATCGCTCAAAGACCCCCCCCCCCCCACCGCATTCCGAACAAGACTATCCACTCGGTACGCCCTCCCAATTAAACACGGCAACCGCGATAATTATTAGTTTTGAGAAATGTCGACGGCAAGACATAAAATTACGCTCGCGACTGTCAGTGCGAAGATGGGGGGGAGTGGGATCTCTGTGAGGTGTTTATGCTGTTTAATGGGAAGGGGTAATAGTTGTTTTAGTTATTTTTGAATCTCTAAAAGTTTTCTGTTGATAAAATTGAGGATGCAACTGCAGTTTGTTTTTAATACAACGGTAAATTTATTACTACCCGTCTTTTATAAGACAATGGAGTAACAATGAGGAAAGGGAAGTGAAGCTTATAAACACGTAATTCTATACTCAATAGATAAACTGTCCTTAAATTGCTAAGTCGTATATTAACCAAAACTTTTTGAGAGAAAGTCTCCACTCGAATGAAAAACCATTTGGATAACTCTTGTGAATTAGGTTTCTAAACAAAACTACGGATGTCTGTGATGATAGTGTGATGATCTGTACTTGTGAATACATTTGTCAGGTTGTATGAAAAAAGCTTTTTTATCGGACACACCTTTGACTTCAAAACGTTGGCCACAATTGACTTTTAATGTTTTACTCTTCTAAAAATTCTTCAGATGGCTTAATTTTACTTGACATGCCTTGAAAACGTCATTAAGTTTAAAGATTTTTTTTCAGAAAAGTTTCCAACAAAACCCGATAGTTTGGAAGCAAATGTTACCAGGTAAATATAAACAGGATATTAGTTCTTGAACATCCTCCGTTGAGTGAAATCGTATTACCGGACCCTCGCATAGCTTTCCCTCAGAACGCCGCGTAGAAATTAAATATTTATAATTCCGAAGAATGCCGCAAAGTCCTCTCATTAAATTACAATCTTCGGAAATGGAGCCCTCTTTCGGAATAACACCGTTTTCTCATTTCCCGATACATTACACACCCGGTTTCGATGATCATGAATAATATTTCTTTTGTCAACTCTTCTAACTCTTGGACTGTCGGCAAAGAGCCTTTTCAAGCACTCATTACTGCTGGAATGAGTGGGGAAATTGGACGTGTTAAGGCATTGAGTGCTGATTTATTCACAAATTGAGTTGTCCGCGAAGAATTTGAGATGTCTCAAATCAAAAACAACGGAGTTAACGGATTGCATATACGGAATATTAAATTGTTAGAAACATCGTGTAAACCTGGTATTTGGTTATTGTACACTGTTTAGGTTGGTAACTAGAAAAGTTTCTGACTGGTCAGACGATATAGTGGTAATAATTCTATTATTAAATACTTGGGCAGTTCTACCATAATTTTTAATTTCAAGTATAAAAAACTTGTGAAATTTATTTTTTAAAAATCACTTTAAATATTTGTAAAAAGGTTTATAAGGGTTCTAGAATTACAAAAAAAAAGTTCAGCAAGGTTCATTTGAATTTTTTTTACCAAAAATTTAGGGATGGCAGTTCTTTTTTTTTAAAAAACCGGTTTCAAAGAAACCGGTTTAAACTGGCCTTATGAAAATAACTAATTTTGAATGAAACCGAAGTCACGAACAAACCGGTTAGTCTTAAAACAGGTTTCGGTTTTCCATCCCTACATCATTGTGACGGTAAGGAACGCAAGGTAAAGAAAGGACGGAGAGGAAATTCACGATATTTTCCGGTCTTTTTTGTGTTGAAACTAACTCCAGTTTAATAAAAATGGATTTTTTACTCCTTATACTCCACTTAAACATATTTATAGAAAAAAATTCCAATTATTAATCAAAAATTAACCTTAACCATGGAGGATTGGAAGGAAAGTAATAAAGCCACGCAGCTAATTTTACTGGGGTTTTTAACTTTTGGGATTATTGGTGAAGTATAGTAAAAAAATGAGACTACTAACTGAAATGCGAGTTTTCTGCAATACAGTTTTCATGATTGAAGAATTACTGTAGCTCCATCCAGTGCCTCTCTTCGCCACTTTAGTAATGAGGTCAGTAAATGTATACCAAAACCCAGGGACAAAGTTAGGAGAAGAGAAATACACATTATAAATATGAAAAGCCAAAATTTATGGAAGGAGTTAAGATATAGTATTAGTTTAATTTAAAATCCAAATGAATGTAATTTTTAGCTCAAAAATGTGTTAGTTTGAGCCCTAAACTAAAAATTTAACATTCGGGATATGGGAAGGTAAGGAATTTTCTACATTATTTTGTGTTCTAAAATTTTTTTAGAGTTTCTTTGCTTTAAAATTCCGTTTTGCAATTATATAAGGACCAGTCTATTAGTATAATAAGAAAAAAAATGAAAAGAAATATTAATTTTTTTAAAGTTATGCCCAAGGGACACAAAATTAAAAATTATGGTAGAATTGCCCACTTACCACGCAATGATGGTATACGCTATCAGTATACATCTAACACCAATATATCATCATAATTTATTATATGAAAATGAACATATCATCATATAAATTATATTACCAATTTCAACGCAGAGCTAAGCTCTTCTTTTTACGAATTTATTAAACCTAAAAATTTTTGACTTCGGTTTCTCAGTTCGTGTCTAAACATTGTTATTTTAGTGAAATAGGCAGAAGGTGTCATTTTTAAGGCAAGGACAAGTTTGTGGATAAAATATAACCAAGACCTTCGGTGTAACGAGCTATGGATGTTCACTGTTCAGTGTGGTGCATTGAGTATGGACTTCATTTTCTTAATGCAGGCAAGAAACGAAATGCTCTTATGTAAATTTTACAAACATTTTAAAACAGAAAACAATTTTTTAAAAAACATTAAATACCATACATACGTTAAGAAAATGAATGTTAAAAAATCAAAGTCACTGGTGTAACTAATTGCATGTAAGGTAATAAATGTCCTTTTGTTACTTGCCAAGAGGTAAACCTAATACCAAAAACCATTGTTTTAGTTACTTATGTCACATTCTTCAATTTTTTTGTGCTTTATGGAATCCGAAAGACAATTCAATTTTCTACAGTAAACATTACGTTAATTGTGTGCGAAAAAAAGGGAAAACAAGCAGTAAATACTCGACAATGTTCAACAGAACGTGTAAACCTTATTTATTTCTAACAAGGAACAAATTTAGAGGTTATTTTTTTTTTTAAATCTTTTTGTTGAGTTGGCAGTACCAAGTTTAAAATTGAAATTGAACAGCACTTACCTTTGTTTTTATGCTTATCTTTAAATTATTGTTACCGCTTGAAGGTTGGAAGCACAAGTTTTTTTTAAGGTGAAGAATTAAGGAAAATTCTTCACCTTACTACAAGGAACCATTCTTAAAGGAACCACAAGGAACTATTTCTTAAAAATAGTTCCTTGTAGTTTGTGTAATTTTAATGAACACGTACGAACGAATACGGAAAACTCACTATAATGTCGCACTTAAACATTTTAAAGTTTGTTCAAATATTTAAACATGATTTTTAGAACGCAGGTTTCAAAATCAAGTTTAGAGTTTTCTTATAAGACATGGATAGAACATATTAATATCTGACATTTTTGTAGATAATTCTAGAAAATTCGATTTCTTTTATGGTAACCTCGATTTTTTTAAAAAATGATAATAGTTTAGTATTTATGTTTATTATTTTGTATGTTATGTATTTATGCTTTTTATTATTTTATTTTAATTTAGTCTATGCTAACCGTAAAACTGTGGAAACTAACTAGACTAAATGTTAATCTGTGGTAAAATTGAGTTTTTAACTTAATTTTTAGAAAAAGATATCGATATAAGCTGTAAACCCAGAAATGTCATAATCAGCATATCATAACTACTTCAAAAATAGCAATTGTATTTGGCCCTAAGATTAATACCGAATCCAGTGATCCATGGAGTAATTGTTTGCTCATGCCGTAACAAAATATTCCAACAAATCAAGTTATTCCTAACACTTTTTGAACACCGATGCCCATAAATTTAAGATATTTAATGAGCATATTTCAGATCTGGAGTGGCTACAGAAATGACGAAAAAGAAAAAAAAACTCTTTCGCGAGCCTGTGAATCTATGTTACTTGGGAACAGAGCACAAATGAAATAAAATTCGGGAATGAAAGCTGGAAGAAAATACGTCATCTGAAACAAGTCAATTGTTAGAATCTCATAAACTCGTCCATCAATGTAAAACGTCTGGTCTCAACAATATTAAAGAACCATTAACTGACTCACAGCTGAGAATTAAATTCACATAAAAGCTAAAAATAATAATCAATGGTATGGCAGATAACGAAGAGGGGATTTATTTCCACCGAATGACTATCCATAGTTCTAAGAACGAATCAGAACAGATGGAACATCGAACAATGATGAATTCGAACACAAAAACGCGGGAAAAAGTAAACAATTGGAAGCTTTGATGAATGCGAGTCGACTTTGTTTCAGAAACTGTTCTTATCTGAAATTGATCAACATTTTTACGAATCAATTTTTTCTCCGACCTGCGTTTAATTATTTTTTCGATGTGGTTTCTTTGTTTTTGTACACTCTGTGATATCATTTATATATAAAGATTATCGACTGTTGCCATTCCGAAGAGAGAAATAATCGCTGGATGGTATTTTGATATTATTTATTTTGTTTTTTTGGTAAGTTGAAACAAGAGGGGGTTTTTGAAGGTATTTTTCCGAGATATTTGTTAGTCATTAGCAGGTTCTGTATTTCCGGTAAGAGAGTTGCTCTAATTCGAAATCATTATAATGCGATTACAAAAGTTTCGTGAACACTGATAGGTTATGTACAGAAGTGAGGCTGATAAATTAACCCTAACCAAGATTGAAAAATCAGAATTGACACTTCACTATTAGATTTATTTGTAATTTCATAGGCGTTTTTCACTCTTTTTTTAAAATTGGTATAAACATTTTAAGAAACCCTTATAATAAAAGCTCGTCTTTGATAGTTTTAATAAGTATTTCATAAAATTATAGTTTCCATACATTCGTTACCTGTTAAATGACTGTATTTCTTGAACCAAATTTAAGAAAGTGGCTGAATTATTTGACCGATGATTTCTTTTTCAATGAGGCGATTTGGACCAAAGGGATAATTTTGACCTAACCACAAAATACTGCTGAAACGTTTTACTTGATTTTTTAAAATTATAAGTCAAAACAGTGTTTCTGTGAGTGAGAGATTCTTAAGATTGAGTGAGATTTTCTTAAAACTGTGTAATTGAATAATAAGAATATAATTTCGCATATCATTTCAAGTGACGCGCCCGACACCTAAACGGACATCCAAAGCAACATAAAGGAAATATCGTATCCGCTACATCATGATACCGATTTCGTGAATTTAACCTGCGCCCAAGCCCTCTATAAACGAAGATTCTTTTATTAGATTCTATACCCACAACATCATAAAAGTTAAATAAGTGCATTTAGCCATTACCTCCTACTAGATTAAAGCCGTACAACAGGAACGTTTTTCCTTCGTAACGTCATGATGCGGAGGCCAAGTTTGACCCAACTTTTCTCCTACTGTAAAGTGAATCAACGAGTGAATTGTGGAATGTGTGTGGTACAAATAATTTACTTTTTTTCAAGTAATTTTAACTTTTTGAAATTTATCGAGTCATTTTTAAAGGAGAAAAGTTTAGAAAAATTTGGCCTTCACGTCATGACGTCACGAAGGGAAACCGTTCCTGTTGTACGGCTTTAATCTAGTAGAAGGTAATGATTTAGCACAGATTAATATTACCGAGAACTTTCAACACCCCTTCAGCATCGCTCACTAGAACTTTAAAATCACAACCAACGAAAACAATCAGTAACTACTAACACCATCTTGCCAACAATGCAAAAACGACTTTTACACATAATTGGCAGGTTATCATACAAAAAACACTCCCCGCAAATAAACAATTTCACGCCTAGTTCGCTCCCAGGTGTGTCAGGCAATCAGTTGCCGGACCTACATCTGCCGGATTAGGCCACTTTGTACTCGGCGACGTTTTTATTTAATCAGTTCTCGTGTCACGGTTACGTGATGATGAGGACGTCACACACCTGTTGTTGCACAGCGCTCCTAGTGGACCGAGACGGAACTAACTTCAGGTGTTGGTGGGTTTTAAAAAATCTATTTACTAGATTTTTATACCCGGCGTACTTTTAATAATGCACTGGGAATTAAACGAGAGAAAACTTAATAATGCATCTTCTCAAACTTCCTATTTATGCATAAATATTAGTGCTAGCATCATCGTATTAGAACTACACTGTTTTTTTCTGCTTATCTTTAGCTTTAATTTAAGACCAAGATTGTCGATTTCTGTTTACTGGTTTTCTTTTTATAAGCATTTTTGAGAAACTCTTAATATCAGTTGTTACCTAAACCTTACTTTTCTTTTGCGGTTCCTAAAATATAAGGTTTTTCAACAGTTAGGAAAATTTTTCTCAGGAACTATAAAAGATATAAACATGTTTTGTTTTGTTATTTCTTCCTCATTAATAGTTATTTGATTTAAACTGAGGAATTTTAAATATATCTGCTCAAAAAAAAATATATATAACTTTAAATCTGATGTTTTTTGTGATTTTCAATACATACTTTAAAAAAAAATCACTGTAAAAGTATTTTTCAATATTTTTAAATATCCTCAGTTTAAATCAAAGAGCTATATCTAAGGAACAAAATATAAAAATGTTTTAAATGATAGCTCATATAGTTCCTGAGAAAAATGTTCCTAAAGTTAGGTAAATTAACAGATATAACCATCCGACTTCCCTTAAAGGGCAAAAATACTTAAGGAGAGTCCACTTTTAATAGCGGTGGGTAAAAACCAGTGATGTGTGGAAAAAGATCAAAAGCTTTCCAGCGATTCACGTGGGAATTTCTCCGGAGAACAAAAACGCCAGTAATTTTCGGTCGAAAATTATAAGATGTTAAAGACATGTACTGTGGTTAGTTTTCACTGGTTCTTTAACACATTAAATGTTACAATATAAATATAATTGTTTGGCAGTGTGACCACCATACGCACGAGCTTATAGTTTCGTTTGAGTTGAGAATGTGTACTAGAGCATTGATATAATATAAAGCCACTCATTATTGGTTTTTAGATTTGTCGAGTTAGCCAATTGCATAATCTTTAAGGTTGCCACGACTCTGTCTATTTGAGTATGGGCTAGATGTAATGACTCTTATTTAGAATGATAAAAATATTGATTAATGGAGAACGCTTTTTAAAGCAACCAATATTCTGTATTCCGAATGTTTTATGATGACAACTTTACTAATCTATCTGCACTCCCAAAAATATCTAACAACTGTTACATGAAAATAACAAAAATAATACTCCTTTATCGGAAAGTGGTTAGGACACTGTTTTAAGATCGACAAGGCAGTTAACCCTCTAAGGCCAATGTGCTCTTAGTGATTATCACGAGCAGTCATGAGTTTAAAAACTCCACTTAACCGGGTGACTTTGACATTGAAATAGCTTCTTTTGTATTTTCCCCTGGTTTCTTGTTTACGATAATAAAATTTTGTTTAGGTATAAGAAGTTTTTTTTATGAATAAGTTTTTGATATTTCATTGGAGTAATTTCGTATAAGCTTTTAATGCTACTCTATTGTAAGAATGTTATATATTACTGGTCAAACTTTTCACAATTCAAGCACAAGCATAATATTAGTTCCGAAAATTTTAATTTGATTGATAAAAACATTGACTTAGTAAAAATTATTATGCGTTTTTTCTAAGTGTCTTTTTATGTATTCCAATAAATTGCCACTGTTTATCTATTTAACTAACTGAATGATTATCTCGGAATCTCTATCTCTATCATCTCTCGGATTATCTCTATCAGAGAATTGTCCAGAATGCTTACGATATTTTCTTTTTATTGTCGTTTAGGCCAGGCTTATAGTTGCAGAAAAAAAGTTAATTGTCCAAAAATGATTGAAGTCGTTTAAATTCGGCATATCATTAAGTGTCTTTATGTATTCCAATAAATTGCCACTGTTTATCTATTTAACTAACTAAATGATTATCTCGGAATCTCTATCTCTATCATCCCTCGGATTATCTCTATCAGAGAATTGTCCAGAATGCTTACGATATTTTCTTTTTATTGTCGTTTAAGCAAGGCTTAGTTGCAGAAAAAAAGTTAATTGTCCAAAAATGATGAAGTCGTTTAAATTCGGCATATCATTAAGTGTCTTATGTATTCAATAAATTGCCACTGTTTATCTATTAACTACTAAATGATATCTCGGAATCTCTATCTCTATCATCCTCGGATATTCTCTATCAGAGAATTGTCCAGAATGCTTACGATATTTTCTTTTATTGTCGTTTAAGCAAGGCTTAGTTGCAGAAAAAAAGTTAATTGTCCTAAAATAATTGAAGTCGTTTAAATTCGGCATATCAAAAAGGTTTATATATTTTTCTTTGTATCTTCTTTACGTGCTGAGGATTATTCAATAAAATGCATCAAGTAACCCTGAGTAGAAAATTGACAAAAAACATGCTTGCATAAAAAAGTATTAAAAACAAAACTCTTTACTATTATGAAATGTGATTATGAGGGCAACATAATTTTTCACCTCGTTTGTATATCAATACTTTACCATATATCAATTTTCAGTGTGATCTAAATATTCAATCAAAAGAAATATATATATTGTTAACATATATTGAAATTTGTGAGATGTTTACTATTATAAAACATTTCAATATTAAATTTTCACCCAATGCAATGAGATCCTAAGTTAAGTCACCTAGAACGACCTAAGGAAGCAAACCATCTTCAAAACCTATTGAAAAGCATTAAAACGAAACTATCCCCATTATAAAATAGCCATGTATCGCAAAATCATTGCTCTGACTGTTACGAAATCCGAGTTTGAGGATTACTCTATTTCAGCTCAGGACTTATGGCATATTAACCTACAATGTCAGAACTTCTCGTCTCGGACTCTTAAAAAGTCCTTTAATCCTGTATAATGGCAGCAAATGCTAATCTTCGGCTTGGTCGGCGAAGGCTTAGAATCTTGTCCCGAAAGTGGGAGTTAAAGTTGTGGTAATTTTAAAGAGTAGGTATTTGGTGTTCTTGTTTTTATTTTAATTTTCAATTTGTTTCTTTAATGTATTAAAATTTTTTTTGCGAGATCAAACATGTGTTTATTATTTACGTTCTAAACAACGTAAATTAAATAAAGTAAAGTATTCCGAATTTTAATACATTTTCAACTAAAGTTATGTTTGGAAGCTAGACATATTCAGTTGAAAAATTTAATTCCCATTACCACTTTAACATAAGCTTTCTTTGTTTATAGAGATGTTTCAAAACAAGACAAACTTTAACAATATGCCGAAATGATTTTTGTAAATATAAAAATTATTATCATGATAAGAATAATAATAATCTTTGTTGACATATAACCAAAAATTTAGCATTATTTAGTAAAAGTTATTATTTCGATATTTAGTTTTTGTTAATTATAGTGTTTGAGTTTGTAATTAAGAACTTTATTACAAGCTGTTCAAACCCAAACTTTAACTTTGCAATCTAGGCGTTTCTTTTTGTGATTATTTATTTTAAAATATCAGATTATTGGAGTAATGAATTATGTATAAAAAAGAAGTTCATAAAGAACTAAAATAGCCTACTTTCATGTTACTTAAATACTTACTGAAGTTCTAATCGGGAAAAAAAACTAGGTTCCTAAAGTAAATATCATCAACAGCCGTTTCTACACTAGATTTATACACATTAGAAAAAAAAAATCGAAACACAGCACCCAGCTATAATTTAAACTTCTAAAAGCCAAAATCAACTATTTTCCTTAATATTCTTTCGCAAATTAATTAAATATTATTTATCATCTGCTCGTGATTTATTTGTAGTTCGAAGAATAATTAAATATTTATTAATAACAAAAGTAATGAAACTACTCCGAACTGCATTAAAAAATAAGAAATGTAAATTAAAACTAAGCATAATTGCATGCAAAAGTATGCCTTACCGCTTTCTTGGTAGATAATTAATGAATAATCAAAGAATCAAATTGTGCTACATTTTATGACGTCATTCCAAACTGATTCATGAAAATATTATTTTGCTTCAAATATGTTTAAATAAATAAAGTTTCTCATGCCATTGTTGATTTGGCAACAGTGATTTAAATGACTCAACATTGAATTTCAATGCTAATTCAATGGGAAATTCGCCGAAAGATAGTAGATTTATGTCCGTCCGGACGTACAGACAGAGGGACAAAAAGTATGAAAGTTGGGTATCTGATGTCATAGATTTCTAACAAAAAAAGAATTTTTAAGATCCGAGGGATAGAACCGATTTTGGAAGAGGGATACGGACAGACGGACAGACAGACGGAAAGACAGACAGACATACGAACAGACAGACAGATGGACATCAACCGCATTTCAATACCTACAGTGATTTAAATGACTCAAAATTGAATTTCAATGCTAATTCAATGGGAAATTCGCCGACAGATAGTAGATTTATGTCCGTCCGGACGTACAGACAGACGGACAAAAAGTATGAAAGTTGGGTATCTGAGGTCATAGCTTTCTAACAAAAAAAAGAATTTTTAAGATCCGATGGATAGAACCGATTTTGGAAGGGGGTACGGACGGACAGACAGACAGACAGACGGACAGACAGACGGACAGACAGACAGACAGACAGACAGACAGACGGACAGACAGACAGATGGACATCAACCGCATTTCAATACTTACAGTGATTTAAATGACTCAAAATTGAATTTCAATGCTAATTCAATGGGAAATTCGCCGACAGACAGTAGATTTATGTCCGTCCGGACGTACAGACAGACGGACAAAAAGTATGAAAGTTGGGTATCTGAGGTCATAGATTTCTAACAAAAAAGAATTTTTAAGGTCCGAGGATAGAACCGATTTTGGAAGAGGGATACGGACAGACGGACAGACAGACGGAAAGACAGACAGACATACGAACAGACAGACAGATGGACATCAACCGCATTTCAATACCTACAGTGATTTAAATGACTCAAAATTGAATTTCAATGCTAATTCAATGGGAAATTCGCCGACAGATAGTAGATTTATGTCCGTTCGGACGTACAGACAGACGGACAAAAAGTATGAAAGTTGGGTATCTGAGGTCATAGCTTTCTAACAAAAAAAGAATTTTTAAGATCCGATGGATAGAACCGATTTTGGAAGGGGGGTACGGATGGACAGACGGACAGACAGACAGACGGACATCGACCGCATGTCAATACCTACTTTTTCATTTTTTTAATTCTTTCGAATTAAAAAAAGAAAAGTAGGCTAAAAATATAAAAAAAAGAGTGATAGTCAAAAATATTCAAGCACTGTTACGTTTTATTTGATGAGGTCAAAATTATATCGAATCTTTAGTTTGTCTGTTTAGAAATGACTCGTTGTAAACAGAAGCGAATTCTAATATGGCTAATTCCATTCGTGACAGACATGACATCAGACAAATTTTTTGCCGCTTTTTAAGCACTAAATATTAGTTTATTGGTAAAAAATTACTATGGGTGATGTACATATAGGTGTTAATTATAAAAAATACTAAAATTTTAATTAAAGTGAAAATACGTTTAATTAATTGGATTAAAACATGCCGTGACAGACATGACAAAATTGAGACACAGATTTTGAGTGACCATATATTATTACAATTTGCTCTTATTTGGTATGCATGTCAAGTCTAGAATTTTTTGGGAATCTATATAAGATTCCGATCGATCAATCAGAAAGTAAAAAATTACGAAATTTGTAAATAGCAAAATATTAAAAAATATTTATTAGCGTGACAGACATGACAAGGTTTCGTGACAGACATGGCACGTTTAAAATTTTCTATGAATTTATTCTCAAATATCACTTTACTTTTTCAAAAACAACTTGGAGATTACATTATGATGTAACATAGATGCAATATGTTATGTGGCTCACAATAAAGTATTTTAAAAAAATTAAATCTATTAAATCCTATATATATACTAGTGTGGGAATATACTAGTATATAGGGAATATACTAGTGTGGGAGTTGTAATATTGTCTAGTATTTGCTCCTTGCATCCCTTTAATTTTAGTTGATACTAAATATTTTACTTGTTCTGGTTCTGTACGATTTCTGTTATCATTCCATGAAAATCCTCATCGTGTTTCACATTTACCCATTGGCCACATTGCAAATTGTGAGCTGTTGCATTTTGCAGGAGGTATTTTTCGATACATTCAACCTGTATTAAAATTGAAAAAAGTACCCATTTTTGACTCTGAAGTCAAACTATAAAATATTTTGCCACGTGCATATGATCAGAAACAATGCGAGTTTCTTGTACCAGGAATTGTTTTAATTTCTTGCCATGGCAGATGAAGGTTTGTTTTAATTTTTTGTATTTTTTGGGGGGGTGGGGGGGGGGGGGGTTGATACAAGACATTGATTCCAGTACAAGTTTTTGACGCAGCTTCAGCAAACTCACATGGTGTTCTACATTATACTTCTGGCTCGAGTAACCTCTCGGACTTGACACTTAATAGTCCCATTAATGTCATAAATACATCCTTTGCCATGTGATGAGGCTGAGAAATGCCAGACAGTTGAAAGCTTACTATGTCATTGAAAATATTGTGTATTGTTGTTTAAAATGTTTACCTGAATTGCCCTAAATTTTTTGTAATGACTAAATTGCTGATCACAATAACAGCATAAGCACTATCAAAATAATATACCATTGTTGTATATATGGCAGAGGAAGTATTCTGCCAATGCACAGACTGATTTTTATCTTGCTTATTAATATGGGAATAGTTCTTGCTGAAGTCAGTTTGTATCGGAAGTTTCTCGTTTGGCAAATATTGCCTTAAATTAGGGAAAACTATAGATTGTATATGTTTAACATGGCACAAGAACTTTAGAAACTGTTTCTTCTATAAAATTAAAACATCATTTAAAATTCCCTCTTTTGTTTCGAACTGCAGCTTCCTCTTCTTATTATTTAACTTAGTATAGATGGCAATTTAACAGCATTTCTTGACAACTCAACTCAATAAAGTACTTTATTTAATGCTTTAAGAATACCTGTAACACATGTGATAGCGACCATGAAAAGATTAATTATGTGGATCATTTCAATGAAAAACTAATTGTGACAGACATGACAAACGTGAACGATGACAAAGTTTGATGTTCTAGATTTCACTCAAATTTTGAATTTATTTTTCGAATTTTTTACAAACTGTTTATTTTGAGATATAAAAAGAGAAAATAAAGTGTCAATAATTTTTACCCAGCAGATTTTGTTCAAAATAAAAAAAATCCATGTTTTTCGTGACAGACATGACATGGAGACTAACACTAAGTTCGGGGGCAATAACAAAACAATTAAAAGGTTTTCAATATTTTTTTTTGTGTTGTTATGCATAAATTAATCTGTTCTTTAAAAAAATAATTTTGTTTTCAAAAATATATTAGTATTTAAATACTTTATAGGACATCAAACTAAAGGCAAAAATAACAGATTTTCAGTTTCAAAGTTAGTCTCACAATTATTAACTGTAAAAAATTATTTATGCATTTATATTATTATATCTTGTTATTTTCGTAAAATTTGACTTATTTTCTACCCCCTGGAACAAAAAAATAAGAAATTAGTTGGGATTTAAAAAATGATGTCTATGTCACATTTTCGTGGAATCAACCATATATGTTTTTTAAAACTAAACTGTTTTTCATTTCTATCGAATTACTACCTTCACAGCAACGCTGTTCTTTTGAAAATAATAGGATAGTTAGAACAGTTTGCTATTTCTTTCTCATCCTTATTCTAAAGTCTTAACGAGCATTAAAAGATTCCCCTTTGCAGAAGCGGAGAATCTGCGTTGCTTTGCCAAAGTGTTCATGATCTCGTTAGGATAGGCAAAATGACCGCCCTGACCGCTAATGGGTCGGTGCCACTTTGCGGAAAGAGCCTTATAATGGAATTAATGAGTTAAAAGTGTATTGACTGTATCTTTTGCAGTCGCTTATAGATAGATGGTAAATTCCTAGAAGCCGGTGCTTGGCGTCATTTGGCGACTTTTTAAAATGTTTTACTGAGAACTATTAACCTTTTTTGTTTCATTAAAAAATGGTTTTTAGATTGTGGACAACCTTAAAGATTTATTGCGTTTTGTCAATTTGTATTTTAAATTTTAAAAACCATGCCAAGTTTGGAAAACGGCGACAAGAACCACCGAGTTCTAGGAATTTACCCTACAGAATGAAACGGAGTTTTTTTTTTATGCAATTCTTAAAAAAGTGTGAATGGCATGGATGTAGGGCTCTGCTCTGTGTAACTGTATGTTTTGGGGGTGAAAATGAGATTGGTACCAACATATCAATTGAAATTTAATGGAGGAAATGCGCTATAATGCTTTGTAATAGAACACTTTACTAAACCCTTGTTCAGTCGCATGTGTATTTATAGATGTATAATGTGTGTTAAAATGTATATTTATGTACATGAAACAAGTTGTTCAAAATTCAGGATGTTAAAAAAAAATTTTGTTAAAAACAAAGATATAGATACCTCTGATTTTTTTTAAATTATGAAATGTAATTAAAATGAAGTTCTTTCTCGGTAAAGCTACATCAAAAACTCGTAATTTTCTTAATTTGAGAATCAGGAGAAGTCGCTGAAGGATCATTTAAGTGTCAAAAGTTAAAACTTTCCAAATGAAATAGAACCGAGCATCAACCAATACTAAAACCATAAAATAGAGCCTTAAGTTGATACCCAGCCATCACCTTTTACAGCTTGACATAGCAACATTAAAACCCAAACCATATGAAAATGAGCCCAATCAAATATACATGAAACTCCTCTGGACCACCTTTTAAACTGCCCTTTCGATTCGCCATTTGGTGGGAAAACAACTTTCGAAGTTCTTCCGAAAAATTGAGCATTTCATTATCTTCTTTCCTCAATACGATACAAGATGGCGGAAAACGATGGAGGATCATGAAGAAATAATAACCTGCGTTTTGCCACCTGTTACTTTAACCCTTTTCACTTGGAATTTTGATATTCTGGTCTCTCATCGGGCGAGTAAAATCGTTTAAGTTGTAAACTGCAATGGTCCGTAAGATCTTAGGGGAAAATTGGGAAAATGTAATAATTTTTTACGTGTTTTTCAAAGTTTTAAAATTTAGAATCATGAATTAATTAGTTTTATTACCGAATAATTACTTGAAATGTAACCCGTACTGGTTACATTTCAACTGTTTTTAAACTTAAAAAAAAAATCTCAGTCAGCCGGAAATAAAAATGTCACAAAATTGATTATTCGTGGTTTTTTTTTAAATTAAAGTTTTCATGGGAATTAATTCTAAAAACCACAAAGATATATTATTGTTAAAAGTATCATAGTAAATTTAGTTAAATAGTTAAAATTCGTTAACCAAAAACAATAATTACGAACGACTACTTTCTCAAAAGAACCCCAACTCAACATTCCAAAAATGATTTTCGCAGGAAAGATCCCATAATGTAACGCACAATCTAATGGCTCCTCACTCATTATTTCGCCATTACAGACGCCACACTGCGGATACTTTCGACTCCCAGTCATTGCCGAGCGATATTTACCGCACACTTGGACCTAAACCTCTTAAATTTAGAGAGAGAAAATTCAGTGTACTGCGTTAATGGACACTATTTGACGTCTGCACCAGGGTTGCCGGCTGGAAGTTCCGAAAAATAGCCAAGATGAGGCTCAAAATAGCCAAAATTAGCCTGTAGTAACTTTTATTAAGCCACTTCCGGTGTGTCATTTCCAGGATCATTAGCCAAACATGAGTTGATTTTAAATTTAAAAATACTAGTAAAACCATATAAAAAAAGCAAAAAACAAACAGAATGAAAAATACTCAATAGTGAACCAAAATAAGAACCTAAAACCTAAAAGCTGTTCAAAATTAGTTAATACAGTTTTGCCTAATGATTGAAGTTTTTATTAGCCAAACACATCAAAAATAAGCCAAAACGGCAAATTTAGCCATGTCTGGCAACCTTGGTCTGCATGCTGATTCTTCGAGGTTTACGCCATTGATAAATTAAGAGAAATGGCTTTTCGAAAAGTTCTCTTTCTCGACTCTAATTATTGGTATGATGATGTTCCTTGGTCGGGCCTGATTTAGGGTTTTGTATGTTAAATGAAAAAGAAATTCCTTTGCTTTAAACTTTTGCTATGATAGCCTTTAGAGCTTCTTTTAGAGGTGTATTATAGGCTTTTGTGAAGTTTTATAATTCAAATGTAGAGTTCTGATTTATAAACTATATCAATTAATAAAGACACTTTTTAAGTCAATTATCAACGAACACAAATTTTTTTTGCCATTCAGAAATACGAAAATAATATATATGTTATGATCTCTCGATATTGTAACCTAATTTTTAATAATGTCAATAGTAGTGTATTAGCTTTAGTACTAGTGCGATATGTAATAGAATCTTCTGACTATATAACATGTTAGCTATGATAGCTTTTCACTTACTTCAGATAATGAAAATTTACAAAGTCAGAATTCCAGGATTTCGGCTTGCCGTAATTTGCCGCGGGTGCCGCTTTGTTTCCTAGCTTCCATGACAGTCGGAAATGACGTTGGACTAGAAACTCGGGAAATACCGATGGTTATCGTCTAAAAAACCATTTTCGACGCAATTGGAAACGCGATCCGAGGGTTAACTGTTTCTGGAGACGTCGAGAGACAGGTACTCAAGAAAGAACCACCCACGGTTCCCAGTTCTTCTAACGTCCTTTCATTGCCATAAAATTGATACACTAGAACTCCAATTTTACGAAGTTATTCGAACTATGAAGGTATTATTATGCTTCATCTATTCATCCATCATTAGTATTTTTTTCGAATGGAGACCGGGTCCCAATCAGTTAGAAAAGTAGGAGTTTTCCTGTATTTATTTTTAGAATAATAGCTGTTGTGGTTTATTTCGAAACGTTACGGTATGTGATTTAGTTTGTTATATGATGGTTAATTAAAACGAAATTTACTACTATTTTCAAACAGTTGTGAACCAAGCTCACCGCCTACAAAATAAATTTAAAAATACAACTCATCTTGTATATGCTAAATATGTTCAAAAAGTATTTGATTTTAATTGCATCACTTCTTCTGACAGTGTTTAAGTGATCACCCAATTACCTAAAGTTTTATCATTGAAAAAGTAAATCGCTAAATGTAAAAAGGAATCAAGTCCGCAGGGAAAATTTCCCTACACTCTTCTTTGAATACTAAAATGTTGAAAGGTAAAGCCTTGTGGGAAATTCGCCTTTTTACATTGCGATTCAAATCAAAAAGGATTAATTTAAATGTAAATTTTCAACACTTCCACATTAAATATCACTTTGAATCCATCGTTCATTTCGCAAACCCCTGCGTGGTTCTTTTCTCCTGTACACATCGCTCGTGCCCAAAGGAGAAGACCCATTCATCACCCGAATGGGCTGCCCTAAATCGTCCGGCAGAAGGGTTGTGTCCTGCGGCTAAAAAGGGGTGAGGATCGCTATCTGCACGATTCTTTACCCCGAAATGCCCCTGGAAGCCCGCGTGATGCATGGTGGTATTATTACCAGCATCTACTGGAGAGAAAGCCTGCGCCCGGGCTACCGTTTTACTGGCGACTTAATTCCCTCAATGTCGACTAGTACTGATATGTGTATAAGAGTTATGAAAGGTAGTAGATTTGTCGAGTTGACGATCGCTTCCTTTCACCACCTAAGACAATTTAGAGTTCTCAATAGAGAACTGTAGGTCAATAGAGAACTGTTGTGCGTTGTGTCTATTAGTAGAACCAATATATATTGACTCTACTATGTGTAATGAAATCCGCCCACTCTGATGATTGCTAATTAAAAATTTTTTAATAAATGTTTTAGATTTGCTCTACACTTTTGTAATTGGTTAGGTTGGATAACTTACGACTTTGTCATTTGAGTGCTAAGGTTTTTCCCTAAAGAGGATGGTGGTTTAGACCCCTAGTTGTACCACATAAATTAACTAGGTAACCTCGTAAATCGAGAATTGACGATAAAGGATCTCAAGGTTAGGTTAGGGTGGTTGGTTGGTAGACATATATTTTCAGGCTTGTGTGCTTGGCCACAAAGACCCGCTTATAAACCATCGTCAAGAAGGACGGACACGACATACACACACATATAAGACAGATGCTGCCATCTATCGCCACCTACAAAATTTAGACATGTCCCTGAAGGGGATGGAAATAGTCTCCAGGGACCTGTACCCGTGGGAAACTGCGCAATGACCGTCCACATGACTTTCGGACCCAACAGATTTAACGAGCACGTACTCCGCATATACTCGACAAACACAAACATCCATGCCTTACCGGGATTCGAACCCGAATCCAGAGGTTCCAAAGTATAGCTCCCTAACCGTTGCGCTGCCGGGTCGGCATTAGATTAGGTTTAAACGCTTCTCCATGAGGAGCTTTAACACAGACAATTACTCCTAATTTATTTAGAACCTAATTAATTTAGCGGTGAGATGACGAGGTCGACACCTGAGCTGGCAAAAGAACTTCGAGCAACCTCGTACGCTAATCAACGTAGGTCACCGATAGCAAACTTGTAGTTCAAGTGCAGCGTTTCAACCCAAAAAAACAAATTAAAACCATGTTAAATATCCGATATTCAGTGACGAGTCCAACAGCTTTGTATTTCAAGTCACCAAACCACTACAATTTCCTTCCCAGAATACAAAACTAACACAACAACTACATCAAAAACTGGTAAAAGCCGACTTTAATCACCCCCAAAATATCCCTACCACAAAAATCACCCCACTATGAAACTCAATATTCACATTCATATCCGAAAAGGGAACAAAACAATCCCTTGCATTTCGAGGAAAGTTTAGCCACCAGAGGGCGGGGTCGTCTAGTGTTATAGTGGCCCATGTTTTATGGGATCAGCGTCATTTCACTTCAGTTCCCCCTTATTACGGCCCCACAATCCTTATTACAAATATGTAACTCGACCCTTTTTGTAAATGGCGTCCCTCGTTTTTGTTAACCTTGCACCTCGCTTTGTGGTTGATACCATAAAGGGGTCGTTGTGTATAACCCTGGTGTAAAAACTTTACCCTTTGGAAGAATTCAATTTTGTTATGATTTATGTTTTTTTAGCCATTTTATATGAGCGACAATGAATATTTAAATGGAATGAAAATTGGATCTACGTGACGAATAGTTTTAACAAAATTCATCTTAAAAATTTGTAAAACACATTGTTGGAAATTATATAATATTTTATTTATTGGACAAGGTATGGTCCAATGAATTCGGTTTCCCTATATCTTGCTTTATTGGTCAGGTGGAGTAGTTGGAGTTAATTTTTGAAAATGAACATCAAATCGGAAAACCTTCTATAAGCATTTTCAGAATCTATAAAAATTGCGTCGCAATCGTTTTTGAGTTTTCATTTCTTTTTGTCACAGTCTCCGGGATTCCACCTGGTTTGGACAAATATGCTAGGAGAGAGAAATCCCCACATGAAATTAAGCTTGCATGGACGATCTATTTTTGAACCTGCAAAAAGTATTTTGTTTAAACTGCGCTCAATTTAACAGTAACTTTCAAAGTATGAATAAAACAATTTATGACCGTACGATAAGAACAATTGCATGGTTTTGATTTATTTATTATGCGTATTGTTATTCTTATATGCTGTGATTGTATCCTACCAAAAAATCAATGCACATTACTGTTGTTAACTTCAAAAACAATTTTTATTTAGCTTTTAAATATTTAAATTCATAAAAAATCACCAAAAATGTGAGCCTTTCTAGCCAATTCATAGATTCATACCAGATCTACAAAATGTTTTCTTTTTTCTCAATTCATCGATTCATGCTAGACCTACAAAATGTTTTTTTTTCTCAATTCATCGATTCATGCCAGACCTACAAAATGTTTTATTTTTTCTCAATTCATCGATTCATGTCAGACCTATAAAATGTTTTCTTTTTTCTCAATTCATCGATTCATACCAGACCTACAAAATGTTTTCTTTTTTCTCAATTCATCGATTCATACTAGACCTACAGAACGTTTTCTTTTTCTCCCCCAATTCCACTCAGGTCGTTGGAATTGCCTTACCATTATTTTTGGGAATGCCCTATCATTTTTAGCCGCAATACAACTATCTAGATGTTTCTTTTTCACTTATCAATTGTTACCCGTGCCCCCGTGCGATCTTTTGTGCACAGAGTGTCAATTTCTGACAAAGAATCTACCCTTTTGTTGCCCCGACACATAAAAAAATGAAAAAATATAAAGAGGGGATTTTTGCCCCGACCGTGAAGTGCTGTTAGAGACGCCATTAGTTCTTTTCATTTCGCTTTGCCCATGTTTTTGACACGAAACTACAATTGCGGTTTGTTTGCAGGAATGATTTGTTGTTTGAAGAGATAAGTTTTAATAAGTTCAAGAGAGAATACAGATATATTTTTATTATAACTCAGAGAATTATCTCAATCTTTTTTAATGCTATCGTTTAAAAGGCAGTTATTTGAGTTGAATTTATTACTACGGTAAAATATTTTCAAGACTATTGTAACAGCAAAGTACATGAAACTCTTTTTATTCTGTTTATTATCGACTGGGTTGTTGTGATAGGCTTTTATTTGAGAGAAATTTAACGCATCAAAAAAATCTGCTAAATGTTATTAAATTATGACGATCACAATTTTTTTCGTTATTTTCAAGAAACTGTCATTGCCATATTCTATAAGCTACATTTTTAAAAGAATGTTTCTCTCTGTAAGAACTTTCGAATATCCATTCCATTTGCTCTTCTATTTCGTTTTCTTAGAGTATCAAAGCAATGGCATAAAATAATGTTTATATGCCATTAACCCTTATACTTACTAAAGTTTCAGACATTTATCATCCTCAGTACCATCTTCTTCAGCTACAACTTCAACCTTATATTCATCTTCATAATCATATTCTTCATCTTCATTATCATTTTTATCTGCTTCATCATCTCTTTCATCATCAACAACATCTTCATCTAATTGACCACCTTCTTCATGTTTTACTTCATCGTCATTATATCTCTTCTGTATCTTTTTCAGCTTCAACTTTTTATCAACTTTATCATGATCAACATCGTCTTAATCATCTTAATTTTCCTCCCTCTCATGATCATCCTCATCATCACTATCAAAAGCAGCATTTTCATAATAATAAAAAATTTTATTGTTATTATCAAAATATAATTGTTATTTTTATTGACTGATACCCGGAAGTAGGAATTCTCTACTGGTTAAACATCAAAATTATACCTAATATTTCATTTTTAACCTTGCGCCCGCGTATTATGAAATAACAATGGTTGGTTCCTACTTACACCGAGTGTCAGTTATAGGACATAGAATATGCCCTTTTGTCACCTTTATTTTGCTCCCCAACTCGAAAAAAATATATAAAAGGGCCGACCATGAAGTACTGTTTAAACGATCATTAGTTGGAAATCTTTTTATTCGGTTTACCCGTATTTTTAGCCTACTTTTCTTTTTTTTTAATTCGAAAGAATTAAAAAAATGAAAAAGTAGGTATTGACATGCGGTCGATGTCCGTCTGTCCGTCTGTCTGTATGTCCGTCTGTCCGTCCGTACCCCCCTTCCAAAATCGGTTCTATCCATCGGATCTTAAAAATTCTTTTTTTTTGTTAGAAAGCTATGACCTCAGATACCCAACTTTCATACTTTTTGTCCGTCTGTCTGTACGTCCGGACGGACATAAATCTACTATCTGTCGGCGAATTTCCCATTGAATTAGCATTGAAATTCAATTTTGAGTCATTTAAATCACTGTAGGTATTGAAATGCGGTTGATGTCCATCTGTCTGTCTGTTCGTATGTCTGTCTGTCTTTCCGTCTGTCTGTCTGTCCGTCTGTCCGTATCCCTCTTCCAAAATCAGTTCTATCCCTCGGATCTTAAAAATTCTTTTTTTGTTAGAAAGCCATGACATCAGATACCAAACTTTCATACTTTTTGTCCGTCTATCTGTACGTCCGGACGGACATAAATCTACTATCTGTCGGCGAATTTCCGATTGAATTAGCATTGAAATTCAATTTTGAGTCATTTAAATCACTGTAGGTATTGAAATGCGGTTGATGTCCATTTGTCTGTCTGTTCGTATGTCTGTCTGTCTGTCCGTCTGTCCGTCCGTACCCCCCTTCCAAAATCGGTTCTATCCATCGGATCTTAAAAATTCTTTTTTTTGTTAGAAAGCTATGACCTCAGATACCCAACTTTCATACTTTTGGTCCGTCTGTCTGTACGTCCGGACGGACATAAATCTACTATCTTTCGGCGAATTTCCCATTGAATTAGCATTGACATTCAATTTTGAGTCATTTAAATCACTGTTGCCAAATCAACAATGGCATGAGAAACTTTATTTATTTAAACATATTTGAAGCAAAATAATATTTTCATGAATCAGTTTGGAATGACGTCCTAAAATGTAGCACAATTTGATTCTTTGATTATTCATTAATTATCTACCAAGAAAGCGGCAAGGCATACTTTTGCATGCAATTATGCTTAGTTTTAATTTACATTTCTTATTTTTTAATGCAGTTCGGAGTAGTTTCATTACTTTTGTTATTAATAAATATTTAATTATTCTTCGAACTACAAATAAATCACGAGCAGATGATAAATAATATTTAATTAATTTGCGAAAGAATATTAAGGAAAATAGGTGATTTTGGCTTTTAGAAGTTTAAATTATAGCTGGGTGCTGTGTTTCGATTTTTTTTCTAATGTGTATAAATCTAGTGTAGAAACGGCTGTTGATGATATTTACTTTAGGAACCTAGTTTTTTTCCCGATTAGAACTTAAGTAAGTATTTAAGTAACAGGAAAGTAGGCTATTTTTGTTCTTTATGAACTTCTTGTTTTTTACAGAAATCAACTTTTGCTATGTTATATCATAGAAACGATCTCTATTTGGAAAAAAAAATTGATAGTTTAACAGGGACATATGTAGCTTATTTAGATTCACACAATAGCACAACTCTCGTAAAATTTTCACATACTAATCTTCATTATTTATTGTCATTAAAGAATGATGCCATAAATTTTATTTACAAATATATATCGTAAATAAAATGCTCTAAAAGTAACACCTTGAATATATTTCAATATTAATTGCCGATATTTTTGCTATAATTTCGTATCTAAACAATCCTGTTTGTAAGGAAACTATAAGTTGCTTCTAATAGTTTATCTAAATTTGTTAACAATTGTATCATTGACTTTTCGGTTAACTGACTTTCTAAAAATACAAACTTATGGAATTTCGTAATTATTTTATCACTATTTCATGCACACATAAACATACTACTTCTGTACATTTAAAGGTTCTGTTCCACGGTTCTTGTCCACTCAATGACTGAATGTTTGGTTGGTAGATTAACTCACTGAAGTTACGCATACGCAGAGGGACAGGACATCTTCGCCAAACATTGCTACTCTTCCTCCAAGACGTTGCCGAAAGCATTTTAACTAGTCAGTGGTTGGTTTTGTATGCTTACGTGACATGCCAAACCAATCACTGACAAATAAAAATGCTTTCGGTAATGTCTTGGAGGAAGCGTAGTGATGTTTGTCGAAGGTTCACCTGTCCTGTCCCTCTGTGTATGCATAGTTTAACATACTGTGATGGATATTATATTTCACACGAAAGACCGACTTCTTCCCCACAGATAAACCCATTTTTCATCTGGGTTTTGAAAGGTCGAACCCGGGCCAATTCGATGGCAAGTCAGGGTCTTAACCGGTGCTATTTCTATATAAGCGGTGCTATTCTATATTGTTCTATATTGCACATTTCAAATGAAAAGCCAACACTAATTCAAATCACTCTATGACATTGAAGAATACATAAAATAGATTCCAAATTTCTTCTATTACCGTAAGCCGACATTTATCCATTCTTCTAACCTCTTTTGATCCTTGGAAAAACTTTTTACAAGCCAACTCTTCAAACAGATATGTACGCCAACAAGGAAGACCGATTCCAATCCCAATCCATTGAAATATAAAATCCACTTCAATCAACTTGCAACCACATGGGACAATGAAAGACACTTCCATTCCCAAAGAACACAAAACAGGATAAATTGATTAGTTGAGTTATTTTTAGCAAATAGTTGCTCGTGGTGTCTACTATTAATTACTATTATTATTAAAACTCAAAATAAATAATGAACAAAACTCTGCTTTTCAAGAGAACTTGGTTTTTATTTATACTTTTCTTATCATTATTAACAATTTCTACAGTTAATAACTTACCGTGTAAAAATTAGTAAGTCAGAATACAGCACGCGTACTGGTAAACGTAACGCCTACACGGGTGCTGTAATTTACAAGCACATGTGCTTCAGACACGATCTAATTTGAATTTCCGGCTTAGTAGAAGAGATAAATATCGACTTCAAGATCACGATGTCAGAGCATGAGCAAGCAAAAAATAAAATCAAAATTCTGCAAATTTGTGTTTGCAGCACCATCTACGATTCAATATACCAGAATGCGTTGTGAATATGTGAATATGCGACAAATGTGGTGTATACAGATTTTTTTTACTGTGTACGTTGAATATCCTGCTGCTTTTTCCTATAAAACAATTTAACCAGAGAAAAAACTGTTAAAAATATTCTTTTTTTATTTAAGAGTATCAAAAAGCTTTACTAACTAAAGTGCTATAGTAAGCATTATAATTCAAAGAATATTATGAAAACTTATAGATATAGCCTAGTTAGCGAAAATTTAAATTGCGTTCAAATTTTAAAAGTGTATATCTCAGAAAGTATTAAAAAATAACAAAACACCATATTTATTTTCTTATAGTCCTTATACCATGGAACTCTTCTTTGAAAACAAATAAAATAGAACTATCTATTACGCAATTTTTATCAGAACTCCAGCAAAAACCACAAGGGACCATCCGAACCACATATTCGCGGAATCCGCCACCACATAATCCAGGAACAATTTCTTTATAAACGGACAAGAATCGTGAGCAAATGCGTCGTTAAAAGCGATCCCGGTCTTCTTCTATGACACACTTCAAATGGAAGAAAAGGGCGGGAAAAAAAGAAGCGGGAAAAATGTTCCAAGCACAATGAGAAAGTAATTTCGCGTTTTATAAGATGATATTCCACCAAGAATGTGTCACCACGGAGGGGTTTCCCCATGAGGGGTGGAATGGAATACACCAATGTGGTTTCTCCTCGAAAAGGAACGTTTGCTACACGGTGACAGTTTTTTCATTCTTATTCTTTTTTTTGTTACTGTGGTCTTTTCCCCTTTGGTTGGTGTAATGATGCCGTGTTAGGCCTATATTCGCGAATTTGGCATTTTTTATTGGATTTATAGAAGAAGTTAGGATATTTTGTGTTTATGAAATAACGTATAAAATAGCAGAATCAAAGCTTTTATAAAAAGAAACGAGAGAGAAGCAGGTAAAAATTTATTTGGGTAAAGGAAAAGGACTACTAAGTTACATGGTTGCGTACTCAGTTACGTAGTTGTTTTATCTCAAAAATGCCCACTCAATCGAGTTGTCTCAAAAATTTCTTACAGATATAATTTTTTGGGGCGCTAAGTTCATTGCTGAAGTAAAAAGATTTATCCTCGATAGGAAATCATTTTTATGAAAAATGTCTTAAGACTATTTTATTGCGATCTATTCATTAAAATCTACTCAGCGATGAACAAAGAGGCAAAATTATAAATTTGATTTCACTTCATGATATTTAAATTTAATTACTTCATTTAACAAACACTAGCTTACATTTTCGAAAATGTACCTCATATTACTTTAACACCAGCCTTCATTAACGGATACTTGGCGACTCCACACACTTCTCGCCAATCCTAGCAACCCTACAGATCCCCCGTCTTCCCCTAATAACAATGGAATGAGATCTCTAGGGGACTTTAGTCCGATTTTTGCGCTGTCAGATTATCAACTGTACCAAGGGGAGGAGGGGAAGGGGGTGAAGGGGCATTCTTTCACTCTTAGGGGGAGGGTAAGGTTGGGTGCCTTATCCGTGTTTCGGTTGACTGAAGGTGGAATAGACGTACACCACCTGTAGACAGCTATGTTGCGTTTACACTTGTTTGTTGATAGGGATTTTCTGTTTAATTAGCGATAATCAATGCATAGGCTGTAATGAAGAATTTGATTGCAAAATGTTCTTAAAGTTTTATTGTTTATTACAATCAAATGAAGACTTCTGATTTTAGATATCCATGTAAAAAATTCGATAAAATTTTATATTTGATTAGTTAATGGATCTTTTTGTAAAGCTAAAAATCGTCTTTGTTATGACGTCAGTTGCGTTAGATTGTGTAAGCAATGTGTACTTTGGCCCCACTTCAAATAAAACATTCACTAAATATTTGGAGTGATTTTAAAAGTTCATGTTCTGTTTTATCCTGTAATTAAGTGTTCCAAATTAAATAAACAATTAATTTTTTTTTTATTTGTGAGCATTCTTAACGTTTTGGGGCGCCGAATAAATTGATTTAAGAAGAAATGCGAAATAATTTTTGGTTGTCATTTTATTGATGTCTTATTTAAAGATTTTTTTATAATCATTCTTACTTTCTGATTTCTTCATTCTTCTTACCTAATTTGAAATATAGGTATTACCTGATAAAGTTTTTAAAATAACTAATTTAAAATTTAAGGAGTTTCTAAGTTAAAACTTGGTATGAAAAAGTTTCATCTCATGTTTTATTTTATCGAATACTTTCCCACGTTTATTTTATTATGCAACTAGCAAATTTATACCCGTTCTTCGCATGGATTAAAAAAATATCAAATCGTTCCAAATATGTTTACCATATAACCTGTTATAGGATCATAAACTTATGTTATTGTTCCCGCTCGTTATAAAGTATAAAATCCCGTTTCATTGCCTTAAAATTACAAAATGAAAAATAAGCTATAAAATGCACTCATAAATGTCATCACAATTCCCTCATAAATACATAAAACCTTTTAGCTCATTTGGCGCGTTTTGGGAAATAATTTGGCGAGAAAATAAATATAGCTACAAACACACCCATTATACAGCTCTAACACAATGACCTTCGAACAACCGACCAGCTTATAAATTATTTATAAAAGAAATTGCCTATTTGGCGAATTTTAGTTAATAAGTTGGCGAGATTGGCAACGTATTTGGCGAAACAATAAAGACATAAAACACTAATAGCTGTAGTGTGATGACCTTTACTAACCATCATAGTTCAGTAATAGCTTAACTGTACATTTATTGCTTAAATATGCATACATGCAGTCAACAGAAAAATCAATGAAAAAATCATCAAATAAACCCACAATAAAATCCGGGAATGAAGACTGGCGGAATTACATCGCTTGAAACATGTCAATTATTTTCAAATAATGAATTTAGTTTCTGAAAGTGAAATGAATTTAGTTTCAAAGAATAAATAAACATTTTGAATTTAAATGTTTTCGTTAAAAGTTTTATTTAATTTTTTCAGCGATGCATCAGGAAAGAGAAAAATGATCGATTGAGAGAAAGTGGTGTATATTTTTCGAAATTAGAATTTTCTCTAAAATTGAACAATATGAAAAATCTAAGCCTCAGGTGCACACATTGGTATTTAAAGGAATCTATCTTGAAAATTTCGAATTTCTGAGACAGTATAAGTAGGTCTTTTACGATCCGAAAACAAACACACAGACACACACATACAGACTCTTTTTTTATTATTATAGACTAGCAAATTTATACCCGTTCTTCGCACGGAATAAAAAAATATCAAATAGATTCCAAATATGTGTACCATATAACCTGTTATAGGATCATAAACTTATTGTTCCGCTCGTTATAAATTATAAAATCCCGTTTCATTGCCTTAAAATTCCAAAATGAAAAATACGCTGTAAAATGCACTTATAAATGCCATCACAATTCCCTCATAAATACATAAAACCTTTTAGCTCATTTGGCGCGTTTTGGGAAATAATTTGGCGAGAAAATAGATATAGCTACCCACACACCCATTATACAGCTCAAACACAATGACCTTCGAACAACCGACCAGCTTATAAATTATTCATAAAAAAAATGCCTATTTGACGAATTTTAGTTAATAATTTGGCGAGTTGGCAACGTATTTGGCGAAAAAATAAAGACATAACACACTAATAGCTCTAGTGCGATGGCCTTTATTAACCATCATAGTTCAGTAATAGCTTAACTATACATTTATTGCTTAAATATGCATACATGCAGTCAACAGAAAAATCAATGAAAAAATCATCAAATAAACCCACAATAAATTCCGGGAATGAAGACTGGCGGAATTACGTCACTTGAAACGTGTCAATTATTTTTCAAATAATGAATTTAGTTTCTGAAAGTAATGGCAAAAGAATAAAAAAACATTTTGAATTTTAAATGTTTTCGTTAAAAGTTTTATTTAAATTTTTCAGCCGATGGCATCAGGAAAGAGAAAAAATTATCGGATTTGAGCGAAAGTGGTGTATTTTTTTTCAGATAATTCGAATTTTCTCTAAAAATGAACAAATATGAAAAAACTAAGCCTCAGGTGCACACGTTAGTATTAAAGGGAATCTATCTTAAAAATTTCGAATTTCTGTGGCAGTATATGTAGGTCTTTTACGATCCGATAACAGACACACAGACAGACAGACTCTTTCTTTTATTATTATAGATAGGATCAGTAATATCAGTAAAAATAATTTCAATTTCCACAATAGTTTGAAAATGTAGTTAAAACAAAAAGGTTTGAAATATGATTCAATGAAGATTATAGAATTTTAATTTGTAATGGAATACGGATATTTTCTATTGCATTTTGCGTTTTCATAATTTAATTAAAAATTCGGTTTTAAATTAAATTCTACACACTTCCCTAAACTTGTCTCCCCTTCTGATCCGACAGGTTACACTTAACCTCCCAAGCTAGTTAAAACCTCAAAACTTCCCAACCACAAAAATGAATGATGTAAAAAACTCTAACAGCGTTTTACTTTAAACCAGTTCTTTAAACTGAACATAAAGACTATCATATGCACTTGAAATAAAAATGAGTGTGATCTGAATAAAATGCTCTTGATTATTTTTGAATCTTTCATTTGCTTATTTTTATTGATAGAAAAACTGTTCCGTGTCAAATAGGATTTGTCGGTTTCTTCAGCACAAGTGGATCTTTCTGCTTCAAAAATTTTCAAAATGAGACACGTTTTGACCAATAACTCTCACTTTGTAGTGAGGGTCATGAAAGAAGATTGTGGAGGCACATGAAAGGGGTACGGCGTTTAGCATCTTTCTTGAAAAATAACAAAAGCAGTAAGCAGTAAACTACTCTAGTTACATTTTTAATAACTCTTAACAAGAGATTTAAATCGCTTTAATGTTTCATTTAGTTTCTAGTTGAATTAAAAACAAAACAAAATATTATATTGTTTTTTATAGTTATTTGATGTAGTATATATATGTGCTGATATCTGGCTCATTAGCATTTCAAATGAACTGAAATGTCTCAGCTCTATTCCACCTTGGAAATGAGCTTCAACATTTTTGAAAAAGATAAAGTTAACAACGGAACGAATTCGAAAAGTTTAGTTTAAGGTTGAATTTCGTTTCACTATATCTACATGATATCTATTCAAATTGAGAATTAACCAACGCCAGCCAGGGTAATAGAAACTGCGTGGTGGAAAACCTAGCAAGTACTTAAACTGAAAACACCAGTTCCTGCAAAAGACCCTCAAACAACATCCTCGCCCCAAATTCAGCCAGCGAAGAAGGGAAATCTGTCGCTGGTCCCCAAATGAAGAGTTCATGCCCGATTCATCTCCAGAAGAAAGAAGACTCATTTAATTTCAAAAGTGGCCCCGCACTTTTAATTACGGCCACTCCTCCTCTTCTAAAAGCAATATGAGGTGCAAAAGTCTGTCTTGGAGAAGGGTTGGTTGATTTTGGAAGTGTTTTCAAAGAACGGTAGTTTCGTGTATTGTCGTTTCTGATGATGTGGTCTTTGAAGTGTTGATTGAATTCATAAAAGAATTAGTTTGTGTGTGATAAAATTGTAATGGACTTAAAGAATCAATTATCTCGAAAAGTCAGTTCAGTAAATATTTATTTTTATGTGATTCTAACCTTTTTGATTTAAAAAAAAGTTTAAGTTTTCATTTAAAACAGTTTATTCTTATGTATCACAAGACATAGAAAATGTCCTCCCTAAGTTGTTATAATATTAGTCTTAGTCATAAGATGGCCCTGAATGGATGAAATTTTTAAACGACAGAAAACTTGAGTACTAAAAATGCCTCTTTTATACACTTGGTATAACAACTAAAAAAACAATTTTAAGGATATAAGTGAGGCGTTAATATTGACAAGACAACTGCAAGACATAATAATTTCAACAATTATTACGTCTTTTACGCTATTTGACCTGAATACACGACTTAAATATTTACTTTCCACTTTTTTGTGTTACTTGGGAATCTTATTTGTCAAAATAACAAAATATATGGCCAGACAATGGCTAATTCATAACTGTCTATTGGAAATGGAACCAACATTTTCCATTCAAATCCTGCCTTTGAAATCAATTTGCTAAGGCTTTCAAAATGTACTATAATAAGTAAGGTTAATATAATTATCCTTTACTATAGTCCTTCCGATCACAACGCAAGCTTGTCTTCCCCCACCACCGCGTGTGGATTTCCAGGAAATGACGTGAGCGTCGCTGTTCTAAACCTACCTTGTTTGATGTTCTGCTGTGAGGTTAATCACAACTTCTCTCCAAACCCAAGTACGGTGGGGGAAAACGAAAACAGCGCCCTCATTCCGTTTCCTGGAAAACCATACCAGCGGGTAGGGGAAACAGGCTTGCTTTGTAATCGTACGGACTATAGCAAAAGAAACAGAACATAGAGCTCTCAAACAACCCAAGCTAAAACAACAGATGTGGGCTCTAGGGAGCCTAGTGGTCAGCGTCTCGGTCTCGAGATCGGAAGGTCCCGCGATCGAGTCCCGGTACCACTGAAGACCTACCGAGTATATGCGGAGTACGTGCTCGCTAAATCTGTTGGGTCCGAAAGTCCTGTGGTCGGTCATTGCGCAGTTTACCACGGATACGGGTCCCTGGAGACTATTTCCCTCCCCTTCAGGGACATGTCTAAATTGTAGAGGTGGCGATAGATGGCAGCATCTGTCTTGTATGTATGTGTATGTCGTGTCCGTTCTTCTTGACGAAGGTTTATAAGCGGGTCTTTGTGACCAAGCACACAAGCCTGAAAATATATGTATACCAACCAAAACAACAGATAACCAACAATAAATTGTTACTTCTTTCCCATCCAACGTCTGTTCCTTGTCTCGTGATGAGGTTTCTTGGCTCTTTCTGATTTGCAAGTTATTACAAGACCCCACTGATTATTATTCTTAGGCCGGCTGTGACATGGACCGGACCTTGTCTGTGTTGTTTGTCGCCAGAGAACGGGGGGAAGGGGTCAGCGATCCAGACATTGGTCTGAGAAGCGTGAAAAATTGTGGGTTTTTGTGTGTACCTCTGAACCAGGAGTAGGGTCTAATTTACTATTAGGATGGGCCTAGGGTCACCCATGGTTTAGGGAACTTCTAAAACACTAAACAACTATAACTTCTTTAAACAAATTAACGAAAATATATTTTCATATTTTAAAATATTCTACTACAAGTAAAATGTTTCTGAAATTTGGTGACCAACAAAATAAAACTATTATTAAGTAAAATTAGCTGATATGAGCCACAATTAAGCGAAAGCGTTTAATTTGTCTCGAAGGCAGCCCTCACAATTGAAAGCGTCTACTAATAATGTTTATTCGTAATCAGGTTCTGACCAGGAGGGCTGTAGGTCCATAAAGGTTAATTTTGATTAAAAAATAGTTTTATATTTAGTTTGAGTTTTCATTTAAATGTATTTTGGTTAAGTTGTGAAAAATTTAATGTTTATAATGTGAAAGTGAGCTAGTTTGTCTTTCTCTCCCTTGAATGTTGATATGAACAATGAAAATCGAATTATTGCGGAATTTCTTCATATTAAACTTTGTTAAGTTTATCGTAAACATATCTTTGGCTTAGCGCCAAAAACTGTTTAGTCCATAAAACGTGTTTTAATAAAAAACGTTAACAAAAGTCTTTTAACTGCAAAAACCTGCCATTGGAACCCTCTTGTTTCTTTAATGGGTCTAACTTGGAAAAACAAGCATTCGTAGTTGAAAATTATGAGAAATATTGATTGAGTAAAAAAATCACTGAAAAATAACCCTTTACTCGCTGATAGAAGATCGCTCGAATAAAATAGCAAAAGATATAGATTCTCCGACTTTTAAAATTGTCTTTTATGGGAATAGTATTGAAAAGATAGGAAATATACAAAAACTTATTACTATTTTCTAATTCATTACAAATGTAAAACATTCTCAAAATGAGACACATAATCAATTAATAAAACATTAATTTATATAATTTTTTCGATAAAAATATAACTTCTTTTACAAAAAATTGTTTGACTTGTACTCTATAAGTTGTTAAATAATATCGCCTTTTCTTTCCAGTAAATAAAAAGGTCTGAAAAGTCAGTTTCGAGCTCATCCAAGCATCTAAGTTAAAGTGACATTTTGAAAAGATAAAGACCAAAATAAAAGTGTCTCACGACAATTTTTTCGGCATTGGCCAAAAGTGGCTTTGAAACAAAATCAGTGAACCATTGACATGGGATCAGAGGACAGTCTTTAGACTCAAGCTAAGATTTACAGACTTAGAAAAAAGTTAATTTTATTCCTAACCTTCAAATACTTTTTTATAATACCTTTTTTTATTTGTAAGTTATCTCCTAGTTCCAGAGATACATATATGTAAACCTTTGTAGAATTCACTTCTCAATTTCATTTTACAATTTTTCTTAATGCTAACTTTTTTATTATATAAATTAGCAGGCGTTTTAATATTTCAAAAAATGCAGATACCGAATTACCTGATTTTATTAATTGTATAAAAAAATTACGTAGTAAGAGGGTAAAGAACGACTTAGGAGGTCTTGCTAGTTTTTTCAGTGGTAAATTTATAAAACATTTATCATTTTTCTAATGGACTATTAATTTTAAAAAAAAACTAACATACCATGTTAGTTCATTCATAGTACACAAAAAAATTGCTCAAAACCTCAAATTCCACTAAATTTATTTGCCCCTCAGTAAATGATTAACGCTAATTTTTATCAAAATTACGTTTGCAAAACATATTTCTAATAAATAATCTAATATATAATATCCGATCAAGGGACAGATTTAAGTCATGCTTTGAAGAACGTGAGTTTTTCCAACTTCAAATGTATTAATACATTTTTCTGTAGTAAAATAAACTGACTGTTAGCTTTTCATACAGAGAAATTCAGAACTAGTTTATTATGTTTCAGACTTTTGAATAAAAAATCATTCATATTCAGAATTTTTGTTATAACCTTATGATCATATAGTTGTGGTTCATATAATAAAAATGTGTAATTTAAAGATCAAGCTTTCAAATTTGCTACTTAGGGATAAATAAATAACAAATAGACAAGAATGGTGACCAATTGTATAAAAAAACATTTGACATTTATTAAGTTTTATATACAGAGATGTATTTCTTTCTTTTCATAGACTTTACACTCATCTTTCATATTATTCATATCAAATGATAAAAGACAATACAACCATTTTGTTCTTTTCAATAAATAAACACAATATTGGCAACTTAATAGTTTGGCTTTGATGTTTTAATCTCATAAAAACACAAATGAACACAAGTATTGTATTAAGTTTATGGACACTACCTACAGGTGGTTTCTATTACTTAAGTAAAAGCCGATTTCATTTGTCTGGTACATAGTTTAAAATAATATGGAAGCTTCAACACTTTCCGATGATCTTTCAATTCCCATGTAAGGACTATGTGAAGGATCTAGTAGTAAAACTTAACATTCTCCAAAGTATAACTACAATATAGGGTCTGGTTCGTTCGTTGAAGACGCCGTCCAATCGATTTTACAATTGTTAAAAGTCACCGAATAACGAGCCGGACCCTATATCAAAGTTATACTTTGTAAAAATGTGAGTTTATAACTTGTTTTTTCATGCAACAATTACTAGTTTACCCTGATTTTGATTTTTATTGCATCATCTTTTTTTAGTCCAGAAGGTTTGTTTGGAGATATTACATTACACATTTTCCTTTATAATAAAGTGGAAAAGTCGAAACTAGAATACAAAGAAAACTTCTGGACATCTTTATGCAAAAACTGCTAGTTATATTATCTGCTAGTTCATTCAAAATCAAAGTTAGTGAACTAAGAATTGTTGCATAGACTTAACATGAGATCAAAGTTTAACATCCTATTAAGTAATGAATGAGATTCCATAAAAAAATCTTAATCGTCTACACACTGAAAGATTGATTTTAAAAATGCAAAATATTGTGAATAATTATGGGATGAGGATTTGTTTGGCATAATAAAGCAATATTAAGCAGCCAAAGAATATCTAGCTTCACTCGGTAACCCGATGGTTCAGGTCATCTACAGAATTTTCTTTTTTCTTTTTATAGTAGGTGCTGAACTTACATTTTATAGAGAGCTTATTTTATGCATAATGGACAATTACAGCGTTTTCCACAAACATATTTATTCGATTAAGCATATTAAAAAACCTCTAAAACTCAAGTATTTCTGGTTTTAAAGATGTATTTATTTTTAAATTCATTTTAAAGTTAATGATACGTCACTCCTGTTAAACCTCTCTTAGCATAACAGATGACGTCACGGTTGGCTTTTTTTTGTTCTTGGCGTGTTATTTCGTATCACGTTTTACTGTATCGCTTTTGAAACTGTGAAACGTGCTTTCATCCTTATCAAACTCTTTAAAAAGTTATGCTATTTAACAGAAAAATGTCATGTTCATTCCAGTTAATTTCTTCAAACGTTGAACGATTTCACTCGACTATTCCGATCAGATCCAACAGTCAATAGTTATGCAATAGCTCATACGCGCTCTAGTGTGTGTATTTTAACTAACAACCAAACTTGGAACAAGCTGTTTAACTTCCTTGATATGAACTCTGGTTACAAATAATATTGTCTTCTTTTAATGAGGTTTCGCAGAAATTGTAAGATTTACTATTTTATAAAATGTATTACAGCATAGATCGAAACATCGCCAAAAACATAACAGTTGACGTCAGAGCTGTTTTCAGTGACGTACATTTTCGGCAAATTTTAAATGCATTTTTTGTTGAAATTAAACATATTTGTGAATATTTAACCTTACATTCGGAATCTGCAGCTTCTAATGTACCAGAAAATTACATATATTATGAATTTCGCGTTTCATGCAACTTGTCCATTGAAGTTGATTTTTAACAAAATAAATTTAAATGTATTTTTATATTTACAACGTGCATTTAACATTTATTACACAGCATTTGGTCTTAATATTTTAGAATTACATTATTAACAAGTTTAATCTGTGTTCAAACAGCTTTTAAGATACAATTTCGAAATAGATTGTCTTACGTATACTTTCGAACTTTACTATGTATTTTTGTATTACTGTAGTAAGTAAAATTTAAATGACATGTAGAAATAAAAATTAATTTCAAAGATCAAACACATATCAAGTGAATATTGCAATTATTTTTTTTGAGAAAAATATTTTACTATATAGATCAATGTATCTTGATGGTGTATTAATTACAGATGAGTAACCATGTTTCCACAAACTTTTCTATACATAATAAAGATTTTTATTCTATTTTAAATTAATTTATAAAGAACTATTATATTCAATTTCACAAAAAAAATTGTCTTCGCAATGTTTTCTGTAAATAATTTTTAAATGTAATGAACAAAGATGTATTTCCATGAGATATTGTATAAGGCGAAAGACTTGGTAAAAATTCTGTTCAACACACAGACAGATATCGAAATATATGTGCATTACTCATAAAATTACGACAGAAAAATCTTTTGTACAGTAAATTAAAGGTTTAGATGTTGATACATTAATAACACCAAGATAAAAAAAATTACAACAGCTAACATAGTAAAAATTAAGTTATTTATTTAGGTACAAATCTGACTGGGCCCAATTTTTGTTCTGAAATACTCAAATAAAATATAAGGAAAGAATGCTTCAAAACAAAACCAAGTTTCCAATCAGAAATGGACTTGTATGTTTGTTTAGCTTAACTTAGCATAAAAGGGTTTTAACACAGGATGTTCTTATTGCGATTTATATAAGTACAATAGTACATATATAGAAGTCGTAAAAAAGCTATTTTTTCCAAATTCGTTTTGAAATTTATAAAAAATTACGTCTGAATCACTAGATTATAACGATTCAGTAGTAGTAGCATAAATTACTTTACAATCAGAAAAAAAAGCTTACGAAGACAATTAAAACTTGGATGAAAAGAGCAAATGAACAAATTTTGTGAATTACAAATATTTCTCCATAGTATTATGTTTATCATAAGATAAAAAATATATTAAAGCATATTTTTTAAGTCAAATATCGTTATCTTTAATTTTACACAAAAATTATTTGGCACAAATCTTAGTTTGAATCGTTTAAGATATTTAATTTTTATTGAAAGTTCGGTGGGGACGTAGAAAATGAAATGAATTAAAATGAATATGAAAGTAGGAGGCGATAATGCTATTATAATTTGAAATGACACAATAAATTTTGAGATTCTTTGAGTACATCTAAAAAAAAGTTTTAAGAGTTGTAGATTTAAGAAACGTAAAAGTTAATAAATAATTCATAAATTCACTTTTATAATCCTTAAAAACGGTTTATGCTTTTTTTTTATTTGGAACAACATCAATTTTTTAAAGTAGGTGATGGTCAAAATGTACAAATTAAAATTACGTCTTATATGGCTGAGAAACATCAATAAAGTGCGACGATACTTGTATTTGTACATCAATTTCATTTTTAAGCACCACTTGTGACAACCGTGATCTGTTATATTGCACATTTCAATGTACTTGTAAAGTCCAACCTAGCGTATTTACAGCACCTTGTCTAAAGTTATTTGATTTTTTTTTGTTTGTAGGAAACAACGGTGTCATTCACATTTGAGTTTACAGTTGTGGATTTAGTCGAGCTGTAGAGGACTCAGATGGAATAATTTGAATTATTCTGGAATTCTGGAATAATTTGAATTATTAGTTGAAGGAACGATTTCGAGAAGAATCAACAGTTTAGGTAGTTCTTCTGAACTGACACATTTTTGGAGATTGTATAGTAGTAGTAAAGGTCCATAATTAAGTTGTTCAATTCAGACCCAGTAAATATCTATTGGCTAGATAATCAGGAAAAGATTGGTAATGAGCTGTAAACGTTATTAGAACCAGAGCAAACTTTTAATGCTGGTGCGAAAATATGAGGTATTCTTGAATCTTTTCCAACAGAGCCAACTGGCAATTAAGGGTGACACCACTTGTATTCAACAATTTAATACGATTCTTATTCGGAGATGAGAACAAGCTTAGTATCAGGATAACCTTTGAAGTGTATTTCCTCATAGATTTCTTCGTGGAATATCAGGAAATATAGTTCGACTTTTGGAGAAAACATCTACTGAATGATTGCAACGATGTCTTGATAACTCCAGGCAAAGTTTTTGGCGAAGAAGAAAACTGTCAGGGTGTTAATTTTCATTGGAAGATGAATCCAATGTGAGATGTTTGAAACCCAATTTCCGAGTCCTTCAATATGCAGCTTTTAATTTCTAAACATGTTACAGCATAGCGATAGAGATTTCTTAGAGCACGTTCAATCGCCACTTGGACCATCATAACCTTACAGTAAAGTTGCAGGATCCTTCCAGAGTTAACTTTTGATTTTTAATCTTTCTTCTGGTAAAGATTTGTGATACCGATTTTTTAAAATACTCTTTAAGGTGCTCCATCAAACTAATAATGACACTGTTTTTCAAACATGATTTCTTGGTTGCTCAACAGGTAACATTCAATCTTATTTTCATGGTGAAAGTTTAACAAGTATTTCTGAACGTGATTCTTGGGTTTCTTATGAGTTCATTTCATGGTCATGGAAAAGGTTCGACAACAATTTATGTACACTAGTCATGGTTTTAGGTAACTTTCAGCATGATGATCATGTTGAAGGTTTGACAATGATTTCTGGTTTTCTCAAGAGACGTACCTCATACTCAAGTTAAATACGAGACCACAAAAGGGGGCAACTTCCAATCTCTGTCCTGTTCACAGTTATGACACCGACTCAAGAGACAAGGCTGCGAAGATTAAGAAGTCCTGCTACCTCTTGGAGGCATCTGCCGTGGGTGGCATGAGCGCGGCCATGCACATCAACAGACGATTGTGGTCGGGGACAGCAGCCAGGGCGTGCCCCCCGGACATTGGTCACTGCAGGGGCATGTACGGCCAGTTGAAGGACGACCCACTCAGCAGCATGTCCCGTATGAGGGTCTCGATAGGGGTCTTGCCGACCAGACGGACAAAGAAGAGCTGTTCGATGACCTGCGAAGACACGGTCCGGAGCGAGGGCAGTCGTAGAAGCAGCTTGCCGAACCTGGTGGGCTGGTTGGGGTACTGGGTGCGGCAGTATTCCTCCAGCGCGCACTGGGACTTCTCCTGGAGGCCTTCGATGTGGGCCACGTCGCTCAGGCCACAGGCGTCTGTTGGTAAAAAAATAAGAGGAGAGTTAGTAATTGATCCATTTCGTTATTATATATTTCACACACATTAAGAGGTTGCCCTTGATTAGCGTTTAAAAAAGACCTTCATTCCTGATCTAAATTGCCCTAGAAACCTATCATCTGTTATAGCAAGACTTCGTACAAGCCATTTTAAAGACATGAAAATATCTCCAGATAACACCTCAAGATCCTACCCATTCTGCAGAAATTGTACAGAAACCCAACTAACGCCAGACCATTTGTTTGACTACCAGCCAAGCTATTGCTGCCTCTCATTTTGGGCTTGGCACACCACCACAAGACTTTCTTTATAGTGTCCAGGCCCATGACCAGGGGACTCTCACCATCAACGCTTTTGGCCATTTATAGTAATAGCTTTTACATAGACACAATAACAACACTAACTGGTTATTTATGACTCGCGTTACCAATTACAACCAAGTCTTAACCAGGAAACTTTTACAGACCCTGAGAGCTGCAGTTACGATCTCTTACCGGTTACACTACAGCGTGCAGTGTAACGGTTATATTATACATCGAGGATTAGCTGCGTAGAAACTCATTATTCATTTGCGATAACATGACAAAAACAAATAACACGATTGTGAAGATCATTAAATATTAGTCACTCGGTAGTAACCAGTCAACGTAAATGGTTTGGTAATGGTTGAATTCATCTAGCAAAATAGCTACACTAACATGGGCGTCATATATTTACTAGCCACGTTATTGGAGGTTGTAGAATCACCGTCAACATACATGGCGCCACACACTGGCAAACAAGTTACAGTGCTTTTTTTCCCCCTAAAAACTAATTACGTTGTTTGTTTCATGTTTCTTTTTTTGAACTGGTATATTATTAAAAGCTATAATTATACAATTAATACAGAACTAATACCACAAGATTTTAATTAACACAATAGCTCTATAATATTGGTTCTTAAACTGTGATTCATTACCTCATTGCTGAGACTTCAATAAGGCCAACAAGGAAAATACTAATCTTACCTTATTTGTTTACAGTTTAGTACTATAAGTATTTATTAATCCTTTACCTATGGCACCATAGAATAAAAGTCTAGTAATCAGTAGAGGGTGCTGTAAAATGTTCTAACATTTACTAAACGTAATAGAATAAATTTATTTCCTATCAATTCCATTTTATCCAGAATTTAACGAACAATTATTCTTAGAAGATCTTGACAATATATCTATTCCAAGTGCCTGACGACAGTAAATTCCCCAAACTATGTTTCCGGAAACAAGGTCTCTTCAGCAGACAACAATCCTTTTTTTTTGAATAATGGAACGTTTAAATACCGAAGTTCACTCTCGATTAAGACTAAAATAGTTTTGTTATGTGCGTGGAAAAATGATATAATTCTGAAAATAACCTTATCCAGTTAAATTCATATCAATATGCGCAATTGCAGTATCTATCAATTGGTGAAACAGTTCTTGATATTGATTCAACTACTTGAAAACACTAGTTTAGTAAAGGTTGTTATTATGCTAAAATACAATCATAAACGTTCGAATTTAAAACAAGAACCTGAAAAATCGTTTTTGACGATCCGTCATTATTCCTTGTAAGGTCTGTTTTTTCCCTAACAAAGCAATGGACCCTTATCGGTTTTACCTCAACTGCTTGATAGTTCGAATTAGAATGTTTTACTCTCATTTTAGTTTGCCGAAAGGGTTCTTTCAAGGGTTCTCAATGGTTTTATTTCTTTTCTTGGGACTATTGAGGAATTCATTCTAAAAGAAGGAAATAGTCCCTGGTAACAACTAATCTCTATCATAAAGTATCTGTCGCTAGGGTATGGGAAATTTGCTGGGCCGGTTTCAATGATACGTTATTTTTGCACTTTTAGAACTCTATTAAAAGTGATGCTTGAAAAGGACATCCAGAGCATTACCAAATACCGAAGGAAAGGTAAAATGTATAAATATATTTTTATTTAGTTAAACTTCTACAAAGAAAGTTTAAAATAAACGAATTCTTCAAATGACAAACGATAGTTCAACTGACTTATGGAAATCTCTCTCCGAATAAAACTTATTCTGAAAGTCATTAAACTTAATTTAAATTCAATTGCATAATGAAGGGAAAAGAATTGTTTGAACTACAAAACAAAACCTTATTTCACCTCAGTGACAATTTCCAGAGTCCTTAAATTACAAAACATAAAAACAAACAAAACTTGTAAAATTTGAAACATTAATTACGATATTTTTTTAAACCTATTGAATCAGTATATAATCCAGATGGTCCTAAAATAAGCGATGACTTAGCCATGTGACACTCGCCCCCTCCCATCACGTTAAGGTTTTAAAAACCTTAGGCCTTTTAAAAAAAATATTCCCAAAAACTTTTCATACTAGGTCTGTATGATCTAAAATAATCAAAATAAAAGTTTTTTTATTTAACAATTAAGTTTAAAAATTAAAAATAAATAAAAATGTTTAATTTATCATTACTTTCTTGAAACTTTTCCCCCTATGCTATCAACGGGGGAAAACTGTATCAAAAGTGTGAAGTTGTCCATTACCGCACCACCTTCAATCAACCCCCGCACTACTATCTCAATTCATTACCACCGAAGGGTCCTTCACTGCCAGAGATATAGCCCCTGACCCCCCAAGGCTATAAAAATGAGCACATTAGCCCTACTCATCCGCATATGATACAGAAATGCTGAGCTTGGCGGTTATGGCAGTATCGCCAGTTTAAAGGACCACTGTGTTGAGTCATCACCTATTGGATACTTAAAGAGTCTGAAGTTGTGGGATTTCTCAATTGGAAATTCATTAAAGTTACTCTACCTACATGAATGAATTGGTAATCAGAGTTTGGAACGAATATTTTCCGCTTCAGTTATTTTAAAATGTAGAATTTTAAATAATTTAGCAATTGGTATTATTAGTTAAATTTTCTTTGCGGTATTGTTGCCACAACAAGAAAATGGAAATTTAAGTAATTTCCTAATCGCAAAATTATAAGATGTATTTTGAATAATATTAAACGGTCGCACCTACCCGTTTAAAATATCTTTAAGCTAAAAAAAATTACTCGAAATTTGTTGTTTAACTAGTTGAACTAATTTAAAATTTTTATTTAGGAATTATTAACATTCAGAGCTTGTATTTTATTCCAATAGACATGTCCATAATTAATTAAAAGTACCTGTGGTAATCGAGAAATAAACTCGCGCTATTACCATGCTTAGCCTTATTATTTATGACGTCATAGCAAAACACACAATATTTTAATAAGTATATCTGTCAGTTTCAGATTCTATAAAATCCAAGGGTACTGAAACAATCAAAATACCTTGTACATAGCGAAATTTTAGGTAAAGGCCAAAAATCCGCTTTTTCTCTAGACTACAAAGAAAATACTCATCGTTAACTTATATGGGTCAATTCGCTTTGGTAAATTATTTTCTACTAGTGTCAGAACATAACGAAATCTTTCATTTTAATGCGATACTTTAACAGATATTGTGATTACAAAAATAATGCATTAGGTGCATTGGACTGACGATAACTTTTCAACAAAAAATATCGTTTAGAATCTTGCCAAAACAAAACGAATTTGGTGAATATTTTGTACTGACTTTGGTGAAGTATTCCATAACCTTTTAACAAAAAATATCGTTTAGAACCTTGCCAAAACAACACGAATTTGGTGAAGTTTTGCACTGACTTTGGTGAAGTATTCGATAACTTTTTAACAAAAAAATATCGTTTAGAATCTTGCCAAAACAAAACGAATTTGGTGAATATTTTGGTGAAGTTTTGTCTTGTGAAGAGGCGTTCTTGGTTACTATGACAACAGAGACGATCTATCAAGTGAGCTGCCCCACAACCGTCGGACGCCCCCTCCCTTTTCGTATTTCCCATCGTCTGCGAATTTCTTTTCTTTTTTTGGATTCACACCCCCGCACAGATGAAGTGAGTTCTTTTTTTTTGGCGCCTCGGGACAAGGAGATTAATTCTCAGGTCTTGCTAAAAGAAGTTAATCTTTGCGACTGGGATTCAATTAAATCGTGTAGGTTATCTTGTGTTTGGTAGAATTGGCTGATAAATAACTTGTTGAGCGTCAAATTAACATGGCATTTTGTCATCTGTATAAATAAGAGTGTTTTAAGGGTTTGTTTGTTTTTAATGTTAAATAAATTTTCCGATTTGAATCTGGCTGAAATAATCATTGAGTGAATAATTTTTTGAATAAATTAAGTAAATTAATCTCCAGATTTGAACGGTCGAGAATAATACTGATTATTTACACACCTAAATCTTACTATTTACGCAAGTTGTTTCAACAAATAATATTAAGATTTTTTTAATTAAACACATTTGAATGGGTTTTTTTTTCAAAGAAAGGTTTGATATTTTTTACAAATCCTTTAGACATTTATTAAAATAAAGCATAAAAAATTCAATTTCTTCTAATCGAAAATAATACACAACAACTTTAAAAAATTCAGATATCAAAAATAAAATTTTGTAGATAAAAATTAAAAAGAGAGAAAAGAACAAGTTCGCACACTCTCAATCACAATAAGGAATTCGGAAAGGAAAAAAAAACAATAAAAACTCAAAAAACATTCGAAAAGCACAAATGGTTTTTCTTCAACAATATAGCGCGCAAGAATGAATTCCGCAATGGTAATAAATGAGGAAACAGAAAAGAAAAAGGCAAAAAACGCAGTTATTATTAATGACAAGCGAAAAAAGATTTTAGAAGCGAGACCCTTAATAATTATGATAATAGAACTTCTCTCAGACGATTGCTGTGCGACTTCAATTAACTTGTTGACTTTGAGAGTGGAATTGAGAAGATATGAGTGGCAACGATCACACAACTCCGCCCACACTTAACGTCATATGCAACAAAAAATGACGGACTGTTATGTGCGCCATTTTTGATCACGGTTTGACATTCGTGACAATAAAAATAAGAGAATAAAAATGTAAAAACCAATGTCTTAAATTTGTTGTAGCACCTAAATGAAAATAAATATACTTAAGTTTTTGAATATCTCTCTCAAATATATATTTGCTTAATCTAATTATATAAACTTTTTTTAAGGCGATTTTAAATATTTAAAATTATAAATTAATACAGACTTGCTACTGCTTATAATATAAAAAAAAAGCTTAACCCTTTAATACGATGTAAAAATTAATAGTATATTTCATCATTTTATACGAAACAGTTATACTTACCTTTGATACTTCTAACATTTAAAAGTTAAAATTTGAACTATCACCAAGTTATGAAAACTTAAGTATAAAAATGCAGAATTTTTTAGAAATGCATGTTTTTCTTTTCTTCAGAAATGCAGAAATGCTTTTTTTTCCGCGGAGTAGCATGTGTGTTAATATCCTTAACTTATAATTAAAATAAATGGCTAACAAGGTAAATTTTTTTATAAAAAAAAACTCTAGCATTTAAACATTTTCTAAAATTTTAAAAAATATGACACTAAACTAAATCGAAGTTCATGGTTAAAGCATATTTTCATACTGTGAAATTTGAAAACTGTTTTAAAAATATTTTTTTAAAACATTTTTTTAAATATTTTTGAAAACTAGCTTTAACATCTTTAAAATTTTAGTTCAAACAATCAAATACAATCGATGAGATCAGCGGTTAAAATAAGTCTTCAAAATAAATCTTTTTCAAAAACTTAAAGAACAAAAATAACAAGAAAGGTTATATTCAAGTATCACGATTCTCAATACTAATACAATAAACCTTATCTACCTCACACTAGTAAAAAGGCCAATGTTCATACCACATCAGCCATCTTTCTACTAAGGGACAAATACGTTTATTATTTATGAATTTAAATTCATGAAACGCCCTTAGCAATATAATCAATATTTCAAACAGTTGTTCACACACAAATAAAAGCAATTTGAATTCGAAAATCATGGCAAATTTAATTGACAACTCCCATGGAAGAAAATGCATTGAACGAAACTCACGCAAACAATTAAATAAGGAAATACGAAATTCTTACGTCATTTTGATTTTGGTCGATTCTTTACTATTCGATTTTGGATGCTTCTTTTTTGGTAGTAGATATTTTGAGAAAAATATCAATAGTTAACTTTTTTTAAATGTACGCAAAAGTTATAATGCTAGGGCTTTTCCTTAGAAATTAAAAAAAAAAAACATTTTAAAACTTTTAAAGGGCCCCTTATAAAGGGCACTTTTAAGGCTTTCACTAGTATAACCCTTAATGACAATAAGGGCTATACTAGTGACCAAATAATCATATGATTTTATTAATTTCACATACGCAAAATTATTTATAATTATAAATTGTGTTAATAACGATTTGTAATTATAATTAAATCAGAAAAACATTACGAGAACTTAAACACGCTATTTTTAGCATTATAAAACGATGTTATAAGTTTTACGGTTATAATTAGTTTTTAAAAAGGCAAAATATCATAACGTAAACTCTGTTTTAGTCTAAGTTCCTTTATGGGTTTTATAGCACCCCTGTAAAACAATTTTTCTTCAACAAAGTAAACTCATTAAATTCAAGCTTCATTATACATTTCGCTACGTTTTAGTGACCACAAATGTCCGGTTCAAAACTAGCTTGGGATTTGAAAGCAGGATAACAGATTACGTCACCGCTGTTGTGCTAGAGAGTGGGAAGTGTGGGGAAAACCCCAGCGAAAAAAGATGAGACCTGTCTGTTTATTTCCTGACTCGTTCACTTTTATTCAATGTCAAGTAGATCAGGAAAAAGGATTTTTTTCAAACAAAAGTAGTCATTTTAGAATGCTTCTCAAAAGGATTTTTACAAAAGATTTAATTAATAGAACAAGGTTAATGTTTAAATTATACAGTATAGATCACGTTTTTGGTTTGTTGTATGTTTATTCAATTAATAGATTAAGATAGATTTTGATTGATTATATACTATTAGTTAAGTTTTCCTGCAACTAATAAATATGATACAGACAATAGAATATAACTCTTTAGTAAAATATGAGGTTAATAATTTTTTAGGGGAATTTTGTTTGATAAATAATTAAAGGGAGCCATTTAGAGAAACTTTTGTAATGAAGAGATATTTAATACAGTAATTAATTTATAAATAGCTTTAAATAATAATATTTCACCTTTTTTTACTTAAATTTAATTTCAAATGTTCGGAATTTTAAACAAATGCTGATAAATTAAATATACATTTTTAAGATTGTACTATATTTCACAAGGAACTACCTGCCTAACCCCTGCAAAACTGTTCTACAGTAATAGTAGTGCTTTAGTAGAAAAAACAACTCGAGGGGGTGAATTAGACAGGGACCCCTTCTGGCTAAAACAAATTACGGTCTGCCACATGTTGTAGGTTTTGCTATTGTATTTTTTTTAAGAAGAATTTAGACAACTATAGACAAGTCTCTGCCAGGTGATGCTGTAGGTTATGCAAATGCAAATAATTTTTTTAAGAAGAATCTAGATAGATATTAGGATGCCGTCACTATGGACACAGGACAGGTTTAATCTCTTGCTTGGTTTCGGGCCTGCAATTGGTTCTTTAGTTTTTGATTTGTACAAAGAGGGTTCTATCTGCAAAAGTCACGTTCTTTAAACTTCATTTGAGATACATCTATAATTTATATGGTATAAGGTCCGTTTATAAGCGACTTTTTGGCGATCTTAAAAAACTAGCGTACTGTTGCTGTACCTATCAAGTTGGATCGAGTTTGAACTGGAATGTTTACCAAATTCATACGTTTTCGTTATTTCGTGACTTAGCAATATAACAGAAATATCCGAATCGAGGCCGGACCCTTATATCACTACTGTTCACAATACTGGAGATGGCGACTGTGACTTTTGCATCCCTCAATTTTTGCACCTTTCACACGCATTATAAGATACACCAACACCAATTATTTTTTTCATTTTAAAAACACTTACAACGATAAACCCTCACTAAAATCCTCTATCGATTCCCTGAAAAACACTTAGACCAGCACCCCACTTTCACCAAAGTAGCTGACACCTCAAAAATACCACCCTACAAATTGCTCTAATCATATTTATAGGAGTTCAATTGCACCCTTTCCTACTGCTATCTAATAAGTCGGATCTTTTGCTTCTGAAGGGGGGGGGGAGGGTTTAATGAAATTTCGGACCCTTTACTCTGACATAAGTGATAATTCCACTATCCAGAAAGCACGGTAGAATGTTAAAGTGAAATTGATATGAAGAATTATCATAGTGAAATCTATGCCATATTGATTTACTTCTTGATGTCGATATCTGATTATTTGATCTGGCTAGAGGAAGCAAGTTATTGTATATATCGTCAAATATCTTTTTGTAATTTAAATTTTATTGAAATTTGTTTGTTTTCAATGCGTTGCAAATTTTTGTTTAAAACTATGCGAGCTAAAACTATGCGAACTAAAATTTCGATTATTTCAAACACCAAATCAATTTTCGATGTTTTATTATAGTTCGTAGGTGAAAATTAGAGGCGCTGTGCTCAATGTACGGAAACTTTGTGTGAAAGTAACTGGCTTTTTTAGAGACATTTAATAATAACTAAACTAAATTCAAACACTAATTGAGGATTTTAAACACAGAATAAAGTTACCGTAAGTAAGTGTTACAACATTTTCCTATAACCGGATTATTTCTTTTACTGTTTACTTATGATCGACTTTTGTACAGAATAGTTAATTATTCTTACATTTTCATACCAGTTTTAATATTTCAGTGCTTCAACGCAGAAATATATGGATCAGAATAAATTAGATTTGGGTCATAGTTGCACAAAAAAATTAGGAAATATATGCTATTGTTTTACAGTTTATAAAGTAAAAAGTTTTTGTAATGAAGGTTTCTATACTGTACTTTAGATAATTTCTACAGTAGAACTAACAATCAAGCCTCCCCACATCGATCAGTGGTTGGTTAACCGATAACACGTGGCCGCGGTTGACTCTTTGTCCCCCCCCCCATTGGGGTGTCTTTATTAATACTTAGCATGAGTCACCCATTGCATCATATTACTATAATTCTGTGTGGCAACGGTCCTTTTATCAGACGAGTTTTTTATGGAGGAGAGGGGCCAGTGTTAGGGGTTATGAGGCGAAAAGATCATTTGCATGTGTGTGGCTTGTGTGGGGTTAAAATTAATGGGGGTTTTGTTGGATATGTTTGAGTTATGACATGTGAAATGTCACCAGGGTTAGAGGATTGTAAATGTAAACTGTTTGGATCGGATTTTGAAGTTTTCTAAACCTAGATATTTTTCATCTATAAGATAGCCATATATATGATCATGTACACGTGTAATAGATATGCAAGTACCTTTGTTTTGCACAAGAGTCAATCATACTACCAAGAGTTGCGCAAAAATTTTGTCTGAAAGACAATGGCAGACAAATTGCAGACTATGAGAATATCTGGTGCAATTTTCCGCTTGAACTCTATTGCATTTGACCATTCGGAGCACAACATGATTCTAAGTTTTAAAAACATTGCAGTTGGTTGGTATTAAAATTCTGTTTTTAACATTGTTGCTGAAGTGCTAACTTACAAACACCATTCACTGACATGTTCTCCACAAAAGAACAAAAAGTAACTTTTGACAGCAGACTTCCATCCAAACAATATTTTTTAAAAAAATAGAGGATTTACAATAACTTATTTCAGGAATCTAACCGCAGTGTTCTAAGGGAATTTTTTTAACACCCCATATCGAAGGGGAGGGAGGTCGTAAGTTTGAGTCCAGGGCCTTATCACCAAGACATATTTAATGGTTCCCACAACCCTCCAGCAATTACGTTGTGATTAATGCAAAAGTTGAATGGGGGAAGAGTATGCCCCCCTGGGGTGAACCTCTCGAGGGGAGACAAAAAATGTTATCGCGAGCAAAAATGTATTTTCTTTCTTTCGCTTGCTGGCTTCTCACGGTCTCACTTTAGATTGTTTTAGTGGAGGTTTGTTGGTTACAGTGAAAGAATTAAAAGTAAAATTAAGGAGTTTTTTTGTGTGAGATTTTGTCTGAGTTAGTTTTGCAATGTATAGAGCGCACGACGATACGGAAGCATTCTAAAAAGCCCGTTTTTAGGTTGTATTTTAGTTTTTGGTTAGTTTGAATATTAAAAGCAAATACATTTTTTAAAAATATCTAGTCCTACTCTAAGTTATTTTGATAACAAAAAAATACTTTTTTTATTTATATAAAAACTAGACCAACGCTAATTGAAATGCTCGTAAATACTCAATTTTGCTCCAATATCAGTGTAATCTAAACATTTATTGTGTTTGCAATCCTATACATTCAACACATTAAAGCTCAAAACAAGAATTGAAATTAAAAAAGAAACTTTTTGGACATAAACTTTAAATTTACGTAAATATTGAAGTAAACAGACAATAAAGGCTTTGTTTAATGGACAGGACTTTTTAAAAGGTCTCTGAAATCAGAACGAGAAAACATTCTCAGGCAAACAAAGTGTCCAGATATGAAAACTTTTCTCGACATTATTTGAGAATAAGAATATGAATAATATGACCATTTGTAGATCACAAAAAGTAATATTTTACCTGCCATTTTCTTTTATGTTTAACATTGGAACAGTGAACTTTCTATGATTGTTTTCGCGAGAAGTTAAACAACTCAACTTGCTTCGTTCCTTTCTCTTTTTTCCACCGAAATCCAAGCACGATATTCATATTCGAAAAAAAAAGAATGGAAAATGGTTACTTTTGAGCAGGTTAAACGACGCGTGAAAAGATACATTTTTCTCTTTTTCGAATGGCAAACAGAACGAAATCGTTTGCCCATAACAACCCTGGAAACACATTTTGGAAAAATCGGAGAATTGTTTTGAAATATTCTTGTGGCAATGAAATATCTTTTTCTAATACTTAAAACAATTTAAAATAATTATAATGCGTATTTATCTATTGTTTAGTTGACATCTTGGACTTTGTGCTTTTATAGAGTAATGTGATTCAAGAAAATTGTATATATTTGTTCGAAAATTATATAAATTTTTTAAAGTACATGTCTAATTAAAATTACTAAATCAAAATTCGTTTGAATGATATCATTCGAACATTTGATATGAGAAAATCCTTTTTTTACTGGACTCCAGATTTTTTGAAGTGTTTATATTACTTAAATTTGCAAAATAAAAATAATATATATTTTATGATACCATAGTCTAGGGTCTATCAACTACTTTTAAAAAAAAAAGTCAAACCATACTTTCCCATTTTGAAATAAACGATTTATAAAAGCTGGGAAGTGATTTTAAAATTACATTTTTTAGGGAAGTAAAACAAAAAAGTTTTTGAATTTTAATGGTTTCGATAAACAAAATACGAACTTCAACTCAATTATTGGTTTTCTTTGCACCTCATTTCTTTAACTATGATAAGAGAAATACAAGAATAGTATTTCAATACCATATACAAAAAAAAGTTTTTTATAATCTTTAAAATTAAACAAAACATGTCAGGCTTGAATGCTTATCTTTTCAACTGTTGCGAGAGTTAAAATAAATTCTTTTGTAATTTCTTTCGAATTACACGACACCACCAAAGATCCGAGATAATATCTAAACAAAGACTCTTTGAATAAGAAATGGAGTACAAAAAAGTAAAAACTGATTCGTTAAAGTTCAAAAATAATAACGACAAACAGTTCTCTCCATAATAACCAAAACAAAATAATTCTTACATTTTTTTTCAAAGTAAAAAAATAAACAAAACAAACAACATTGAAATAATGATAAAGAGACAAAAACGACAATGTCAAAAGACCTTTCTTTTAAATATTCTCTCTCCACAGAACAAAACTTTTTGAAATAGAATTTTAAAAAATTCCAAAAGTTAAGGAACAAAAAGCAAGATACAGTAAATAAGAATAGTCTGCAATTAATACTTTGAAATGAAGTGAAGAGGGGCCAGAGGCGAGAAAGGGGGCGGGGCCATGACCGGCCATTATCGCGGCAGAATTTGTGCTTTGTAAGTGGCAACAGGAGAAGCACAAACGGTATCTGTTGCTGTTTGTTTTTGTTTCTTTAAAATGTGGCTCATTAAGAAGCGACAGGTGACATGAAAAAAAGCTTTGTTTGGAGACTTGTTACTTGAGCTTAATGGTTCTGTACAAAGAATTACTTTATTTTTAAACTTTCAAATATTTTTTTTCGTTATCTCAGATCAAGAGCTTAGTGGTAAGAAGAGTTAAGATGTACTAATAGCAGCCTTGTTATAATAGAAAGATGAGATAGAAGTTTAACCATTAACGACCCATTACTAATACCATTAACATAGTCTTTATCGAATAAAAACTTACTTTAAGTTTTTAAACTTTGTTATTCGTGTAACTTTGTGGTGAATTGAACATGCCCCTGTAAAACGGTTTCTCAGCAAGGTTATTCTTCTTGCAGAAAAGCAAAAGATTGCTATTTTATTATTATTAAAAATAGAATATTATTTTAAATATTTTGTTTTAACAATAAATTGTTTCGTGTTTTATGAAAAAAATATTGATTTTGTTGTTCTGTATTTATGCTTCACAATACCGCTGATAATTAATAAAGTTAATTCTGATTAGCTTAAAGATAAAATATAGGTTTTTTCGGCTATCATTAGTTTTAATTCAAATTACAAATATAGGAAGCTGCAACGGCAATTTTTTTTCTATCTTCGCTGGATTTAATTATTAACATTTTTTTTATTTCTTATACATAGATTCCTTTTTTTCCACTTTAAGTAGTTTACGGTCCGTAAAATACACAATTTTTTTTTAATTATGCTTTTAATTTTTTATCCTATTAAATATCTCTAAGAGAGAAAAAAAGACCTTTTTGATAACTAGTGCCTAGAAATAGTTAACAATTGTTATTGAAGTACCGGTAAAACACATTGAAGACAATAACTTGTGGAAAATATATACGGAAAATTTATTGTGCGGAAAGTAACCATTAAAAAAATGCATGCTATTTAGACAAGTTTAACGGTTTTAACGTTTAACTTATATGGTTAAAAAACGCAACTCTTCTATTAAAACTCAACACAGCAACAAACATCAAACCCGTGACGGTTCATTCAATGTTCGACGATCCAAAAACATCTTCAACCCTTTCACTTTCTCACGCTATGAAAATGTCCCCAACAACCCAAATCACAGTCCTAACCCCACCCCAAGAGATATTTGTTGTCGCTAAGAGTTCATTCCCCACTAATTTTCCGCCAAAAACGAAAATTACGAGGACCTCGAAGATGTCCCGATGTTTGATATCGATAAGATAGACATACTGTGGTGATTTTGGGGTTGAATAAGACAATGCAGAAGAGTTGTGTAATGTTTCAAAAGGGAAATCGGTACTTTGCTCATTCTAAACACATAGGTTTAAGAAATCGTTCTCCCATGACTATCGGATTGAAGTTTTATTGTTTAATGGTTTTGCAGTTATGAGTTCTCACTTGAGCACGTAAAGGTCCGATATCTTAGGATAGCATAGAATATTTAGAATATTAGAAAACGAAACTTTTTTTAATACAGAGATAATAGGGGCTATTTTAGGCGAGTTAAATAAATTATTTCAATCTTTTAAATGAAATTTTATACTTGTTGTAATACAGTATTTTTCTAATTACTTAAAAAAAAGTAGTTCTTAGATTGGCATTGGAAATGAACCAGGCAAAAAATAAATTCTATTTCAAAGAAAAAAAACCGAAAACGTTAATCACGCTCAAATAAAGAATTTTCCCCAATCAGATACTTTTATTTACTTTGTCGCACTATTGCGCAAAAGTATAACTTTCAAGTCGGTATTCAGCGACTCTAGCAGGAAGTTAAAATAAGGTTTTCTCATAGTAACGAAGCGAACACAGCCTGGAATGTTTTGTACTTTTGTAAAAAATCTTTTTCTTTGTTTGGGTGGGGGGAGGGGGGTTGGAATGTTCGGGGGGTGAAGCCCAATACCGCGGCCCGCCCTTACATCTGACCGCCACTTTTTTTTAAAAATTCTTTTTGTGTTCTTTTTTTTTGCGTCGTTTAGGGAGTGGGGTCAATGTGCAATTTAAACCCGATTTTCTTCGGCAGCCAAGTGGGCGGTTTGTTGGCTGCATTGGTGGATATGGGGACTGCGGGGCAGGGTTGTCATGGGTGGGGGTTAATTGCCCATTTGGTGAAGTTAATTTCTTATAGGTTAAATTAGATTTATTTACACTGCAGTTGAAGGTAAAAAATATTTCAGATGTCAATGTTGCATGTTTTTTGGCGGGTTATTAAAATAAAATAGCAATACTTTTTGTTCAAATTGGAAATTACAAATTATATTGCACTGAGTAGGAATACCTATTATATTTTGAATGAGACTTGGGAGCACCTTTAAATAATACAAAATTGAAATGGTTTTAAAGTAAAACTAATTGTTTAAAGATAAATGAATCAATAATATACCAGTTTTCTTAAAGCAAATAAGGATGTAAAGCAGAAATACGAATTATGTAAACCCGTTACAAAATCAATATTTCAATAAGATGATCCTTTACCACATCTAAAAATGGTCGTTTGATAAATAATAAATAAAATGGTATTTAAAAGTTTTTAAATGGTAACGTCGCTTTTTAACTTTTAAAAAATGAGAACGCCGAAATTCCTTTGCCTTGGGTTTCGGAATAACGAAGTTTGACTCTATTTAAAGAGTTAAAATTCAAAGCAATATTAATTAAATTACTTTAACTAGAACATGTATTCTTGGCGAGCTTTTAGCATCCCACTGGCGACTTACAACCAGAATCGCCAATCTGTCTGGCAACCTTTGTGGCAGGTACATATAGAAGTGAAAACGCGCACATCCGGGTCTTTCCTCGCGGTTGGGGGGGGGGGGGGGGGGGGACTTGACCTTGGCCGGAACTACTCTTTTTTTTCTATTTTTGTTGTAGCCCCGGACGGACGAAAATGTAGGAGGAGAAGCAGAGGAAAATGTGACCTTTTCTTAGTTTTTTCTTTTCTTACAAAAATGCTTATGACCACGGGTCGTTGTTGTTAATGTTGGCTATCTTTGAGCGGTAATTTTATTTTCGGCTTTTGTAGATCCCTTTTTTGTTAAGGGAATTAGATAAAGGATAAAGTTCACCGGCTACCTGTTTTGACGTTGATGGAGGATTTTTAATATCGTGCAAAGATAAAGTTGTATTTTTTTTTATGGATTTCAATTTTCCATATGTTAATCCTGTTTAATAAATTATATTGATATTTATTAAATTTTTTATCTGTTGAGCCTGTGTTTAACAATTTTTTTATTTCAATTGAAAAACGATTTTTTTTAAGAAACTTCAAAAAGGCTTTTTTTCATTGCATTAGGTTAATAAAGCTCATAATTGAGTTATTTTGTACAAAAGGAAGTCATCCACAAATTAAGAAATGTATATGCCAAAACTAAAATGTATATGCCGAATGTATATATAGAAATGTATATGCCGTTAAAGGCAAAATCTATAAAAGTTCAGGTGTTTTTCTATCAAAATGTGTAATTAAAATTTGATATAAAATTGAATGCGTTTCTCACAATAATTCAACAAATGGTATTTTTTTATCATCACATATACTGATTTCTCATTTCTTCTTACTTTTTTATACACATTCTTTGAAATATCAATAGGTAAAGCGCACTCATTAGCAAATTTGCGAAGAATTTTTTTTAATGTTACAAATTAAAATCGAAAATTCGATAAAATTTGAATCGAAACTTCGGAATATAATATAAGAAGAATATCATCATGCATAGTGTATTTTTCATAAAATTTAAAGTTAAAATATCAATGGATACTATTGCAACATTTCAAACAAAAACGGATTTAAAGAGTATTTTTAAGAAATCATATAAAAGGAAGCAATTCAGCACAAGTGGCCCTTTACCGATGGTCAGTGCTGAAAATAAAGTAAATTAATAAAGAGAAAAATTAATGTTTTATTTAAAAGTCATTCCAGAACTGATTTTAGTTTTTAAAAAATCAAAAGAAAACTAAATAAGTAAGTCAAATTTGCCCAATGGACCTTTAATTCATAATATTAGCCATTACTGTTCAAAAGAAATAAATATATAGTTTTAATAAGAAAAAAAAATACTTTAAGTTCACCACAATAATCAGGGAAAAAATATACTCTCCTCCGATACGGATATTTATCTTTACGCTCTGGAGCATTCAGGTGCAAGAGATCCTTTACTTACAATCAGAGCTGTTACACAAATAAAAAAAGGCTAATGTGTTGATTTCGGTTTTAAAAAAAATAAAAGAAAAAATGAATCGTATTTAGTGAGATATTATTACGAAGAAAAGTTTTGGCCAAACTTGCCGATATATAATTCATAACAATAGTGTTCAAAACAAGCAAATACCTGTATCTTAATAAAAAGGGGGAAAAAAAGAACTTCAAAGTATACACCAAAAAAATCTTCCCTAAATACCGATATTTTTCTTTACGCTTCGGAGGACTTGTGCACAAGTGACCCTTTACCGATAATCAGAGCTGTCACCATCCGTGACATAGCCAAAAATAACAAAAAAACAGCGGTGACTGCACAGGAGTATTTACCTGCACGCGAATCGCAGGGATCAGGTAGGTCCTTGACCTTAACTGATGTGAGTGGGTGCGACTGAAGAAGATTTTTAACCGGACCTCTCCGATAGTTTTTAGTTAGTTTAATTAATTTCTTTTACTAAACATTTAGACTAAATTTTCTTTGATATGGTATTAGTTTATATTATTTTATTGTTCTCGGGTTTCTGTCAAAATGAAAAAAACAACAACAAATTATATGACTTTCCATGACAAAATATACACAATGTTCAAATTCATAACTTCTCTGATTTTCCTTTATGCGTGGAAAACTCTGGCTTTGTGAACAATTTGAAATGGATTTTATTTGAAAAAAAAACTAATTTTATGTTTTTAAATAAGTTTTTTAGAATTTTTTTTTTAAAGATTTCTTGTGTGTCAGTTTTTTGATTTACTTAGTTTTATATTTAGGGAGACCCAATGTGTGCACAGATACTAGTTTAAAAATTTTCTTTATACAAATTCCTAGCTTTTTCGAATTCGGCTTAGAAAAATAATTTGACAAAAGAAAAGTTTTGCAAGTAGGTTAACTTCCCCAGTGATAGGTCTCATCAAGGTTTTATCAATAAACTTTTCAGCATTGGAAAAATGTAACGCAATTACAAAACTATTCTCTTAGAAAAAAAATGAATATACATTTTCCAAATGAGAAATATTTATAATGACACTTTTATATAAAAAAAATTGTAACAAAAAATGACGAATTCATATTTACTCATAACATTTCAGAAAAATGACGGACACTACAACAACGACAATAGGTGGAGTTATCTGTTTCTATTATTTAAACCGCCAAATGTAAAAAAAGCTTAATTCTATTGGAGAATTTTCCACTAAGCTTTTTTCCTTTTAACTATTTACCAAAAGAAGAATCCTGTAGGGAAATCTACTTCAGGACTTGACCTCTTATTTGCATTTAGCTATTCATTGACATAGAGATCAGGTAGGTCCTTGACCCCTACAGTGAGTGGGTGCGAATGGTAAATACTACTTTAAAAGGATACAGTTAACATTTGTGGTCATCGGAATCACAAGTTCATGGTTGATGAATCCTGTTAAATGCTCTGATGGGGTTTAGATAAGAATTGTGATGTGTTCGTTGAAATGACGCGTTTTATTGTTGTGGCGCGGTTAGTTTAAAACATTTGCTGCAAAGTGCAACTTTCAAGGAATAGTTTTATTAAATGGTGTTGGGTATTAGATAACGCTCTTCTGCATCAATATTTTGAGCTTAAAACCACAAATTCATTAAATTGATGTGCTGTTCAGCAAATATTAAGTGTTATTTTTTAAGTACTTGCAAAACATACTTATAAATATATATTTGTTTGAAAATATGTTTATGTAAGGTTTATATGACCTATCCATTAAATTGATGTGCTGTCCAGCAAATATTAAGTGTTTTTTAATCACTTACAAAACATACTTATAAATATATAATTATTTGAAAAATATGTTTATGTAAGGAATATATGTGTAGGGCTTTGCTCGGTAGTAAAAAGGTTAAACTTATGGTAAATAGGGCAATAAATATATTTTTTATAGATAATAATTATAATAAACTTTAAAACTATAGAAATGTAGTAGTACATATTTCAGAAGAATTTTTTTAATAGAAAAATAACGTTCCAATCAATGTGTTTTTCGTTCTTTAAATATTTCTTTTTTTCTTTAAAATTCGAATATTAAAGTTTTCTAAAAAAAATCATAGTAATGAAGATTATTTTTTTTCTAGGTTCAAAAAACAAACGTTTTTCAATAGAAATAAAAAAATTATTAAACACAGGTTAAACAGATTTAATTAATAACAATAAGTTATTAAACAGGATTAACATATAAAAATAAACATATATGGAACATGGAACAACTGTTATTACAAACCCAAATACAATATCTTTTAATAACCCAGGAAGCATACTTAAAGGAAGAAGCCCATACACAACAAAAAAAATCACTACTTGCAAACAGACTCTAATAAGCTTTTACACTTGCTAGCTGTGATACCTCGCTTGACTAGCTAAGCATGGTGCTATGATGTCCCGTAATGTATACTTGTTGAGTCAACAATGGAGAAATCACAATAAAAAATAGATTATTCATGGGAAAAGGAAAGTGTCTCCAACGTGTTGAATTATTTGGACAAAGTTGGATGATTGGATTTGAGTTAAAATGGATTGAAAATGACGAAGATGTAAATTGTAATAAAGGTTTATAGATTTAAAACGACGGAATTACCCTGGCAGAACACAATATAATATATCATTTTGGCATCAGGGCGTCGTATATTTTATATCTGAACGTCGTTGGTAGGTAGTTGTAAAATACCATTTGCAACTAGGTTACTTTTAGTTTGTACGGTTGTGCTGCTTAAAGGATGGTTAAAAATAGTTTCGTTTTAAAGGGAGAATAAAATGAGAACTACTGCTTGGAATTCTGTATGGAACTTGAAAGGAGTACTAATTGAGTATTTGAACTGTTTGGTGAAGATAAATGGAGAAGTGAAATAATAGAGCAATGGAATAAGGCCGAAAATCCCGCCATAGTTTTATACAGATTAGAGCCAATGACAAAAGTATGTCGTAGTCAACTCAGGGAGCAATGTAATTGAGGATTTGCGGCCTTATTTCTTTGATCTAACTGCGAATTACTCCACTATTCCAATGAAAATCGCCAAACAAAATTCCATTGCTCCATAAATACTTCATGTCAAATTTAATATATGATTATAGCAAGTAAGTCTCAACTAATATCTTGAGACGTTATTGGCTGTGTTAAAGTTCCTAAAGGAGGCTAGAAATAGGCAGCCGGAAACGATTACATTACATTACCTAACTAATATCTTTTTGAACATCAACTATAATTCCAGTGAAATTTTTCAAAATTAGCATCACAGCCTTATAACAGCTTCGATAATACTGTAAACCGTGTCACAGAAGTTTCAGCTTTAGACAGTTACCGTTTTGTCAAGCAACCGTTTTGTCATTCAAAGAAGACCTTAATAGCGTTCTTGATCAAAGAACATGGATTAATTAGTCTTAGCCTAATGTGTGTTTTTTTGTGTCCCCAGGCATTGATGGCACAGTGTTTGTTTAACCTTTGTCTTCTGGGTACCTATCAAAGCTCCGGTTCCTATTTATATTTAGGATGATGTTATAGGCTTAGGTCCTTATGAAGGTGCATAGATTTAATTAGGTTCTAGGAAGTATAAAAGTGTTTTTTTATATAGAGAATGACTAACTTTTAGTTGGTGGGTTCATGCGTTTCGGTGTCTGGGTAGTTTAATTAGTTGTTTTGGGAAAGTTTGTGTGTTTTCGATATTTTAAAGATAAAAAAAAAGATCGAATTAGGGTTTGTTGGAAGAGGGTAGAAAGTTTGTTTACATTTAAGTTTCAGAAATTTAAAAAAAAATTAAAATTATGTTTAACAAGTCAAAAATGTCCTTTTAAAAATTATTTTTTGCTGAACTAATTAAATTTTATGAAATTATATTTTTCAACGTTTGAATTTAAAACTTCGCATACTTGCTTTAAATTGAAATTTCAATATGGGGACTAAGTGCAGTAGATCGATCAATATATTTATTCGATTGTTATTTGTATCTGCACAGATTCAAATAGTCTATGTTTTGGTACGAAACATATAATTTTGCATTACTTTTACTGAGAAGTTTGAATTAAAAATATTTTCAATTTCTGAAAAATGCAACTTAACTCGTTCAATAAAGTTAAATTTGCATTTGTTTGGACCTTAAACAGCTATTAAACAAAAAGTAATTCTCATTTTAACAATTACAGAATATTGAAGCGTTCCGAATATATTCGAGAACAACAATGTTCCAACAATGATATCCTGTCCTGAAATTCCAAAGTTTGCTTAAAAGCAACACTTATCTTCCGTTCTTCCCCAACAATTCAAACATTTCAATTGGCCCATTAAAACACCTTTCTCGGGAAACTTCAACAAAAGATAGCACCGTGGGATGTTTTATAGCCACTTTATTCGAAAATTCGGAAGCTACTTAAAGTTAAAGTCGCTAGAAATCCTCTCAATAAAGTTCGGCGACCCGAGCGAGTTCTTTTAAATATTTCCTTTAAAATATCGCCCTTTTTAAACCAAGGGTCGGCACTTTTCAACCTCACATCTTCATAGCCATTAAATTTACGACAATCGCTGCACAGCCTTCTCCATTGCCTGGTTATAATGTTTGGATTATTTTGGAGGACGATATTGCTTTCGATATTGTTTTTACTCGTATGTAAACTGTTGTTATTTTATCATAATTGTTTTCATAGAAACATAGTTTGGTCAGTTCAACATAACATATGTAGAGATTGCTTATAGTAAAACAAAAGGGGTACATACTATCCCTATACTGTGAAATTGCCAGCATAAGAAATTCAAATGGTTTTGTCGGTAAAAATATCGAAAGTTGAAAATATTATGTAAGTATAAAATTTTGCTTCACATTTCACTTGAAAATGTCACTTTTTTTTGCTGAAAGGTTTTAACACACACAAAAATATTTCGTTAAAATAATTGACTTATTTTCAATTTCAACAGGATTTTCTTGTTTTTTTAACAATTATACTCAAGAAAAAATTAAATAAAATCCCAGTAATAGTAATATGATAGAAAAATAGCAGCGACTAAGATGGTACAGAAGGTAGTTTTGAGTTATTAAAAATATAGATTCTCTTCTTTCCCTGATTAATAAGTTTTTTTTTCAGATAATGATGCCCAAAGTTAACAATGCATTGTGAATTGTCTACGAAACTATTTCAACTTTAAAAAAGAGAATCGATAAATAAATTAAAAAAGCAATACTTTTATATAATTATTTTACTATTTATAAAAAAACGAACTGGTGAAATTTTTTGCTTTTTCTTCTCTGTTTTACATCTCATTGTAACTTCTGTGGTCTCGCGCATTTTTATCCTCTCCCGCGCAAACCTCAAAAATACGATCGCGTCAGGGATTAAAAATCCCTCCCTTCTTCACTTCACTTTACAAGCAGCGGGATTTAATCCGGGGTGACGTCATTGTGTGGAAGAGCTGTAGCGCGTGATTCAATGAGTGGATTAGTGGTTGTAATTTTATGGGGTGTCTTGTGGCAACAGCTTTTACGCTCCGACAGTAAATTAACCGATTTGGGTGAGGGGTCACTTTTTGTTGCCTTTTTCTGAAAAACTACATAGAACAAGTTGATAGTACGAATTGGTTAAAAACATATTCTTAGAAACACATACACTAAATTGATTTCATAAAAAAAAATTAATAAATTTTATTATGCGAATTCTCATAAAAATTTGGTTAAAGCTTTCCTGTTTTTAAATTATTTTGCATCACTTTTACTGAGAAGATTGTATCAAAAATATTTCCAGTTTCTGAAAAATGTAACTTAACTCGTTCTATAAAGTTACATTTGCACTTGTTTTGCTGAATGATTGAAATTATGTTTTTAACATTTAATTAACTGGTATATTGCCCAATACTATCTTTTATCTCATAACATGCACATAAAATTATTACCCTTAGTAAACAAACAATAATAATTATCTTAAAACTAGATTTTAAAAATAAGAAACTTATCATTAAAAATACAAATTTCAATAATTAAAAACAGTCCCAAAACTTTTATAAACGCTTGTTTGCGTTTTTAAATAAAAGTTTTATCTTGACTAGATATCATTTAAGTGATCAAATCTTATCAAGAAGAAAAAGTAACTGTAGTATATGTTTAGATATGTTGAAGTAAACAATTTTTTTCATAAAGTGTAATCTAAAAAAACTGCATACGAAGGGAAATTTTATCAAAATTGAGTAGAAAAAAAAACCTCTATCAATTTTTTAAAGTATAGTTACGTAGCGTAATTATTTTATAACAGGCTTTTGAAGGCATGACAATAAAGAAAAAAATACTAACTAAAAAAGTGATATTTTTCTTTTTAACTAATTACCATTGATAAACAAAACATGTACACTCTTAAAACAAACGAGCGGTTTTAACTCAGTCTGAGTTAATTTCCACTCCTTTCCGTGCCGAAAATGCACTTCTCCTATAGGAGTGAATTTCACTCTTTTTCGGAGTGGGTAAAAGAAATAAAAGAAAACAATCTGCGTCCTACACTCTTAAAACGAGCGGTTTTAACTCAGTCTGAGTTAATGTCCACTCCTTTCCGGTGCCGAAAATGCACTTCTCCTATAGGAGTGAATTTCACTCTTTTGTTTTAAGAGTGTACGTTTTTCTTAATAAAATATATCAGTATTTGGTTAAAATTTTATCCAGCTTTATACGATAGTAGGTTATACATATAATTGAAGAGCTTAGTGGAAGAACGTGCTGAGTGACATTTTTGAAAAAAATGAGATTTTTGTGTCAATGAACACATTATTAACTTTTTAAACGATAACAAGTTTCCATTTTTTGATGAACTTTAAGTTAGTCGATATTTTACGCTTCTTTAAAGCTCATTTTCTCGTTTTAAAATTTTTGTCACTTAGCACGTTCTTCCACTCAGCTCTTTAATTGTCAAATGAATAAATTAAAGAATTAATAAATGATAAAAAGGGGTCAAGTTCTTTGGAAGTTTCCCACCATATTAGTCTTCCTTTAAATACTTCAGTAAAAGAAAAATAATTCAATTATTCAATTCAATACATTAGGACTAGAATAACCAAGATTTTAGACCCACCCAGAAATCCCCCCCCCCCTTAAGAAAACGCAAAATCTTAATAAAACCCATTCTCAAGTAGAATATTTTGAGATTTATTAAATAGCTCTAATTTTTAGCTTTTTTTAAAGACTTATTTTTGTTATTTTTATGAATTGAAAAAGTAAACATAGAAATAAGCTCTCCAAAACTAAACATTTCTCTAAGAGCAAAATTTCCTTTTATCTCTTGCGGTCAGAAAAGGAACTAAGGGCCTTTTATTAATAACAATTAGGGACCAAACATCCTTAACTACATACAAAATAACAGCTGATTTAAATTGTATTTTCCACGCTGACAAGGGCAAGGGCATGTGGAATCAAGCCTTAACGGTATTAGCGACGCGACAGAATTATTAGTTGTTTATCTAGATTAGATATAGAGTTAGGAAAAAATGTTTTTTTTAAACTTTCAGTTGGATGAAGTTTGTCTGTTGTAGTTGGTGATTAGATTTCTGGTTATTATAGTTATATACATGTTATCACAATGTGGTTAATCGATGTAAAATACCACAAAAAATTTAGTGGAATATATTATAGAAATTTTATCAAGATGAGATTATTAGAATGAATATTATTTAAAGAAAATTATTAAATTGTTTAAATATAGTTGAATAACGGGATTAACAAATTGTTAAATATCATTAAATTTTTTTTATACTTTTAATTAATAATTTAATGTTTTTCCTTTTTAAGGTATTGTGTTTTCTCAATTAAAATTAAGTATTTTTTCTTTTGTTTTCCTTAAAAGTTAGATATTGTTTGGCGGATATAAATAGTTGTTCCTCGTTTCATTTCGACAAATCTGTCTATCACCGTGGCGGATTAAACGTCCAGATTTCTCTAATTCTATTAAAGGTCCGTCAGTTAGTCGTGCTTCGTTAAAGAATCCTTAGCGTTACGTAGCATGACATTGCGTTCCGGTTGGACCTAGTGAAATGTGAAAATCTTGGATTCAAAATGTTGTGAAGAAAACCTCGTTCTAATGGTTGGTTATCACTTAATTTATTTACGTAAACACTGGTTTATAAACGGAAAAAATTAATTAGAAGTTAGAATGGAATGGCGTATAACTGATGACTGTTTTCATGCTATGTTGCTAGACCGTGAACTCTAAAATCAACACATGCAATATTTAAATTCCAAAAAAGTTAGAAAAACACCCTTTTGAAACCGGATATTATTTATTTTTGAAATGTTTTTGTTTTTTTCATTCAAACATGTTCACGCCTCATTTGAAATGGATATTCTTTTAAAGCAAATTTTTTTGTTGATATTAATATCCTTGTAGGTCACGATAAGCAAAAATAAAAAAATAATAGTTGTAACTTGCAAATAATGATGAAACATCACACGTTACATAAGGTAAAATATTAAAAATAACCGTTTCATTTACCAAATATCCCAACGCCATTAAAATATACTCAAGACAATGATAAAAACATTATATATAAAACATGGCTTTTATAACAAAAAGAATAAATATCAGTTTATCGAGATAAAATCAGGACAATCCACGCTTAATCCCCTTTTGACCTGCCCCAAGAGTTGCTATAGCAACACTCTTTCCTCGTCACATGCTTGAGCACAACACAACTGTGTATTGTCACTGATTTTATTTTCAGTTTTGTATTTTTCCATTATTATTTACTTGAATGATTGGTGGCATCACGGGTTATGATGGGGGTTAAAGCAAGGAGTCCCGGCCTTGGCGCGAAAATCCTAAAAGAAATCGTTCGAAAGTCAACGGAATATAGTCTCCAAACCAAAACTGTTGCTTATGATGTGATTAGGGTGCACTGCAATTAATGATTTATTGAAATTAATTACTCGCTCAATTAGGTTTAAATACGAAACTCGTAATTTTAATCTTATACTTAACATTAAAATAGATTTTTTTAAAAATTAATTTTAGTGTATGCAACGTAGCACCAAATAATTGGATAAATACTTCGCAAGGCGTTTCGCGGAAATGGTCATAACTTCACTCGCAAACCAACTTTTGCATTGGTTTTTGACGAGGCAGCATCTAATCTCCTTTGCTTTATTCTAATCTCCAAGAATATCACTACTATTTCCCCCTCTTTGGCTCCCGTGAATGACATTCCCAAATCCAAAAATCTGTAGGTACTATTAAGGGCTACGTAAAAGAATGTCAATAGAAAGTATAGCGCAATTCTTTAGTATTAGGTTGGTTATAGATGATGCTCCAGTAAATGATGAGTTACCTATAAAGTTGCAAGGAAAACGTTATTAAATCGGAGCCTGTGAGTAGTGTCTATACTTCACAAGTACCCTGTTCAACTAATGTAAGCATATTTTGTAGGACCTCAGAGACGACAACAAAATTGGAGTTGGACAGGATTTTTCCTTTGGACTTTTTTTTTCGCATATTGGGCAGTCAACGTGCAAATAAGCACTCGAAAGGAGATTTTTTTTTATATTTGGAGCAAATGGCTATACCATGCGTGTTCGATTGGTAAAATGTCAAACGCACTTAAAAGCTTTTAAATTATAGTTATTGTAATCCCCGATAAACAAAACAAACCACAAAAACATCAAAGAAAAAGAAAGCACGTCAAACACATGGCAATCATCTCTTCTGGAGATGATGATAAGATACTAGACTAAATTTACTTTTAAGACTACGATGGTGTCTAAGATAAGACGAGCCTTAAAAAAAAGTCCCGAATAGGCTTTGCGACTTAGAAAAAAAAATTAAGATACCATCAAGATAAGGATGGCAACAGTTGGAAGACTGGAACTTGAGTTACTGGTCTTTGCAGGTAGTTCATTGTAGATATGAGAAAAGAATATTTTGTTTTCTTTCAACAGTTCTTTTATTAAGGTAACCTCTGAAAATCTCGTATTTTGCAATAGTTTTGTTAGAGTTTTTATCTATGCGCTTGAAAAACTTGAAAATATTTATTTAAATACATAAACATTAATATTATGGATTTATATAAATGTTTGATTCGTAGAACACTTCAATAAAGGACTCAAAGTTAAATATGTGATAAAAAAGTATAATCTTCTTTGTTTCATTTAAGTTTTCAACGTTTGCGAATTTTAATCCTTAGCTAGAGAAACACGTTGCGATGATGCAAACTCTTCTTCAAAAATAAACTTTTTTTCGTGCAAAAGATGTGTCGTATCATTAAAGGAATGTGCTTGTGTGTTTCGAAAGATGCTTTTTAACATTAGTCGGGAACTGTTTGTATAATCTTGCTTTTTGTATAAGTTGAAGGAACAAATAATAATTGAAACTGATGAAAGTTTTAGTTTAGTCTTTATTTAAGTCAAATTATATTCAAAACGTTTCACAATATTGGTGAAACTTAAAAAAAAACATTAAAAATCAAAATGTTCTGTATATTTTATTGAACAATTTCAATTGAATTAAAATTGTGAAGTCCTTGGATTTCAAACTGAACAGCATTGGTTTTACCACCATTAAAACCAGTTGCTTAGATGAAACGTGAATATTTCAAGTCAATCATTAAAAAATTAAATTTATCGGTACATATTGTTGGCTCTTTTATATTCTTTCAAATAAGAACGTGCACAAAGTGAAAAAAATAACATTTTCAGACAGTGAAGGCTTTTTAACATTGAAATAAGACCTTAAACCCCACAAATATCGGCACGAAGCGGTATGTAAAACCACGAATTCTACAAACTACAAACCTAAAAATTCGCACGACCACACGATTGCCACGTCGCTCACGTTCGACTAACCCCCTTTAAAATCCCCTCTTGAAAACCCACCCAAAAGGCACACAAAAGGGCAAAACCTCCGAAAAAGCCAAGAGAGGTTGTAAACTGCATACACAAAACGGACACTACACCGGACGATGGTTATGAAACACGGATTTTATGCCGCAGAGGCTAGGGTTATTGGATTTAAGGAGAGTGTCGCCAAGATAGAGCCAGGCTAAATGCTACTGGATATTTAAATTTTAGAGTTGGTTGGTAGACATATATTTTCAGGCTTGTGTGCTTGGTCACAAAGACCTGCTTATAAACCTTCGTCAAGAAGGACGGACACGACACACACACACATACAAGACAGATGCTGCCATCTATCGCCACCTCCACAATTTAGACATGTCCCTGAAGGGGAGGGAAATAGTCTCCAGGGACCTGTACCCGTGCTAAACTGCGCAATGACCGACCACAGGACTTTCGTAACCAACAGATTTAACGAGCACGTACTCCGCATATACTCGGTGGGTCTTCAGGTGTCGAGACTCGATCGCGGGACCTTCCGATCCCGAGACCGAGATCTTAACCACTAGGCTCCCCACGGCCCTAATTTTAGAGTTATGTAGATTTATTTTAAGTCTGGAGAAGTTTTTAAATGGAAGATTATTAGCCGTTGTTGAGTAAGACCTATGTTAGAAATCCCTTTCTAGGAAGGTAGAGCTTTCGGCACTATCACTTGTAGCATGATCCTTATCAATAGCAAATAAATATAAATTTATAGGTTATGGATAACATTAAATTTATTCGTAATATTAATACAGATATAAAGTAAATCAACAATTTTACTGGAATTTTTTTATTAAAAAATTTAAAGAAAAATCTTTAATAAATAGTGGTGATAGTGATCACACGAATTGTACTGTACAATCATCTGACAATCTTAATAGGCAGCTTAAAGTGCAGAAGTTGAAGAATGGAGAAGATAGGATATATCTGGTTTTTAAATTTATAGGTGTTTATTTCTAGCCGTCGTGTGGAACTTAAGTTTATATATCTACTTAACCAATGCAAGAAAATTTTCAAAATAATCGCCAAAACGATATTTCTGTCCAATATATGGCACCCTTCCCCTCAAAAAAAGAGAAAAAACGGCGTTTTGGGGTCGCTTTTTCCTTTTTTAATGGTGTGGTTCTCGGATTTTAGGGATTTCAAGGGGAAAAAGGGGGTGGATGGAGGAATATAAAAATGTCGTTTCCAGAAATGTAAAATAGCTGTTTAGGAGAGGTCTTCCCTTTGTGACCCAACTGTGAATAGGAATTCACAACGACACATGCTAACAAATCACGAGCCAATCCTAAAATCCTGTAAGTCAATCTTAGGACAGTTTTGTGGCTATTTTTTAGAGTCTTTTTAGATTTCAGAGAAGGAAACTCGTGGTTAGAAGGGTTGTGTGGGTTTTATTACTGAAATGTCTAGTATACAGACGATAAAAATAGTTTGAATGAAAATTCTTTCATAATTTTAAAAGTGTATTATTCAAAGGAAGTAGCATTATTCTACAACGGCATATATAACTTAAAAATATATAAAAACAACTCATATACTAAAACTTTGTTTATTTTAACACTAATAGGTGTTTATATATTTAAAAAAATTTAAAATAAAGTTCTATACGTATAAGTCAGAGTTTTAAACAACATTTAATGCCATATCAAGAAGTAAATCAAAAATGTATTAATTTTATTTTTCATTGTAGCATTTTCAAAATTTTAATAATTTTGAAATCGATAATTAAAAACTTTCTATTGAATTATGACTTAAGACATTAACTATTCACGAATTGTCAATTTACGATAGAGATACAAGACGTTTGCAAAAATGTTATTTCGTTTTAATTTGGCCGCTCCTCCACAAATTTGTTCCATCGCATTGTGTTCAAGTGCAATTTCTAATTATCTATTCGATAGTAATAAATTTTGAATACTAGTCATTTTGCATCAGAATACAAAATTCCAGTTGATCTTGTAGCCCCGATGATTATGTATACATATCCAATCTTAAGCCAATATTTAACAAACAAACAAAATAATTACTGTGGGCACAGTTCCATGGAAACCAATTTAAAAAGTGAAGCATTTACAGACATTGTAACTTTTTAGGAAAAATACTTCATATCGAATAAGTACTTAAAACGCCATCAAAATCTTCATATTTAAATTCGATTTTTTTCGAATTTTATTATCTTTTAAAGATGAGGGAGGGGTGAAAAGAAACGGAGAAAAGAATACTACGATTTGGAAATTCCCAGGGAATGAATTACTGGTAATAATACATACCATTTCTTTTTATTATCTTTTTTATAACATTTGTATGGAATGTCTCTCTTCGATTCTTTTCATAAAGATGTTGAAGAATTTAAATAAATATTTTTTACCAGTTCTTCAAAATAAACATGAAGCTAAATAGTTTTTTTTCTCTATATTTTGTGGGTTTTTTTAAATATGATATCTGTAAAAAGAACCGGAAACGAAATATTTGAAGTAGACCAGAAAAATAAGATGGAACATTGAAATAAATGCAAGCTACATATCTAAAGATATCAGCAAAATGAATTGTTGAATGTTTGAGTGGAAGTTCAATGTTTAAAGTTAAAAATAAGATAAATATTTCGAAAAGAAATGGAGATGAAGTTTAGAAACCATTCGGGGAATACGAATCTTGAATTTCAATATGATATTTAAAAATAGCGAAGAGTTGTTGAAGAGAAGAGTAAATAGAAGAATGAATTTCTAAAATAAATTGTAAGATTTTTCTTAAGAATGTTCAGGAAGATGGAACATTCAAAAGGAATCGAAAGTGGATTCTTAAAAAAAAACAGGAAGATTAATATTGAAAGTGAAGAGTAATATTAATATATTACAACAGAAAGACTAATATTAAAAAAAATATTTTTAAAAATTTAACAGGAAAATAAAAAGTTAAAAAGGTAGTCTTAAAAATTAAAATTAAAATAAATCTTCACAGATTACAAGCATATTTGATAATAGTAATAAATACTAGCGAAACGTGATAAATTGTTCAACTTCTGGTTATTAAAAAAAAACATTTTTGTAATTGATAATTTTCTTGAAAGTGAAATAATGTAGAATTTGGAAAAAAAATAGGCAAAAGCTTTCCTAATAAAAAAAGTTCTTTAGTACTACACTTTTGTTGTTACACTTCATAAATTTTTCGACGGGTATAAAATTCCGAGTACATGCCATCGGAAAAACTGGAAAACCATTCAAATTTCGATCCTCGTTTCAATGACGAGAAAGTATCTGTGATAGAAATAAAACAACCTAATATAATCAAGATTAAAAAACCACTGTTTTTGAAATAAAACCTAAACACAATACCTAAGAAGAAAACTGGAAAAATAATCAAATTGAACCCATGACCGAAAAATCATTAAAGGCCATAACCTCCCCTCCTCAAAATAAAAAAGTAAACATTAAAAAAATATCCCCAATATAGATTAATTGTGAAAGAGAGAGGGGAAAAAATTAAGAAAGAAAAACAGATAATATGTGTTTAAAATGTCGGGACTTTTTGACTTGTAAGTGTTCATAACATTAACGTGTAGCGCAAACGGCATATTACGGTTTTCTCTGAACGTTCTTTGTGTAATTTAAGTGGTGGGTTATTATATTATTTTTATTTATTTTTTGTGAGGGGTGTAAATAAGAAAGAATAGCTGTGAAGCAAGAAAATTTAATTGTAAGTTGTGTATACGGGTTCAAGGGATTTTCCAAAATGTATACATGATGTAGTAAAAGTAGGGAAAATGTTATAGATTTTTTTTGTCCTTTTTTTTATTCTTATTGTTATTAAATGTGTATTATATATATAAAAAAATCTCTAAATAAATTTGAAACACAGATTTATATTAGTTTGCAAATTAATTTTTAAATTATTTAAAGATTACCACACTTCTAGAAATACGACTCTTTCAGTAAAAGTACTAATTCTTCTTCAAATAAAATTTTAGGCATCCAAATTAACTAATTTATTTTAAAGGTCTGATAATTTTTAAATCAATTTTTGATAACTTTTAATGTTTAATTTTAATTAATTATTAAATATTGCTATTAATTATTATTATTATTATTTAAAAAAATATTTCCTTACAAAATTCAGAGCAATTAAGTGTATTACAATTTTTTTTATTGTAATTTCTTCAAAAAGCATCAAAGCTATATTATTTTTTTCATTTATTAATGAAAATATTCTGTGAAGTGTTATTGCGTCGTAGGGGTTGAGTATTGAGATGTAGATTAGATTCCTAAGATTAAAATTCTTATCAAATATATGAATCTTTAGCATACCAATCACATAGACACAATTTAAAAACGGACTTAAACTGATTTTCAGGAAAGAGAGTGTGGTTAGACTCCTTCAGTACTAAACTCAATATGCGACTAAATTAATAATTAAAAATTGTCTAACATTTCTTTGGGTCGATTCTCCCATAACTTATCTACACAAATATTCCAAATTAACAAACACAAAAAAAGATAATAGCAGTCCAAAAGCCAACTATCAGTTTTAACAAAGAACACAGCCCCAACCCAAGAGAGCGGTAATAGCATATAATTCTATCCCCGAGTCCCTATATTTGCGGTCCGCCATTAAAAATTAATACGAGACACTTCCTCCTACGAGGGAAAAAAAGCTCCCAAAAAACAATTTACAAAGAGAGTGGAATCCTTTATTATTATTATCTTTCATTCTTTTTCGGCCATTTTTCTTCGAACGCGCCGCAAGTCGTGTAATTCACACACGGATGCTAACTTACCAATCCTAATTTGGGATTATATTGGGGGATAAAAATTGGTGGGATTGCGGATATAGACATCATTTTCTTAGTTTTAAATGTAAAATCGAAAGTGCAATTTTTAAACTCTGGTTAGGATTTTCGAATACAATATTCATACAAAATCTTTCTAATATGTATTTACGATTTTTTATTGTTTTTATATTTTTTTTATCGAATTTTGGAAGTATCATATTATTTGTTTATTTTTAAGTAATTATTTTTCTTATATATGAACATAATACTCTACCGTGGTCAGATTTAAAGGGAAATTTCTATGGTCGGAATGGCAACAGCATTACAGATTCAGCGGCTAAGTTAGGCTTAACGAAAACTCTTAGTATACGAAAGGCTAATATAATCCGTTTTTCACATATATTTTGCTTATAACAACTGTTCTTACTTAATAAAATTGATTTGTTAAAACTAAAAGAATATATAGATTTTCATCGCATTTAAAATGCAGGAAACTAAACAAAGAAAGTTGAATAATAATGAAAAATGTATTATACCAACCGTTTTGACCTTTTATGAACTTTGTGTTTTATTTTTCTAAAATTAGTGTTTAAATTAAATTAGAGATTAGATAATGTGAAACAATATAAGTACTCAGAATTATTTAATTCTAAAGTTTTGAATCTCAGCAAGGTTTTTTTCTAATTTGATTGGTTCATTCTCTTGTTGCATAGAATCCCATGTTAGGATTGGCGCTAAAGCCACGCGGGTATATTATTTTTCTCCTCGCACAGCTTGGAGGTTGTGTCTTTTTACTCTACGGGGCAACCCACGATGTTCTAGGCGGAAGCAACGCGGACGGTCCGAACATTTGATGAAAATTCGTGACTTCAAATCGTGACCGATGTTTTAGTATTATTATTATCTTCATTTTTTTTTAATTCTCTTATCTTCTTTATTTTTTTAAATAAAAAATGTTGGCAGTTTCGACAAGCCAACCTCTTTAAGTTGCTTTCGTAATCGTCGTTGAATTACAATAATCTTCTTTTATATTTGCTTGTTTGATTGAGTACGGACACATGTTTTGAGACTTGGAAATTCTGGATGTGGCAAGAATTATGGTGTTCAGTGTTATGTAAATCGTTCTTGGCCAAGGTTATGTTTGTAAGAAAGAATTGAAAAGATTCCGACAACGCCCCAGTCTATAGAAATCCATACCAAAAGTACTTACTGTGGCTACTTACTGAAACACGATTTTATTTCAAAATCAATTCAAGTTTAAGCACAACATTGTTAAGTTTAAAAAAAATGAATAATATATTTAAGCTAATGATAAAAAAAAATAATACATATGATTTTATTTATTTTATGCAAAAATTGTCTCTAATTTTAATACAATTCCAACAGCAAACAAAAAATCATTTACTCCGAATTTTCCTTTAAATATTGTAACGCGGTTTTGTTCATTTTTCCTGAAATAGTTTTAAAAAAAACCATTTTTGGATGTTTAATGGGTAAGAGTTACTTTATATTTTACAAAATAGAAGTGATTTAGAAGAGAAACACTTTTATTGAACAAGTAGCAATAGTTTTACCAATAAAACCCTCTATCAAATGTTGATCAACATTACTAGAGTGCGAATTTTATTAAATAATAAAACTTTAAGAATTTTATTATCGGATATATTATAGTCCTCCTGCCACAACTTGGCATCCCAAATATTTTGACTGTGGACCAGTCCACTTTGTAAAAAGGTAGAGAACCTAAAGGAGGCAGGGTTGCCAATAGCATGGTGTTTGGTGAGCCTGCGGATTGTTGGGTTAGTTTGGTTGGAAATAAGTGTCACACTAAAACTACACATAGGTTATTAGTGAAAGGAGGATTATAGTTAATTGCTCAATGGTCGGTCGGATTATAGTTAATTGCTCATTGAAGGTAGTCATCAATTGCACGTTTTTTTTCTATCTTGACTTGATAGTCAATATATTTGCATCTGTAGTATGTATTATTTACCATATTCAGTATCACTTCGGGGAATGCTATAAGTTAAAAAAAATATCTATGCAATAATAGTGAACCCATGCAAGCTCAAATTGCCCTTCATTTGAGAAACTGTTTCTAAACCTTAAAGAAATATGCACCGGCAAAAGCAATGAATCGCCAAATATAGTAACTCTGGCTTAAACCAAAATCTTCCTTCCCCCCTTTCCTTTTTACGAGTGATAGTTTGGACTCGTCTAAAACACACGTCATAGATGCCAAGAAGTGTGGGAAGACTATATATGATGATTCGTTTCCATTTATGCGATACGTTGATTTCGGCTAAACAAATTGATGTGTGCGAAATAATTTACAATGAAAAAGTTTAAAAATAAAATTTTTTGCTTGACATTTTAGATGCATGGCCTTTATTATCGGACACTTAGATGTCAATATCTCACAATCAAGCATAATTATATTCTATTTTTTGCAATACAAATTAAAAATGCTTAGGTTTCTCTAAAACAAACGTAAGTTGGCTCATATGTTGGTTTATAACTTTAAAAATACGTATAATTTGACAAAAAGCATCTTATGATCGCTTTTCAGATAGTATAGTAAGTCGAATTTCTCCAAGACTTTAAAGGAATAAAATTTCTATATTTGTGACAAAGTTAAATTAAAAGCATTTCAGAATTAAAGTTAACATTTTAATTCTGTCCGTACAGAAATAAAGAAAAAGATATAAATAAAAAAAAAACACGTTTTGTTTTTGATGTGGATTTCAGATGCTATGCCGCTAATCACTGTCTAACACCGAAATCGGGACTTTCCCATAGTTTTTGAAAGTATAGCGGGCGGGGCAAGGTTAGTAAACCACGGAGGATTCTCCGCATTCCTGTTTACTCTTCGCAGTCGTGGGAAAGAGGACGGAGAGAAAATCGGGGCAGACGCCTCGGGCGATCTCTTGTGAGAGAAGTTGGTAGACTATGTCTGTTAGGGAGATTCTTTAGTTTGTGCAGGGCTTCTGATCTAGGATAACTCAAACTGTTAAGCACAACACATTTTTGGGGCCCCTTTGGCGGAAAATTTTGTGTATGATTGCCCGTAATGATGGTGCTAGTTGGCCGATGTATTATATTTTTGCTACCAAATTATCGGTTTTATTCTTATGAAAACGATCAAACCAATCACTCTAGGTCAATGTCTGTGTCAAAATCAAGCTAAAAACAAAGTGGGTTTCAGAAAATATGAAAATTTACTAAAATTTTGGGAGCCAACAACATTTATCGTAATAAAAAATAAAATTTATGGGCCCTAGGCCCCTGCCCAAAGAGCCTTGGTAAATCAGGCCCTGGAGTTAGAGGAAATATCGGTACTTTGGGATCATCACCGTTGGCCTGCTAACGCTCAACAAATCCTTTGGTAATAGTCATTTAAATTAATCCTTGAAATTAAAAAAAACGTTGTAAACATAATGAATTAACCAAATAATAATGATAAATAATAATAACCACATATAACTGCGAGGCGGTAGTATTGGGATTGGCGAAAATGGTCGATAGGATAATCCCTAAATGCCGAAATTTCGTTGTGTGGTTTTAATAGCAGATATTATAAATAATTTAATCTAAAATGAGTATTGGATAGACAGTGTCTCAGTGGTTAGAGTGCTGGTATATCGAAGTATGTTGGTTGAAGACCGTAATTGTTCGGAATCGGCTTTAAGAAATAATTCCTGGTCCATTTAGCCCTACTATAGAAAAATAGTTTTGTTTAGTATTCCCTTATTTACTTTTCTGCAAGAAAAACAAAAACTAAAAATTTATCTCTGATATAAAGTCGAAACTATCCAATAAATTATTTATAACTCAGCAACTTCAATGCTTTTGTGTTGAAACCAATAATTTTATTCATTATTCAAGAATACACTCCTTTTTATTCAAGATCTATTTTACGCTTACAAAACAATTTTACCTATTGTTATTTTCTTTAAAAGGCATTTTCAAGTACGAAAACGCCCATTTGAAATGATTTGTCGATTGTACATATGCGATTCATACGATTTTTTAAAAAATTGTTTCTAAAATACATAATTTATCGTTTAATTATTTAACTATTTAAGTTAACTACTACACATTAATGATTTTGGCGAATGTTCGTTGCCACATCAGGATGGCAACAGCTCCAACGGTTAGTTTTCATTTGTTGTCTGGAATTTCTTTTGTTTTTGTGTTCGAAAATTTTGTTTCTAAGAATATTTTACTTGCAAATTTTTAAAAAACCCAACTACATGCTGTGCTGTTGTTTGTTCAAAACATTTTTTAAAGAAAGCTTGCATAGAAAGAAAAGTTTCTTTTCATCTATATCCTCCACTTTCAGAGTAAAACCGAAGCAACCAATGAAATCGAAGTACGCAGAAAAATGAAAACAAGAGCGTTACATCATAACAAACATTCCCATTGAACTTCTAATACTACACAAAAAAATCGTACTCACCCGTGGTAAACAACACGATGGCCTTCAGACAACTATACTCGGCTGCGTCCACATGCAGAGCTTTCAGTTTCTCGACTTGTTCCTGGAAGATCCTGATGTGATCCATGAAGGCCACCACCCTATCCGCAGCCATGGGGCTGGCGTGAAGCCCGGCAGCGGCTAATAGGGGCGCCACGTGGAGGGGCATGGAGCACTGTGAGGCATTGAGGACGAACAGCTCGGACCAGACTAGGCGAAGGAGGGCGACTTGGTCGGTCACCTGGAAAAAAAAAGCTATTTTAGAGGTTCGTCATACATGCAACCTGAAATTATATCCTCTCTAGATGTTGCTGATTTACTACTGCGTTACTAGCAACCATTTAGATTGTAATAAAATACAGGGTGTTCGTAAAAGAATGCCCGAGTTTTAATGGTATTTAAAGGAGTTTATTTTATACTAAATTTAACAAATCATACATGACATTGAAGGAAAACTAACCTAAGTGCTCAATGTGCGCCTTTAGTGATACGGCACACATCCAAACGAAAATGCAATTCTTCCCATACTGTCTGCAGCAAGTCCGGAGTAATGGAAGCAACAGCCTGTGCAATTGTACCTTTCAAGGTTGGTAAATCGTGGGGTAGGGGTGGAACGTAGACCCGAGTTATTCTTTATTCGTCACCTTCAACCACAGTACAATTACACTTCAACCACAATACTATTACCATTTGAAACTAGGACATTCTTTTACGTACACCCTGTATTGTAGTGTAAGTCGAAGCAACTTGGTCTTCACGTTGAGGTACATTTGGGTGCACGCGGATTGCCGTAATGTCTTCGGTAACTCTACAGTTATTAATAATTTTTATTTTTATAGTATGGCTATAAATTTTTGTCGGTATGGTTTGATATTGGTTGAATTACCGTCAAACTAGAGCTACACAAGGCCTATAGGCGAAGGTTTAGTGAAGCAGATTTTCCGATTACAAGAGTTTGCTCCAATAAGCCGACTTTCGGAATAAAAAAATAATATTGTTATGGGCTAAACTAAGAACCTTTTGTTATATTAAAACATTTTTAAATGCACTTTAACGAGTGGTTGCAGACATAATATCGCGCAAACAATTACCACCAAATATAAATGTCATAAAACATTAAATAAGAACATACTTTATACAAAATTATTATGGACAGAACTTTGGACCAAAGTTATGCTAAAGGAATTAAGTTGTCCCATTTGACGGATTTGCCGCATTTTGCCAGAGGACATGGTCAGAAATTAAAAAAAAAAACCTGCTTCAAAAGAGGAATAAGAAAACATTATTTTCATAATAGAGCTTTCAATGAGTAGAATGCTTTACCAGATTATGTCGTATATTCAAAGAGAGTATAGAAGAATTCAAATATACAGTTTGATAGTTATTGGAGACTTGCAAAATCTTGGTCGCCAATCTTTATATTTGTATTGAAGATATAAAATTTTAAACAAATAAAATACAACATACCTGCAAATCGGGGAAGAAGGGTATATTCCTCGCCCACTCTACAGCACTGAACAGCAGCCTGGCAGCCAGCTCGCAGATATTATCAATCCCCATGATATTCGACGGCTGCATACACTGTGCATATCTTGATGGAGGATAAGGCTCAGCCCTCAGCAGCAGAGATATGAAGCTGGAGAGATAGGAGTGGGCACCGTTCAGAGGATCGGCTCCGTTCGCGGGCCCTAGGCCGGGAATCTGGCCCAGGGCATGCTGGGAAGGAGGCACTCGGCCTCGTTGCACGGCTGAAGTGAAGAGAAGAAAAGATGGTGTAGTGGGTGCAGGGCACTGGCAGCATTCGCAGCAGGGAAGTGGCTGCATTCAACTGTTTGTTGTTGGTTTAGATCTTCAATGTCAAGTTGGTAGTTATAGTCATTTAATAGAATTTTAAGGTTTTGGATAGAATTTTTCAGTAAAAGTCAGTCATATTATAGTTTTTTTTAATTTTGAAACGTTTTATAGAAATTGAGATATAAGTGAACCCTGAGGAACTCCTCTGTAGCTAACATTATGGAAATGTTTATGCAGGCTTCATTTGCCGTCTTCAGAAAAAAAAATAACGCTATAAGTGTAATTTAGGTTCCTTCCATTTGCACTGCAATCCTCCATGGTTTAAACTATTGATTTTTATCATTTAAGATTCATATCGATTAAGTGCCTTATGCATTGCACATTAAAAAAAACTACACGTATACTCGATTGTAAAGAGGATGAGAAGAAAATTTAAAAGCAGTTGAAGTTGAGAGTAGTTCGTAGAATAAGTTTGGTTAACAGTATGGAATAGCAGAGAAGTACTGGTGGTAAAATAATTCAGTGATAATATTAAAAGCCTGTTATAATAAACGTGAATATCCACATAGTTGCCAATAAATTATCTATCCCAATATAATGTGTAGAATTGGACACTTAGAAGTACAGAGGTTAAAGATAAAGAAATACAGTAATGTAATTCATAACGTTAAATCCAATTGAGAAAAAAATACATTTACATAACAATTGTTAAAATAGCTTAACGTGAAAGAATCCTTATTTAAAAAAACATTTGAAATTTTAAATTTAATACTGGAACATGAAATGGTAGTTAAGAAATTTTTATGAAGATTTTTTTAATAATCATCACTAAGGTTTAAACTTATATATATAAATAAATACAAAATGAATTCTTCGTACGATTAAAATACAATTTAATATTTAAAAACCGTAATTTTAAGAAATGACGAGAAGTTAAATCTAATTTAAACTTCAATCTAATTGATTGAGGTAATTTTCATTCTTTATCTAAACTATTTAAAAACGTTTATCTTGATGCCAAAACAAATACGAACTCTACAACGAAAACGAATCAATTAAGCCGAGAAGAAGATGACAAAAAATATCCGATATCAGAAGATTCACTACTAAAAGATGGCAACACAAAAGCGACAACAAATAAGTCGCGAGAAACGATGATCATCGATTAATCAGACAATGAAACGATGAGAAATCGATCCATAAATCCGAACGAAAAACTTCAACTTCTGCTACCGGTGATCTGCAAACGATTCTTTCCGCAGAAAAGCAGACGACTTTTTCCTCTCTCCCCTCCGTGCGTTGGAGGGTGTGCGCGTGCGACGCGATTGTTTGGCGGGTTCGGTTTGCAGACGACAGTGAAAAGGAAGTTTATTCTTTTTTATTTTTAGTTGTCAACAAAAAAGTGACAGTTTTTAAGTGTGATGTTTTGGCCTGTCGCTTTGTGAGCTATTTTTATTCTGCTTTTTTTAAAGGGACTAAAAAGTAAAAATGTATTCAGAGAGGCTCATTATTTCAATTTTGTAAAGTGTATAAGAAAGATTACTTTAAGTACTCCCTTAAGGACCTTTAGCTAAAGAAGTTTTAGAGGAATAAGGAAAAACATATGAGTACCTAACGCACAATTTTTTACAACATTATTAACATGTTTTAGAGTACATTTAACAGTTAAAAAATTAAATTCCGAAATTTATCACGCAAACCAGCTAAAAATGTGAAAATGATAAATTAAAGATACGCTAAAAAAAAATTAGAAGTTTTTTTTTCATATTTACAAACAGTTTAAGAATTTTGGAAATTCATTAAAAAATTGACTGCATATTTGAAGATTTGTTTCTATTTGAAAGACGCATCCAGTTAATTTCGCAACTCGTTAAATTGAAACAGCATAAATGAACTATAAAATAACTGGATAGATATTTGAAGTTTTTACAAAAGAAGATTAATAAAATTAGAACAGTTAATAAGATTCAAATTTTAAAAAAATGTCTACAAAGTTTTTGTCTGCTTCTCTGAAGTAATGAACTGCGATTAAGGTGTTTTTAACTGCTTCGGTGTCGCTGATGCAAAGTTGAGTTGGTCACCTCCCGGACAATTCCAACACCCGAGGTGTGTAATGTCAACCGCGTCACTTGACCCTGGTTCAAAAATTACAAGGCCTGTTAAGCCTAAGCTGTCCCTCCAGTGTGCCACAAATTCTTCACGACTAATTACACTTAAAAATAAACAAATCCCCATCGCATCGAAACTATTCGCAGAATGCAGGGACGCAGAACGAAGACTATAAAAAGAAAAACACCAAACGGTATCGAACAAACTAGAGGAAGTCTTTATCGTTCCTTTGGGCAGCACGAACGGAAAAAGGAAAGCTGCTGTTGCCACCTAATCGAAATCGTCTGAACGGTCAAGCACATTGGTGTGTGACCGCGACGCTCCCGTGACTGTAAGGTCACCCTTTGCTTGTGACACCCACGCATGGATGGTTAAAAGAGGGTGTGAATAGGTGACGTGTTTGGGTTAACAGTCTTGGTTTGATTTAATTAACGTTGAACTGGAGCGACTCGTAGATATTAGCGATGGGCCAGAGTTTTGAAATGTAGTTAAGTGACGCGGCAAAGACCTGAAAGGGCACCCAACGCATGGACATTATACGCGGCGTCATGACTTTGGTTACCTACCATAAAAATAGTTATAGTTAACGACTTTTATTATCTAATTCGAGATACTGATTATTTATGCAATTTAATATAAAACTATTTGGTGAAAATAATATCTAAAAATTTACCGTTTCAATAATGTGTAACTATAACTAACCAAATACAAACATTTAAAGAAGTCCGTCTGACATTTAGTTAATTTCTCCATCCATTAACCATTAGGAATCATCTGTATCTGAGAGATACTCATAGATGATTTTAGTAGAATTAGCGCAAAACAATTAAAACTTATAATTCTCTTAATCTCACTTTGATTTGAGTACGATAAGCATTTCAAGTTTGAATTGTTAAATTAAACATGCAAAATCGTTACTAAAAGGTTGTATCGAAAGTCCATTTTTAAGTGAGTTATTGTTTCCAATTTAATGTGTTCACTATGTATTTTAAATATTATTGTTTTTAGGTCGCCATAGTACTTATTTAATAAATATAAAAGGTTGATTTATTTACTTGATGAAATAAATATTTTTTCCGCCTATTACAACTCCATTTATTTTAAGGTCGGAACATGATTACCTTTATTTATTATTTTTGAATTTTTTTAATAAAAGTTTATTTTTTTCCCAAGAACAATATATATTAACTTTTAACTATTGCGACAATATTTTAATATATAATCGTTTTAAAAAAATGTATTTAATACTAAAGTATCTGAAAGACACACGCGGCCGTCCGTGCAGGTTTTGATCGCATTCGCACGTCTTCCCTATAGCTAAGAGGCCAATGAACAAGTTAGAAAATAGACTAATCGCCACAAAAAAAAATTCATAAACTCTATACAACAATAAACCTATAAAAATTAGCTTATTCAAAACTTCAAGTAAAAGCTTTCACGGGCATCTAATTTAGCCATTCTAACCCTTTCCATTCTGTTCTAATGCACGATAATTAGCGAATGGCGATCATGCTGCCAGATTTACGCGATGATGTGTGTGTGTCCTGGTTATCGTCTGCTACAAAAGAGACGATGCGCGACGACCTCTTCGGTTATTAGATGAGGTTGGTTCCTTGTTTTCGTACTCGAGATGGTGGAAAGTTTCACGGGGTTGAGCATAATGTTAACGGTTATTTTTTTAAAAGTTTGTTTATGTAAATTAATAAAGGTTCTTGGATTTATTTTTGATGTTTCATAAGGGGAATTGAAGGAATACTCTCGAAGCGTGTTCGTTTAGTAATATAATAAAAGACTTTACGAAAAATATGTAAAAATTAACATTTTACATCTGTGTACATATTTCAAATCATAAAGTTATTTGCCTCCCCCTACTCTCTGAAAAAAAAAACCTCACACAAATATAATAGTGTACTTAAATTTAAATATTCGTAGGAACTACTGAATATGTAACCACAAAAAATTAATAAATAAATATTTTTGTTTTCATGCACACATGTTTTACAGAGAAGAAACTCTTACTTCAGACCTTAGTCTGAAAATCAACAGCCTTCCTATTTAAAAAACGCCTTCACTGTATATTGAAGCATTTGGGGAAAGTTTTACAAGGAAGACAGCTAAACCAGTCATTACATTTCCTCTGTATCTCAGAACTAGGAGAGCAAAACTTCAAAAATTACGATTTACAGTTTTTCATGCCACATCTAATTTTTTTTATCTAACCACAAGCATGGTAAATGGATAATCTCTCTTAAGAGAGCTTGTGTTTTCCCCCTATATTAAGATTCTGGAAAATATCAATGTCGGTCTCTATGAGGACCTGTAATGTAAAATTGGCAGAATGTAGTTTGCGTTAGCCTGGTTTTGAGATACAGAGGTGGAGAAGGAGTGTACCACTTACCAACATAAAATTTTAGGTTTTCTAAATTGAACTATGTGTTTATTGCGAAATTGCAATAAAAATATAACTTTTCTGGGATGATTTTAACTTACACAAACCCTAGGTATTTGTAGCCTACTTTTCTTTTTTTAATTCGAAAGAATTTAAAAAATGAAAAAGTAGGTATTGACATGCGGTCGATGTCCGTCTGTCTGTCTGTCCGTACCCCCCTTCCAAAATCGGTTCTATCCATCGGATCTTAAAAATTCTTTTTTGTTAGAAAGCTATGACCTCAGATACCCAACTTTCATACTTTTTGTCTGTCTGTCTGTACATCTGGACGGACATAAATCTACTATCTGTCGGCGAATTTCCAATTGAATTAGCATTAAAATTCAATTTTGAGTCATTTAAATCACTGTTTCCAAATCAACAATGGCATGAGAAACTTTATTTATTTAAACATACTTGAAGCAAATTAATAGTTTCATGAATCAGTTTGGAATGACGTCATAAAATGTAGCACAATTTGATTCTTTGATTGTTCATTAGTTGTTTACCAAGAAAGCGGCAAGGCATATTTTTGCATACAATTATGCTTATTTTTCATTTCTTATTTTTTAATGCAGTTTGAAGTAGTTTCATTACTTTTGTTATTAATAAATATTTAATTATTCTTCGAATTACAAATAAATCGAGCAGACGATAAATAATATTAAGTTAATTTGTGAAAATATTAAGGAAAATAGTTGATTTTGGCTTTTAGAAGTTTAAATTACAGCTGGATGCTGTGTTTAGCGATTTTTTTTCTAATGTGTATAAATGTAGTGTAGAAACGATTGTTGATGATATTTACTGTTAGGAACCTAGTTGTTTCCCGATTAGAATTTCAGTAAGTATTTAAGTAACAGGAAAGTAGGCTATTTTAGTTCTTTAAGAACTTCTCGTTTATTAAAATATCCTAAATGGATCACAGTGAAACGTCGTAAATGGATCTATGAAAGGTCGTAAATGGATCAATGAAAGATTGTAAAATGGTCAGTGAAACGTCATTAATGGATCAATGAAAGATCGTAACAGGATCGGCAAACCGTCGTAAATGGGTCGGTGAAACGTCGTAAATGGCTCAATGAACCGTCATAAATGGCTCCCAAAAGATTGTAAATGAATCGGCAAAAGGTACACTCCCTCCCAAAGAGCAAACAAATCTGAGACCTTGGCACCTACCCTCCCGCCTCATCCCCATCTTGAGGCATTTTTTCAGCCGGCAGTACTGGCACTGGTTGCGATGATGCTGGTCGATGGGACAGTTGCGATTGCCCCGACAGGTGTAAGTCAAGTTCCTTCTCACAGACCTCTTGAAGAAGGACTTGCAGCCCTCGCAGGTGAACTGGCCGTAGTGCTTTCCGCTGGACTTGTCGCCGCAGACCACGCATTCGATTTGTTGCTGATGGCCTGTACCGGGTTTGTTGTCGCCGGAGGAACTGGAAGGCGTACCGCTTTGAGGGGGATGCTGCACCTGAAAGGTGAAGGTGGTTAGATTTTGGTTGTTGGACTTTTTATTCATTTTATTTACACATGAGGTTATGCAATTTCAAAAAGTTTATAGATGAGAGTGGTTGACAGAAATTACAGAATTCTTCAGTTGGTTAATAGAAAATATAGTTAGAAGTGAGAGTTTGGTCCACTTTGTTTATTCATGAGTTACATGATACAATTATACATGGACAATTACATTATACGTGATACAAATTTTAGAAGGTTTACAGAAGGACGAAGAGGCTGCTTTGTGAGTTTATCTACGTAAGGACACAGGTATTTTATGACAAAAGTCGTGTATTATTAGTGCTAGAGTGTGCTGATGAAAATTTGATTCTTTATAACAAAAAGGAATCCAACTTTTATAATTATGTCCTCATTCATTTATTATTAGTGAAAAAACCTCTCAAAATTACTATTAAATATATGTGTAGGATTTTGCTCGGGAGTTAAGAGGTTAAAACAGACCGTCATAGTACAGACGGACGGAAAAGCGTGCAGAGAGACGGACAAAAAAAAGTTTAAAATATTGGTCTCGGATGTCATGCTTTTTTTAAAAAGAATTTTTAAAATTGGACGGTTAGAACAGAATTTGGAAGGGTTATAGACAGACGGAAATCACCATGTCCATCTACTATCCATTTTCTTAATTCTTTCAAATAAAAAAAATGAAGTTAAGATCAAAATGGTACAATGTTTGCTCTTTCTTAATAAACAATAAACAATAAAAGCAATCACATTGTATACATTATGACGTAACTTCAAACTTATTTATATGACAAAATAATTTTTCTTTAAATATTTGTTTTAATTAAATAAAGTTTCTCATGTTATTGTTGATGTGGCAACAGCTGCTTGAAGGAATAAAAGTTAATTTTTAATTTTATTTAAATGAGTAGATGTCGATAGACAGGTAAAAATATATCTATCCGGACGTGCACACCGACGGACAAAAAGTATAACCGAATTTGGAAGGGGGGTACGGATGGACATCTACATCATATCAATACCATTTTACTATTTTTTAAAATTCTTTCGAATTAAAAATAAAGAAAAGTAGGCCAAAAATGTTTACAGCAAAACAAAAGGCTGCTTTATGATGCTCATAGCATTAATATTTCATAAGACAATATACTTGTCCCATAAATGCTAGTACATTTTTATGAAAATTTGATTCCCTATGAATTAATAAAAAGTCAAACGCGAAAGGTTAAAGGACATTAAAAATTATGACGTTGTGAACAAGATATGTCTTCTTCCAACAACGCTGAGAATATAAATAACAAAATCCTTGCTCTTTTTTTAAAAATATTACTTGTCTGAAAAGGTTTTGATAAATTAAAAATGGTTTTAAAAAAATCAATTTTCGAGTAGTCGGTTGAAACTTCTTAAATTTTCATTCGAGCCTTATTTTTACAGAATGTTTTGATATGTAAATCAACAATGTTTTCTATATTATTCTATTTAGCCCAAGGACTAGTTCAAAGAGGCAGTACTGTAACCCATGAATTAGATAAATCGGCTTTTATTATCATTAAACGTAGTATTTTGTTCGATCAAATGTGCAATTATATGTATATGACAAAATGTGCTTAACGTATGAAACTAAAAAACATAAAAAAACAAAACAAATATAACTTAATAGATTAACTGCATAGATTGAATATAACTTGAAGAATAGATTGAATATATTTATTCTCCAGACAAACATACAAAATTTAAATCTCCAGACATTGACTAATAAGATATAAATCAATAAGATAGAGAAAGGCGCTATGCACACAAAAAAGTCAAACAGTTTAAAAAATAATTTTTACCCTAATTTTATGTATTGAAAATGACATTTTCTTAATATGCTGCATTTATATTCATTGTTTTTAGTTTAAAATTAGTAACTTACAATGCATTACCACACGAGATCACGAACATTAAAAAATATTTTTTGCCACAATTTCTAAACTATTATTACTCTATCATAAAATTTGGACGAGTGACGCCTTTGATATAGATATATTTATTTTCAGATAAGATGTTACACAAAATAAAAAAAATAGCTAGTGACATTCAACAAAAGATGCATTTATTGATAATGTACGCAATATTTTCTTAAACTCTAGCATACAAAAAAAAACTGCAATAATGATTTTTTGCTTAATTGTTTTTCTTTTTACGATCAGTGATCTCGTATACTGATGAAGAAATGTACATAAATGCAAATAGGTACATTTTTTTAAGTTTCCAAAAAGTTCAATTCTATTTAAAGCGTGTTACTGTTGTTGCTAAATATAGTAAACATACAACACAAGACCTTAAATGTGGTTGTGATAGTTGAGAAAACTGTTGGAGTTATTAGATAGTTCGATATCGCTCATTTCAAAGTGGAATGAGTCTAGTTTCAAAACTCGCATTCTCGAAAGTACTACTAAGGTATAGGGTCACAAGAGTACATTGGCGACTTCGCCCTATTTGAATTTACGATAGTCAAAAATCGCCAATGTTAAGAAACATAATTAGCTAACATGACCGGAACTAAAATTCGTTATTTTAACAATTCTGTTAGCTTTTAATTTAAACTTTACGCATGAGATTATGAAATGTGCTTAGGGGTGCACAATCAATTTTATACATCCAAAACGTAGAACGTGTTTCTCAGCGAACAGCGTTCATTGTTTATAACATCATAAGAGAACACGATCGCAGACGAAGGATTGGGTTACAATGGACGAAGAGGCATCATAGAGTACAGTTTAATAATTCATTTTTGACATTACAAGTTATAATTCTATTGAAAATGTTTTAATGCAAATAGCGTAAAGAATTTTACACCTTATTCAATTATTTAGATTACTTCAGCATTTTGTTTTATTTTAATGCAATGACATCCTTTATGAAACTTTAATGATGGTATTTCATAGTCAAAAAGAAATATCTGAAATAAATCTGGTCAGGCTAAATGACATCTAATAGACAATATAATAAATAATTTATTTGGAAAAGTGACAGTGGAACACACCAAAACAACGCCAAGCAAGAACTGACACATACCTGCGATTCCGGGGCTTGCGTCTGGTCCTCCGCTCCCCTCCATGGGGTTGTAGAAAGGGCCATGGACGGCGGTGTCCCTTGCCAGGGCCCGAGAAGGGGGTGGAAGGCCCCAAGGGGTAAGGCGCCCGGCACCGTGGGCGAAGGCCCGGGTGTCGACGCGGGCCACTCCGGGATCAACAGCTTCTGGCCGGACAGGGAAAGGCTGGGAGGAATTACGAGGCGTTCCTTGGATGCGTCGAGGGGGCGGCAACTGGTGCCGGCATCCACTGTACGCTGGTGTTAGTACAGCAGTGAGTTCTGGCTTATAGTTCAGTTTATAAAGTGATGTCAGATTGTACTATTGGCTTCAGGTAAGTCAGAATGGTAAAAGTGGTTGCATCGACTATGAGGATGATTCAACAGCACTATATCATGACTGTCACGATGTACTTGACAGAAACTTTTTGTATTGGTAGTCCAGGTAGGATCGGCATTAATTTTGCAGTAGATTTTGTTGCCTGGTAACGTTTCTTGAGTAGAATATTGGCAAGTATGTAATTAAAATGACCACAAGCTTAGTGTCTAGACTATGAGAGTTTCCCTTGAAAGATGGATGAACCAGGTTGTCAGTTGTCATCAACACATAAAATAAACAAAACAGTTCCAGGTGGAGAATGATTTGGAAAACTCATCGTGACGAAGATGCAGTTATAGAAAAACTATCTCGGAGAAAAGTTTCACGTATTAAAATAATGCATACTCAATTTTCACCTTTTGAAATCTTCAACTTTATGACGGTTGTCTGTTTCACAACTTATTTAGACAAGTAGCAACTAAGACAACTAATTACACAAGTTCAAACCCTCAAGACCACAACAAACAAAAGACCGCTCTCAAAAAACGGATCAAGTGCAAAAGAACGGAACCGAAACCAGAGGATCCGTTCCGAATCACGTCGAAACCTCGTCTGCCACTTCTGAACTATGACACCAACAAGCAACGCGATGGTTGCCAGGGGCGACCAAAAGAGTGTGACATGAGGCGGGGGGGGGGGGGGGGGGTTGGAGTTGAGTTGAAGCAGCAGCTATTAGCGGCGCAAACGATAATCCTGTGTTCGGTTCGTGGCCTGCCCTCTGCGCCCTGCCATTGGTCGAGGGTGGGGCGGGAACCGACCAATCCTCTGAGGTCGGAGCACGTGCTCTCTGGCACCCGCCACGCGTTCCAATTGGCGAGATTTTTTGGCATCGTTGACGCCAATGGTTTAGGCGATAAGTTTATTGGTATGGTGGATGGGGTTAGAAGAGTTTTAGAGAGTTGGGAGAGTAAGTTTGGGAGAGCGGGAAGAGGGAATTCTCGCTCTCCAGAAGATGATTTTTTTTTGCTCTCTTTTATCTTTGGTTTGTTGGAGTGCTTTTCTGTCGTTGTTTTTGATATTGATAAAAAAATTTACGGATTTCTTAATTTTGCTTGTAGAGCAATTATAATACAATGTTTTAAATGTTATTGAAAAAAAGAAGAAAAAGTCAGGAGTATGGCCATTAGTTTGCCGTAATGTTTACGGATAACAGGTTTCCTGCCCCGCTTTTTTTTCTCTCAAGGGCCTTAAAAAACTCGTGATTATTAATTGCGCTTCTTATTAGGTATCTAATAGAATAATTGATTCCTGCTTAATAAGTAATTCTAGCTTTGGAAGAATTTTATTATTGAAATAACTTTTTGCAGAGATAAAGACTTACTTCTGATTAAACTTGCACATATTTAAGATGTTTTAAAATGATTTTTTTTTTGTATAATTAATGTGGAAATTTTCGTTTAAATTTTCATTTCATCATGAGTTCCGGCACATAGAAAATGCTGAATTTTTCCTGGAGTTTGTTTTCAGAGACACCTGTGGGAAACGTGAGTTAGAGCATATTTGCCCAGGATTTAACCTGCAATACCGTATTTTTAACCATTTTCCGGATTTCATGAATAAATGTACCGACTGCCGGATTTTTTGAAGGGATTATTTCAGATTTAAGATTTCAATTAAATTGTTAAAAAAAACTCCTTTATTGCCGTATTAAATTCCCAGAGTTGGCAGATCTGGTTAGAGACATTTCTTCAGGTCCATTTCATTGATGGTCCGTGCCTGTTTTTCGGTGTTTTACTCGGGATAGAGCATAACTACCACAGTTGAATGAAGCTCACTGAGGTAGTTACCCTATCAGAATAACCTGTATTGGTTCTTTGTCAACAATCCACCCAAAGCCCAAACATCCACACATAAAATTACAGTAGAGTCCCGTTTATCCGAAATTCGGCTTAACCGAAAGGCTCCGGATTTTTTTTTATTTTGCTAAAATATGAAATGCATACGCATAAGTAAAGAAATACACAAAATATAAATACGTACTTACAAAGTTGGATTTATTTATCAAAATATGCAGTATTTTTTTTTATTTTTTGCTACTCAATTTTGGTTCGTTTTAAAACAGCCCTGTCCCGCCATCTTTTAAACAAGAGAACGTCTGAAGTAGTGGCTTCATCTTGCGCTTCTATGAATCTAAGGGCCTGATCTAAGATTTTTGCAGCTTCCGTATGCGAAATGCTGCATTTGCTAGACTCAGAATTAGGAAGCGCTTCATATGTCCTTTTCGGCCAATAAAGAACGAGGAGAACACTCTGACTTCAAATTTTCTCTTCTCCAGCGTTTTTCTAGGTGTGAAGTGGATGATTCCCGATTTTCCGAAAATTTCTATGGAATCTCGATTAACCGAAAGTGCTTAGATCCCGTACCTTTCGGATAAGCGGGACTCTACTGTACTCTTAACCATCTTCCTTCACTAACCCACGATCTTCACCTCGCATATCTAATCCTATACCAAGGTCAAGTAACTCGGCATTCCCGGCACACGTCCTCCTACGCTTCACCGGTCCTCGATGATTGTCCGATGGCAAATCGATCATTTTCCCATCGTCCACCCGATTATCATCGTCCATCGATGGTCATCCAATGGACGTCGGAAATGGGCATCGCGCACGCATTTCCGCTGAAGATGCTTCCGTGGTAGTCACTGATTCCCATCGTTTTGTGACGCCATAATTGACGTCATGGGTCAGTGGAAGTTGGTTTGGTTGAGTGAAGAGTTGTGAAGTACTCGCAAGGTAGGTAATCGTTTCCGGCTATCTGTTTCTAGCCTTCGGTGAGCTGGAGCTTAAACACAGTCAAGTACGTCTCGTAATTTAGAACCTTGGTCAAGTGACGAGCAAGCATCCAATGGAACTTCGAGGGACATCGGCTGGGGTGACCGTTCGTACAATTAATATCCACTGGTTTGGTTTGAACTTTTAAGGCTGTCTATTTCTAGCATCCATAAGGAGTTTAAATGCAGTCAATTTCGCCTTGTAAATGTGAACCGCGGTCAAGTGACGAGGTCAACACCTGAACGGGCACCCAAGGGAAATTTGAGTGATATCGTACGCTAACGCTATCGGGACTTCTGACTCCGCAGATTTAATTAGCACATATATCGCTGTGTACTTTTTCTGAAGAACTGTGTGTTTTCAAAAAGCTACCATTATTTCTATAATTTATCTAAAAAGGTACTTTTGGTGTTGATTGATACAGAATTATATGTAGAATAGTTTTTATTGTAGAAAGTTAAAAGAATTTTGTAGAAAGTTATGTTTTTATTGTAGAAAGTTTGGTTTGGTTTGTTATTTTCGTCTGACCTACAATGCGAAGTTGATAGATTTTTGGTGAAATATAAAAAAATAGCTCAAAATTGAGTTTTGAACGGAATTATTTTTGATATCCAATTTCTTAATATAAAAAATAACATATAATTTGTTAATTTTACTATTTCTATAAATTTAAGCCACTACAAATTCCGCTTCAAAATCCACATACTAAAAACACAGCACTCTTTGGGGGTCACCATAAAGCCCCGTATCTTTAGGGACCATCATTTTGTTTTTATTCTCAGGGGAATAGGGCACCCTCGAGGGTTTTACCCCCTACTGTGCGGGGGGCAATAGGGCGCAAACAATCCGATTTTGAAACGATGGGTTGAGTTTTTTTTAGTTTGGTTGGTCGGGTTTGGCCCCGTTTGGTTTGCTCAGAATCAAGTGTAGAGTAAATAACGGCCTAGGTGGATGTGGTTATTTTTTTCTTCTATAGATGGACAACTGAAACGACCAGCCACAGTTACGTCAAGGTATTGTCTTTTTTTTTCCCACAAACTACGATCCGCGCCCCGTTCGAATTGTCCATTGCTTCATGTTTATAAAATTGGTATTTATATTAAATAATCTGAATGAAGGTTGGTTTTTGAGAAAAAAAATCTTTTTTCGTTAGAATGTGCCTCAATACGAGCTAGTTAGACGTAAAACAGCACTAAACTAAATCGAACAAAAGTCATTTAAATGTTCTACTGTCTGCTCACAGTTTGTTATGGTGCATGCATCAAATAATCAAACTTCATAGCTGAAATAAGTAATGTTTTAAATTCATCAAGCTATCGGTAGCGGAGTGAACTTAGTAAAATTGTTTTAGAATGACTCGTGATTTATTCGTAAAAACCACCTGAATGACTTCAATCAAAGTGACGTCACACAACTCGATGCCTTCTGTTGATTTAGGCGGCATTGGGTGAAGTAGCATTATCCAATTAATTAGTTCGGGCAACCGACTACGCGTTAAACTCGAGACCAATAGAAAGAGATAACAAAAAAAACTAACACTCTCAGATGAGTTTTTATGAACATGGAGGCGGAACTGTCAGTTAAATCAACATCATTAAACTCTAATCAAATCCACCAACCCACTGCAACCACGAGTCTGCAGGGACCTCTTTTTATGCACAAATATTCAAGATGGGCTCTTTCTAAAGTGTAAGTGGTACTAGTTTCTGTTCCTTTGTTCCCCTTTTCGTAGTCAATAAGTCAGTATGCTGATTATGACTTTTGCTTGTCACCGAGTGGATCCGGGTTCGAATCCCGTGTATCTCTGGGAAAGAAATCTATATTTTGCCTGAAATAGAATTCCCGTCTTGAAATTAATCAGGAGCGCAACCTTTCTTTTCTTTAGCAAGGAAATGCAATGCAAGCCTTAGCGAAACGGCAACCATCGTTCACCAAGGCGATAATTTGCTCTAAATTGCCTCGGGATCAGAGCCTGATCTTCCATAAGGCCTGTTAGGCGAGGGACTGTTGGTATCCCAAATCTTAGGGACACTAGTTTTTTTTTGAATTTCATGTTAACGTATGTTGCCCCTGTCTTTTTGTGGCCCTGCGTTGTTTTTAAAGCTGAGAAATAAAGCCATAAAATGCGGGAATTCATCAAAATGAGTTCAAATTTATAATTATATTCATTTAGACATTGATTATTGTATGAACAACTATACACAAAAGTTTCTTTGGATAAGCCTCAAAATTCCCTGCGCCTATAATCTGCGTTTTCTTAGATGAACCCTTTAGCCCTGTCCTAACGTGTGTTTTTTTTAAAGAAAGTCAAAAAGTACTAGTTTTCGTCACTCTTCTTTTCGATATTAAAAGTCTATACTGATGGACCCTACGTTAGGGAACAGCTACGAAATACCACATTGTTTTATTTATTCTATTCCCCCTTCCTGCTTTTTTGTATTCCCTGCTCGGCGCCCATCTCTCGGGGGAGTTTTGCGGTGCGCGTTAGGCCAAAAAGAATCCGATTTCAAAACGATTTTTTTATGCTCACACCCTCATGTTTCGTCTGCGGCATGAGTGGGGTTGCAGAGGGGGCCATCTGCCCCCAAAGTGGGGTGGTTTGAGGTTTTTTTGTGGGCTGAATTTAGTGATTGGGGTTCACTGGGTTGAAATGTCGAATGGGAGAGGTCTAATGGTAGATAAAGAAAGGGTTCCGTACTCAGAGCGGACAGTGCTCAGAGCGGACGTGCTCTGAGCGGACAGTCGTAGAAAAATTAATTTGTCACCAAAGGGTTTTCACTTTGAATTGTTTACATCCACGCTTTTTCTCCCTCATCCTCATACCTGATAGGCTCGGGTGGTTTTGGTCATAAGTCATTTGAATGGGGAATGTTCATGATTTTTTTTATTCTTTTGAAATAATCTCCATGCGATTGTAAGAACATCGACATAAATTTTACCTCAATCCGACCATTAGTTTATTTTTAATTAATTGTCAAAGTTTGCGCTAATTATGCGAGTAAAAAAAAGTTCTCACTGTATTAAGTAAAACATAAACTTTTCAAGTGTGTAAACAAAACTACAAAATTTTGGCCCCCACTTCTCCAATTTTAAACAGTAACTTATAGTCAAGACCTTTACCTCTTTCTTATTTATTTTAATACACATAGAAAATGCGAATTATTAAATTGCGTAACAGTTCAGTGACCAAATATGGCCGCATTTGGTCTTACATTTACGAATGAGTTCCACAGCTGCTTCCCCTCGTTATGCGTAGAAGTGCTAAGTCGCCGTCCGACACGCTTATTTCAAAATAGTGTCCGCTCAGAGCACCAAAATGCACCAAAACGAGTGTCCGCAAAATCTAAGTGTCCGCTCTGAGCACGGCACCAAAGGAAGTATAAGTAACGCTTCAAGTCTAATGCTACTTCAATGGTGGGTAGGTAGAGATTTCCCGAGTGCGATGTTGCATCTTGCAAAAGAATTATTATAGTAACAGTAATAAATCTAAAAATCGATATATTGTCGTAACTACTCATCTGTCTACGTTACCTGTAATTAACCTAACTCATTCTTTTTGACGCAAAGAAACATTCTTAACTTAATAGTAATACTCTGCATATCCAAAGGAATATCCATATCCAGATGGAAAAATTACATTCACTTTATATACCATGAGGTTCTAAATATATTTCACATGTAGTTCTAAAAATAAAGTCACAGTTTATCAACTGTAATACAAGCCTTTCTTTCCAATGATTACTTGGTGAAACTCTTAAAAAAAATTACACTCATAACAAAAAGAAAATATGAAAACTAGATTGACATAAGTGTAATAAAGGGAACGTTCTGAAAGGAGTTATTCTGCCTTTTGGCAAAAAAGATGTACTGCTTTACTGCTGTTGTTGAAATCAAATTAAGGAAACTGGGTTATTTATTTAAATTAAAAAACTGACGATCTATTTCTCATAAACAAGATAAAATTGGAACTTGATTTCGAGAAAGATAACCAAAATAAACAGTTCTATTGTATATAAAATCTGGACTCATCCACCGTATACAAACCCTCTTTTACGACCGATCCCCCAACCCAAAACGGTCATTTGCCTGACCAAACACCCCGTGTCACCCACCACATTCGCATCCATATTTATATCCATGTCGCTACGCCCTCAACAGAAGAACCTCAGGACAAAGTCACCTCTTCCTCACAATTCTGCAATTGTCACAAATCGGCATCTGCCCCAACCACAATAGCCTCAAAGTCACTGAGGGGCCTTTTGTGGCCGATCCCCCAACAGGAAAAGACCAGTGGGTGCCAATTCAAAAGGGTGGTCAGTTGCTGGGTCAGTTGAATTGTTAACCGTAAAAGTGGGTAAAGTCCACTGAAAGATTTCCATGCACGGTCTTCTTTTACTTAAATGTTAAAGAGGGGAAGCCTTGAGGGAAATGCTCCAATGTACAAACGGCTTTTTTTTAGGTATTTAGCCATTCGGTTGCAGAGGAGTTCTAAATGGAAAAATAGGTCAAGTCTTCAGAAAGATTTCCATGCACGGTCCCCGCTTACTTAAATGTTGAAGGAAAGAAGCCTAGAGGAAAATGCTCCAATTGACAAACTTCTTTTGGTACATATTTAGCCATTCGGTTTCAGGGGAGGGTGCTGGCTGGATGGAGGGCTTTGTGTATCAGCACCCGTTGGACTATTGTCCGCGGTTGTCAATATGAGGTGGGATTCTGGAAAAGATTGAATACAAATGGGCCATCAGCTACCATGTTTGTTTTTCAGGAAGTGACCTCCAAAGTTGTAACCAATGTATTGGTCAGTCTCAGTTTGGCTGTCGTTATGATATCGACGAGTTGATCTTTACAAAGAATCAAAAGGTCTCTACGGATAGTACTGTCTGTCTGCTTTTTATTGGCATCCGCCTCCGCCAATACTTTTGTCGCAACCAACACAGAAATGAATTTATTTTTGAAGGGACATTTTAAACAAAGTAGTTCGTTTTAGTAGTTTGACACTACTGTACTTACTTTGACACCACTTTGGTAGCTTGCCACTAAAACTGGTAACTGGAAACTGGTTGTACCAAGAGGTATAGATAACTTTTGTTTTGGTGCAGATTTATGCACTGTAGACATTGGAACTCGTAAATGTTATAAGAACAGACGTATAGTACCACTACCTACCAACATCCATTTTCCAAAATGGTTTGACTCATCGGAAAATAGTTTTGTAAAAGTGAGGTGGTAATTTAGAGTTCCCTGCTAAACGTGAACAGTTGATAATTTTTGTCAATAAATATGGTTATAATTTGTTATAAAATGTTACCATGATAAGCAACTGGACTTTTACAGGAGAATCTGTTGAATATACACTCTTAAAACAAAAGAGTGAAATCCACTCCTATAGGGGAAGTGCATTTTCGGCACCGGAAAGGAGTGGAAATTAACTCAGACTGAGTTAAAACCGCTTGTTTGTTTTAAGAGTGTAGATAATTATTTTCTCAATTTTTACTTACCTGAAACACCTAAAAAATATGTGACCTTAATTGACTACTCTATATCCACCTCACCCTTAGCATGAAATTCTTAAAGTAATTACAAAAAAATTCCTTTCCTGATTTTATGAAAATGTAGCCTATATGTCGTTAAATACAGGCATAGGCGTGATATATACCAATCTTTTTCCTATCCTTCATACTTTTAAACCTAGCACAAAACCATGAGGGTCCACAGACGCATCTATTATTCGGGACCCGTGTCATCCAAAACAAGTCTTATGTCAACGCGTCCACATTTAATTAGTGCCCGGTAATGAAGATGAATCTTCGTTGGTGTCTCTTTTTATCCTCGTAATCAGGTAATTGATAAAAATGTCAGACTTGGGAATTTCGATCACGTACTCAAGTTTGGTGGTTTTTATCCTTGGGCTTCTATTACCGATGTCGATTTGGGTTATTGATAATTATCAATCATTTAACACGTTTCAATATTCTTGTCTGTAGTTAGTTTTGTTTTTATGTGGATAGGTGGGTTACATGCTGCGGCTTCGAACAAAAGGATCTTGGTTCGAGTTTCGGTCGGTGTAAGCTGATTGCAACGACACATTTAATTCCACAAAAATTATAAGAGAATGTCTATAGTTATATGAGGCTAATTTACTAGCGATTTTCAAAATATGCATTATTTGCTGTCTGTCGCAGCATAATACTAAACATTTAAACCTTAATTTTAATTTTTAAGTTAAATTTGATAATTGAATATTATGGGTGGGGGGGGGGGGGCATCTATTGCTTACTTTTCTAGATATGAGTTAAGATGTAATTTTGGCCATTTAAAAAGTAAGTTTTAACATTTTCGAATGCCCAACCCTTACCCCACACATTTTACAACTCGGCATGTTTAATTCTATTCTGGGTTCCACTGGCTTCAGAACTTCGAGAGATTCTCTACAGCACAGATTTATTAGAAATAGCCGATGCAGATTTTAAGACACAAGAGGTCATTTAATTGTCCATGGACACGATAAAAAAAGTAGTTTTTACACTTTCCTCCTGCCTTCTTTTCGTTTTTTATGCATTACGATGATGATGGTTCTTTATTTAACTTTGGTGATTATCAGCTAATAAATATTCAGCAGTAGTAAATTTTAAAATTGTAGTTTTGCACGGATTCTATAAACGTTAAAAAAAAAAAAGGTTCGACCTCAAACTCTTTCATTTTAATTATAATTGTTCGGGAATATATAAATCGACATGCATCAATCAAAAATTAAACTGACGCACTTAGTGAGCCAAGCCGTGCATTTGAGGGTTGAACAAGATAATAAATCTAAAAGGTCACGAAGAAGCAACTACAACCTGAAGCGCAATATGGTGCAACATTATTCAATGCAATAATCATTTCTTCGTATCCATTACATTTGTAAAACTATAACATGCACACTGAGACGCTTGAAACTTCAGAATTACGTGTATTTGCCTAAAGGCAGATGCTCCAAAATTTTACTTACCTAAGAACGAGTTCAGAATGTTAATTTAAAACTTACTAAGAAATACTTTATTCCAGAATCGATAAACAATGAAATTAAGATGATATTTAAAAAAAAAATCTATTGCATGTTTCATGACACATCAAAATATAAAAATAAGTACTCCATAAAAGCAACTACTTTATTGAATATGCTTAGCAGGTGTGTGTAAATGTGTTCTTAACTTTGATGCCTCTAAGAAATGAAGCAAAAATATATTACTAAATCAATTTTGTCAGATATCTACAAACAATAAAGTCTAAAAACACGCAAAAGGCATATCATAAAATTTGTGATACTACAAACCTTTCGCTTTCTTTACATTCACAAGGCCTAAAAAAATGTGTAACACGCATACTAAAATGCTGGAATTCTCAGAAACTCTTGTAGGGTTTGCCGAAAGGAAGATGCTCTGGATTAGGCTACCTTACATTCTAGTTGAATATGAGCCTAGCACATTAATTAATGGCTTGGTTTCATGTTCTAGTGATGGATGTGTGTTTGGATGCTGCTTGACTGTCTAATCTGCTAAGGTGACATACTGGATGGGTTGAAGACACGATTCGGTATCGGGAATATGTTAGGCAGTGAGTGTGTGGGTTAGTAATAGGGTTTATGGTAATTGATAGGTTGGATATGGAATTGCATAGCTTAAGCTAGAAAAGTTTTTTTTTATTTAGCATTAGACTGTGAACAATAAATTCAAAATAAGGCACATTAATTTGTAATACAGGATGACAAGTCTCAAATTAGATTGTATCCACAGATTCGGTATCGGGAATATGTTAGGCAGTGAGTGTGTGGGTTAGTAATAGGGTTTATGGTAATTGATAGGTTGGATATGGAATTGCATAGCTTAAGCTAGAAAAGTTTTTTTTTATTTGGAACAAATTAAAAAGCACCTTGTGTACTACAAAGTATTCCACGAGTTTTTCAGAAGTAAGTAAAAGAAGACAACATTAAAATTTTTTATTGTAAATAACAGAGAGAATGACAAGTCTCAATTATTCTCACCAGATCCGAAAAAACAGACAGCCATTTTATAGAAAGTCTTTCCAAGCTTCTTCTGAAGGCTGATCTTGATTTTGCATGCAATTTGCACAGAAAGAGAATATGCTCTACGTCCTCTTCACCATCATCTTAAGAGATCAGAAAATCTGGAAAAGTTGATGCAACATTTTATATAGTGACATGTACACTCTTAAAACAAACGAGCGGTTTTAACTCAGTCTGAGTTAATTTCCACTCTTTTCCGTACCGAAAATGCACTTCTCCTATAGGAGTGAATTTCACTCTTTTTCGGAGTGGGTAAAAGAAAACAATCTGCGTCCTACACTCTTAAAACGAGCGGTTTTAACTCAGTCTGAGTTAATGTCCACTCCTTTCCGGTGCCGAAAATGCACTTCTCCTATAGGAGTGAATTTCACTCTTTTGTTTTAAGAGTGATGGGGTAACCACAACGGTTGCCTTCTATTGTGTACCTGCCTTGCATATTTTTAACATTTTGAGTTACCATTTTTTTCTAAAATTATTTTTTATTTTATCGTATTTTGTTATATTCGTATTTTTATTTTATCGTTTTATTTTACCGTATGTATCGTGCTCAACAAAATCAAGAACCTGTAAAAATCGGGTGGACACTTAGATAAATGCCATTTGACAAAAAAAACACCTACATATACTTGAAAGAAGTTCTGTCGGTGCTGGCTCAGGTTTCAGGCTAATTAGAGCTCCACTTTACAATTCGCAGCATTCACACAGAACCAAGCATAATTTTAAAGGCTAATAATAATATATACATATTATTTGGAGTTCAATGGAACTGAATGCCATCCCCAATGGAATGGCTGTAGTAATGGTAATGGTTTGTATCTTGAGCTAAAGACTAATGTGAACATTAACTTGTATTTTTGATCAATTGCCAGTTGACGAATCAAGAGAAGGCAGTTGCAAGACTTGCCCTAGCAAAAGATAATGAAATGTGTCCTGATACTGTTTACCTCTCAATAATGTGTTTTGAATATTAATTATCTCATGCCTTTCGTTTCATAGTTTTGTGATAGATGCGTGTTTGGATGCTTTTTGACCATCTAATCTGTTAAGATGGCACAATGAATGGGTTTGAATAATAAAGGAACATATGGAACGCAAAGTGGTTTGATAATAATGGGATCAAATTCAGCAACCATAATAGCGTGCCGGATTGCTTCTGGAAAAACAATAAATTGAAACAAACACTTATAAATGAATATTAATTTCTATACTGACGCCACCGTGTGTTGTGCTTATTGGTCAGGTGAAGTTTGTCTGTTCAGTGGAGAATACACAACTAAAACAGTGAAAACTTGCGTAAATATCATTTCACAAAAAGACAATAAAAATAGAATTTTGATTTTGATTTAATTAAAAGCTAATTACATCTAATTTACTATGGTAGTATTGATGATGGTTCAGATTTATTTTGAAAGAGAACGACCTGATGACTTGACTTTGCTATTCGACAGTTATCTTCTGAATTTTTTCGACAGCAAGTTAGTAAGTCATAAATCCATCCAAAATGTACCTTATGATGAACATTTACCAAAAAATATAAAAAAAACCTGAATTTAGTAAACCACGCAAATATATTCAACGGCATACCTATCACATACAAAATAACTTATAAGCTATTTTAGGTTCAATTAACATAACCCATTTGAGACAAAAAGTAATAAACCTAGAATGAGAAATTGATGCAAAGCCAAACCATTTAATACCTATGTCCAAACAAGAAAAATACCTATGTAAGTCATAAAACACCTTCACGAACCATAATTTATACCGCACGGCTTGTCCACCCACCCACGCTTCAAAAGTCCGAGCCCGGGTTCGCAAGGTCGGACATCAATAACACCGATTCGTGGCTTGTACGGTCATTAGCTCGAAAGACGTTTTAAAACAATGGGCTGGGAATAAGAAAATCTAAAAAGGGGCCAACATGGTCGCCCAAGTCACGTGGATTTTGTAAACGTGAATCGTTATATACTTCACAGAATCGAGAAAAAAAAATTCACTTTTAATGCAGTATTCTAAATTGGCTGTATATATTTTTTTGGCAAACAATTTATGGATTAAATATGCATTTGTTGACCTCCAATGAAATCCGAAAGTAGCACTCAAAACCAATTGTCTTAATACTATTTGGGTGCTTTTCTTACTCAAACGGTAACGACTGGTAGCCAAAGGCCCGCCAAGTTATCAATGTATCTATTGGCCCGCTATGCAACAATCTTTATTATTATTGGATGATGGGTCTACTTTATTCATGTCTTTGATTATATCAAGCCACCTGCGCCATATTAATTGCACGTACGCACAAATGGTTCGGTAACGTATCGGAAAATATGTCTTGAAAATATCGCCAGGGGTCAAGACGATGTTTGGGACGACGCTGTGTGAATGATTAAGTAGTTTAATTTGTGCTTTAGAGAAAGAGAAGTTTATGTTATTTAACCCTCTTTACTCTACAGTATTCATCCTAGACACAAGTTCTATGCGTTTTCTTTGTGTCTGAACTTAAATGGTCCACAACTTAAATACTACAAAACTGGATGATGTAGAACTCTCTACAGACCATATTTTGACTGTCCTTTAGTCGTCAAAATAAGGGTTTCGAGAAAATAGTGCAACCGCAAAGGGTAGGTGCTACAGAACTGTTTAGGTTTGAAAGTTATTGAAATTAACCTAAAAGGGTATATAATAACTTTTAAATGTATTTATTTTTTGGCAATTTATAAGTCGTATAGTATAACACATCCCTAGTTTTATTTAGTGATTTGTATGCGTCATACTGCAAAAATTCCAAAAACAAGCGTATTCTCGACAGAAAAATGGATATGTTTTCCTCTGCTAAGAAGATGGAATGCAGTTGAAATGGAAGACCATGTCGCGTCGCAGTGCTACAGGACAGGAATGTCTCCTTAATTAAGCTAACTGCCTCCCCCGACCCCGAAAAGCAGAAAAAATAAAGTTACCCCCTAAAAAAAAGAAAAAATAGTTCCAAAGCCGACAGGAAAACCCATAGACCCGACGAGTGATGTTCAGGGTAAATAGTTTGGAAAGTTTGGCATTCGTGTTTGTTGACAAACTTGGCAGAAAAATGTCGACGGAGATTTTGAGGTTTTAATGTGGACGTGTATGGAATTTCGATGGTAGTTTTAAGTATAAACATTCGCTGTTTCAAATCATTTCTTCAAATAAATTGATTTCTCATTTATTAAAAGTTGTATAAAAAATGTAGTTGTTGGCTCTGTGGTAATGAAAATGATATTTTGAAGTCATTTCTTTTGGTGGAATCTATTGGATTTTGCAGTGATTTTTATGTCTCACCAATAATTTTTCTTCTTCTTGAAAGTGTATTTTGCAATATTTTCAAAAAAAAAGAAGACGAATCTCCTCTTTCGTTTGTTAAAAGGTTAAAAATAGTTATTTAAGCAACTAGTGCTGAAAATAATACTTTATTAAGCGAGTGGCTTTTATTTCACGTGACCGTAGGTCGAGTGAAATAATGACGAGAGCTTAATAAAGTATTATTTGGCACGTGCTTGCTTACAATATTTTTTATAATAACGTGCAAAAAAGTATACGTGTCAAGTGTTACTATAAATATGCATGTTAAATAAAAGTATTGTTTGGCGTGAAATTTGTGTTCTTACTTTTGTCTTATTTAATTTCCTTTAATAATTTTTGTAGTACTTGTAGTTTCCATGGAGATATTAGAAAATGCAAAAGTAATGAACCAATAGAAATAAGTTAGTTTCATGACATCATTTAGTTTCCATGGAGATATTCATGACATCATTTTGTTTTTCTACCAATCAGATACTCTTATTTACATTACCGCACTAGTGTCGAAAGTACTACTTTCGGCACTGTCTGTGACGTAAGCACGTAAAGTGTCATTTTCGCAACGATTTATGAATGAATATGATATAAAAAAGTGAACTTTTTTGCACGTTGTTATAAAAAAATTATTATATTTAATTTTGGTTATAAAAAAAGCTGTGCACACACTTCACAGAACAAAATTGTACAGTAATAATAATCAAGTTAAAACTTAAAGAAATATAAAAGCAAAATCTCCGGCCAGGGTTTTTCCAGCCAGTCATGAAACAATATTATGCCAAGAAATTTATGGAATTGGAACGCTCATATTATAGCTCAAAATTGTGAGTAAATTATTATTGTACTACTATAAATACTTTAGAAGTACGTAATGAACAATTCGCAAAATTTACTACAGTATCTTTCGCTGTCTTTTTTTTTACTTTTCAAAATGTGGAGTTATTTGCCGTAGTAACCTTTTGTCCGAATTTCGCATTCAAGAACATTTGAAGAAAACTATAACATTTAATGTAATATTGTTTTATTTTTTACCAAAAAAAACTACAAAACGTATCCAAACAAAACATATATTTTTTACGAATAATCTTTAGTGGAGCTTATTTTATATATTAAGCTATTGACATTTTGTTTTACCGTAGAATTTGTCTAGGACATTATTAAAAATCCATTAAGTCTAGCAAATATTGAGTTGCACATAACTTACAATTTTACACTGTTTTTTTAAGAATGCAATATCGGAAGACAAGTTTCTAACATAATAGTTCACAAAATTTACATCGTTCATTTGACGTTAAAATAGCAAACCACTCTCATTCATCATTTAAAAACTACTCCGTTAACTTCCTTGTCAGTGCAATTTTGCGCGGGAATCAGGTTGGGGTTAAATTATAGGGTCGAACGTCTCAATAATGATTTATATTCAATTTTCGGAAAAAGAACATTCGATACACAAAAACCACAGATTCGGTCGTAGGCTGAATATTAATTTTATCTTCGAGATATTCAGATAACTTATTCATGAGACAAAATTATATTTTCCACTTTGTAAACACTTTGTCTGTGAATAATCGTGATTTGATGATGATCTCATAATTCGAGAAGAATTCTCATAATCTAATTCTATCATTATCTGTTTGTGTATATATTAGGTCACTGGGGAACTGATGTCTATTTAAGGTCGTTAGCCGTTGGTTTTCTCAATTATGAATGAATTAAAAAATATTTAATTATGCATTGGTTTGAATATTATTGCTGGACATAATTCACGAATTCTAATTATTGCGAATTAAATTCTAGAATCATTTAAAGTAGAAATTTAAGAAAGTAAGAGAAAATATAAGTAGAAAGCATTTAAGCAGAAAATATATTTTACCTTGTGGTGTAGTCTGCATTTTACAAACCCTGAAAAATGGTTCGACCTAATACCGAAAATCTAAAGAAACATTTCACCGCACAACCGTTGCAGCTACAAGAAACCATTATTATGGTGAAACGAAGCGATAATATATTTGAGCTAGTGACGAAGTCTGCACTCCAAACTGTTTCAAACTATATGGAAGATTGAAATCATGAAATAGCTTTAATTAACTTCGACATATCCCATTAATTCTACTTTCAGTGGATGAAATATTCGGCAGATAATTTGCAGGTAGTGATTTAAAACTATTATTTCATATAGTAATATAAAAAGATTATTGAATTTTTGATGAAGACTATTAAAGATGATTGATTAAAAAATATGAGTGATTAAATTGATTACGGAATAGTATATATCCAAATTAACTTGTATTAAAAACTCAAAATATTAAAATGTAAATAACTAGCTCAATTTTTGAAAATATGGTTGCACCTACATTATTACACTGTCGGAAAAACTCGTTTTATTTTAGACTAAATTTTCATTTGTTTTTGACAAATAATTTCTGCTTTGTTCAAATACATTATTTTTCAGTTAGTTGACACATTTTTTTCTGTTTTCAAGGCACCTATGGACACTTATCGCACTTTTGAGTATATTTTTTTTTTATCTTAAGAACAAACTTTGGAACGATTTTAAAACGAAAGCGAACCTTTAAACGAAGGGTCCTAAAGAGATTATTCCAAAGTTATTTTACAATAATTAAACTTGCATTTTATTCTTTATCGATATACATACTTTGCACCGTTTATATATTTATGCTTATTTGCAAATGATGGACATATTTACGGAAACTGACGAAAATATTTCTGCATCAAACTTGTTAGTAAAATTGCGGTTAATTTATGTGAATAAGGTCTTGAGAGTATAATATTAATTCTTTAAATCAATCACAAAAATAAACAAAAATAGGGTCATCCAACCTACTTATTCGAACTAGGCGCCACAAACCTTTCGACGGACCGGAAAAGGGGATGAAAAACGTCTTTTTGGGGGGCTTATTGATGAAGTGCCTTGCAAAGGGGTCTGTCCCCTTGTCGCAGACGTGGGGGTGTTAGATTACTTGGGTTCGATTCCAGGATCCGTGGAGACAGGACTTGTAGATGTTTGTCTGGGTGTCTCTAGGCCTGGTTGGGCTGAATTAACTAATCAAGGAAGGTTGGGAAGGAAATTTGCCACGCGAAATTGAGCTTTCTGCTTAAGTTTATCTAAGTAAACAAAGTGTACGACAAATGAAGAACATATAGCACTTCCAGAAGTAGAACAGTAGCACTGAATAATTTATATAGGGCTAGATAGGGTACATACATACATATTCAGGCTTGTGTGCTTGATCAGAGACCCGCTTATGAATCCTTCGTCAAGTCAGACAGACACAGAAAGAATTTTTTACTGTCACAGAGAACGGAATATACACCCAGGGCGAAGGCGAGAATCGAACCCACACCCGTTACAGCGCGCAGACTGCTAGCGTAATGGTCCAAACCACTCGGCCATCCGTGCCCCATATAGGACTAATTAAGTTACACTAAAAACGAATTTAAAAAATTAGTAACGGTTTTTATATGGAAATGAAGGCAATTATTGTGTTCACAAAGTCGTCGTTAAGGAGTTAATAGCGTACTAGAGTTAATGACCACTCTCTAGTGACAATGCCGACATTGAAGGGGATCCAAGGCAATTTTAAAGTAACATTTTAGTGTAGATAATTGTGTAATTGTTCGTGTAGAAATACAACAAAAAAATAATTAAAATTGAATATGCTATTTTCTGATTTCAATTATATTTTTATTAAAAAAATACCGATAAAATATGTCTCTTTACTGTGCCGACATGTTTATATTAAAAATATATATTTTATAAAGAAGAATTAATTCTGAAGTAGTGGTAGTTAATTAATGGTAGACGGAAGATGCGGTTTCCAGTGATTTTGAGAATTTTTAAGGAACTGTTTTGGAATCATCTTATAAATAAACGTTTAGAACTGCATAAGGATTTTGTAAATGGTAGAAGACATCTATCCTCAAACTTTCTTTCACTTATCTATTTATTGTCTATAAAAAATTTAATGAAGAAACTATTTACTTTTGGTATTAACTTGTTTTCCACAAAAATATTTCAATTACCTTTGTTAAATAATTATTAAATAACTTAACTTAAAATTAAATTATATAAAGAAAAACAAAATATCTTGCGTCGGCCGGGAGTCGAACCCGGGTCAACTGCTTGGAAGGCAGCTATGCTAACCGTTATACCACCGACGCTTACATACTTATCTTTTTTTCAGTTTCTTTTTAAGAACGGAAACTAGGTTAGTAACCGCAGGTGCTTTATCTGTTTGAACATAAACAGTATGATAATGGGACACGCGATAATTCGATAAAGGAAAGCACTTGCTTATCCAAGATGTTTTTTAAGATAGTTTTTTTTTATTTATATATAGAACATATTTTTTTTAATTTGTCTATAAAATCTTTACAGTTAATTTCACTTAAACTATTTTTGTACATGGAAAACTATATTCGTATTGGTAGACAGGAAGAAATAAAAGTATTTGCTTCAAATATTTTATTTCTCTTATTAAAGTGTAGATAATTTCGATATAATTACCGATACAATTTTTTTTATAAATAGTATATATAAATAAGTTTGTGCCTTTTGATAACATATTTATTCCTTAAATAACCTTCCTTAGTAATGTTTTGATAGCTTTTAGAGTGATTTTCTAAGTTTTAAGACTAAAAAATAATGTATGACTTTTTTATGCGCAAATATCTTATGTTTAATAATTATATTTCCTATGTTTGATATCTTTTTATTATCTCGATATCTCAAAAAAAAAACTTTAATAGACCGATCACGAATGATCATTCAACACTTTAACCTATAAAAACCAAACTCTTCAAACTACACAAATACACACATCAGAACTATGATGCCACCAAATTGCAACAAAATAACACCCTAAAAATCAAACGACCCGTATCTCACGACGATTTCATCCCTGATGCTTCGCTCGTGCAGACGAAATTTTTCGCACCTGCCCCTCCTTCCCCCGCATTTTTCTTTAAAAAGAAAATAATCAAATAATTGTCTAATGAATAGGCGGCTCTTTATAGAATAAGAAAGACGCTTTCACTTTTATATGAACTAGAAATAAATGGCTGAGAATCCGGATAGAGTTGTTATAAGGGTAATGCAGTTGGCGATGGAATGTAGGTTTGTTGGTTCAATACTACCTAAACCAGAGGCCTGATGTCTGAGCTGAGTGACGTCATATTAGGGGATAGATTCTGAGAATTTTGATCAATAATTGCCTTATTATGCTATATGCTTATCATTTTTGAAAAAGTAGACACATGGAACGAAGAGCGATGGTTCATTAAATGATTGAAACCTTAAAATTGAATTATGGGATGTCTTGTTATTTTTCATCAGAATCCAATAAATATAATGTCACCTGTGACGTGAGCCATAAATTCTTAAGTATACAATTCAATTTCGAAGTTGACTTTTTGTAACCTTAAAACTTGACGCAAAAAGAGCAATTAATTATTAACAAAATATCATTAACTGTAAATTATTCCTGAATAACATTTGTGGTATATCGATGATTGCTAATGTTCAAATTTACCTTATTTATATGCTATTCATTGGTCTTTGCATAGTTATCATTAAAATTGATGTTTTATTCAGTGGCAGAAATGGGAAAAAAATCTACAATTTAGCTGCAAGTGCCCTACTTCCACTACCACTACCCTTCTCAGATAAATAAGTTTGATAATTATTCACTTATTTTTGCACTTATCCGAAATAAGTTGATACATATTATAGCTTATCATAAATATAAATCTATTTTAAGCGAAGTTTGAATGATTAAGTTGCATTGGAGCTATTACTAATACATAGTTTGGTAAAATGATTGCAAATACAGTTGAAATCGTTTTTTGTTTTCACTTTTCGTATAATAAAAGTGGGAAGCAGAAGTAAGGGGATACATACTTAATTTTTCTTACACGTATTTAATAATTAAATATGTCATTTTAGTCACCAGTACGAAAAATGTAATGCAAATCACACATAAAAGCATTGCTATTTTGAAACAATTCGAGGCTAATTTTACTTCAAGTATCAACCCAACCTGTTTGCTGCTTCATTCCATTCCATTCCATTTCCAACATTGTTCCGGCTTGCCTATTTCCAGACACGCGAACACCTGCCGAGGCACATCCTTCAACGTCAAGAACGCCTCGTAAATTTTTCAAACCACCAACACGATAACAGCCGAACTATACCATTTTTTTTCTTTCTTATATTTTGAAGGGTATATTGTGGATGATCGTTTATGAGTATGGTGGTTGGGGGTGATGACTTTGAGGTTGGTGAGGTATCGTTTATGTAGTCGTGTTGGTTGTTTTGGTTAGGAACTGAGGAACATTTAAATCCACAACTTTTTGAAGGAAGATTTTTGAAACGGATAGAACCTTGATGGAGCATTTGGCAAACTGGTTTTCAAAAGTCTTCAGCAGTGAAAAGTGATTTACAAGAAAATTTCACCTGTGGAAACTGGTTTACAAGATTCTTCAACTCTGAAAATTTTTAGACAAGTTTTTTTTCTCTATAATGTTTTTTTTCTCTTCTGATAAACATTGAACTAACATTGTCTGGTTCTAATACTTGTGAAGCTACTGTTGCCAAAGCCATCAAACGCTCCGGTGCGGTGAAAGTGGTAATTAACCTGGTTTGTGCAGAATGAACCTGTTGGAGAGGAGAACCTGTCGAACTAACATTGTTCGGGATATCATTTTAATAGACCCAGAATTTCTCATAAAATTACTGTCCAAACATGTCCCTTGTATTACTTTAACCCAAATAAATAATACAGTTTTATAAGCCTTGATATCGATCAATAAAATATCTTACTAAAAAAATCAAATTATAATACTTTATAACTCTGCATTAAAAAAATCTACTACCTATCCTTTTCCAATAAGGAGAATTGTCATAACTTAAATGGCGACACTGTATGATCATGAACTGTACGCAAAAATGCCCCCTCTTTCCGGCAGACTCCCATTTGCAAATGTTTACGACCGGAAAAACTGTCCACCCCCTATTTTGCTCCAAATAGTAGCCATATATTTCACGACCCCTCTGTAACCCAAGAAGTAGTTTTGCCGTTCTCGAAACTTTAGGGGTGTAGGGGGTCAATAACATCCCTCAACAAACTTTTGGTACACGAAAGAGATAGCAGTATCTTGGTCGTTCTTGGATTTCATACACTGATTTCAGAGCATCATTCACTGGTTTCGAAAACGTTTTGAACATTTGGTTTTCGGAAGCGTTTTCCGTAATTTGAGAAGGAAAATTGAATACATTTTCAGCAATTTCAATGCACTGTGATAAAACTATGAAAAGTTTTTGACACCTTCGTTTGTTTTTGTAATATATTTAGTTTGCACAGGCGAATACAGGAGCTTAGTCCTCTCCCACCCTAGTAGTCATTATTTGTTTTTGAATTGAAAGCTTTCAAAAATTATGGTTTTGTTGTAATTATAAAACTAAGAGAGATAAAAGATAAAAAGAAATTACAAATTTGACAATTAAAAAAGTTTAAAAAATAATAATTATATATATTAAAATATTTACAAAAGAACTACTTTCCTATGGCCGTGTAGTTTAACTTAATTAAATCTATTAATAGTTTTCTCCAAAACAAAGAAGAGGGCTGTCATATGAGTGTCGTTTAGCATAGCTAGGCAGTTAACTTAGTTCCGATGCAAAAGATTTTTTTCTCTCCTAATTTTATATTAATAGTTATTTAAGCAACTAGTGCCGAATATACTACTTTATTAAGCGAGTGGCTTTTATTTCACGAGACCGTAGGTCGAGTGAAATAATGACAGAGCTTAATAAGTATATTTGGCACGTGCTTGCTTACAATATTTTTATAATAACGTGCAAAAAAGTATTTTACCAATGAGGATTTCATGACATCATTTAGTTTCCATGGCGATATTTGTTTGGCGTGAAATTTGTGTTTTACTTTTGTCTTATTTAATTCCTTTAATAATTTTTGTAGTACTTGTAGTTTCCATGGAGATATTAGAAAATGCAAAAGTATGAACCAATAGAAATAAGTGAGTTTCATGACATCATTTAGTTTCCAAGAGATATTCATGACATTTGTTTTTCTACCAATCAGAAACTCTCATTTAGTTTACCGCACTAGTGCCGAAGTAGTACTTTCGGCACTGTCTGTGACGTAGCACGTAAGTGTCATTTTCGCAACGATTTATGAATGAATATGATATAAAAAAGTGAACTTTTTTGCACGTTTTTATAAAAATATCTAACCATTTGAGGTTTTTTAAATAATATTTCAATATTATTATTCGTAGCCTAGTTTTCGAATTTTTAATTATATTTTAAGGAATTTTCTTAAATTTATGTATTTTGAACAATAAAGGTGGATTTACTATTTACAAGGTAAACCTATTTCACAAACAAAAATAGGTTAAGGAAATTTAAAATATCAATTAAAAAATGATTTATTGGTGGAAGTTTTTATTAAACAAAAATATTAGTTTGCGGTATTTTCACGAAAAATTTTAAACTTTGAATCAGTTATAAATTTATTCATTTATCATTGTCATAACAATAACTAACAATTCCTGCTTATAATGAACGATATCATGATTAATTTAAAGTGAAAAGAGTTATAAACAAGACTAAACTCGAAAATTTAATTTTCCTCCATTCTTATATTAAAAATCAGCAAACACTAAACGATTATAATCTCCAAGTAATTAGCTTCAGTTACTATGAGTTCAATTGAAATCTGTTTTCGGGAATTACTAATTAAATTTTCACCTTCGATTGCGAGGCACGATGTGAACGAGATTATTCTTTTTGGGGACGAGATTATGCTTGTTGCTGTTGCCAACTCGTGACACCTTAATTGCGGCCGTGATTCGATTTGAGGATCTGATTGGTTCGTGACGTTTTAAATACGAGGTGTTTTAGATGCAGAGTAGAGCCTCGATGAAATATTTGTTGAGGTGGGTTTTGTTTTTATGTAGTTAAAATTTGTGTGAATTAGCTTATTCTTGTTCCAAATATTATTCCAATTATTTTAATTAATGGAATACATGTTCCTTGTGTGATGTAAAAGTTATTATGTTTAAGAATTAGGTTTAAACAAAGACAGTTGAGAAGGGTATCGCTCAGAAAAGGAGAAATGATAATTTTCGGTTCAGTCCTTTCCATTTTGGAACGTAATAATTTTTTAGGTATTTAGTATCCAATTATGATTAATTACTTCTGCTGAAAGCAGAATTGGTAAATTAAGCTTTTATTTATGGCCATTTTGATAATTTCTCTCGTTAAAACAGTGTAATCTGAACCAGGTAAAAAATAATGAAAGTCAATTCTAATTAAGAAAACTTTAAATTCTTAAATGTTTTACTAATTTTTCATTTCCGAAGATTCTATACTGACTAAAGTAGTACATATAAAGAAAAGCAATTGAGAATTCAGACTGAATAGAAATAAGATTATTTTATTAAAAAATGGCATACCTTGAAAAAAAACATACAATTACTAAATATACATAATTAAAAAATAATTTTTAAGAATTAAATTTCAACTAACAAATATTTCAAGTTAAATCAATTTTAAATTTCCACAAAAATACATCCTAATAATTAAGATTCAGCACACAAAAAACCCTCTTTCATGTAATTTAGCTGCTTTCTAAAGGAGTTAGGCACCCCTAATTAACACTGTCATCCAACAATAGCAAGAAGTCGCAATTTTGCCATAACATCACTTCTAGCGGAAGTGTGTTTCATTTTTACATCCATTTGCTGACTGAAGAATCTCTTTGTAAATGTCCCTCTCATTAACACCTCTGTCGCCAACATTCCGTGTGTTAGTGAAAGTGTATGGTGACAGGTTTGGCGATTTATTGCTTTTTGGGATATTTTAGGTAGTTAAACATACTCCCAACTTTGGGGGTATTCGTGGTATGAAAACTTAAAACTAACTATAGGGTGGCTTGGGGTAATTTGTAGACAAAAATGAAATATTTCTCGTATCTAATCAATGAATGGTTGGAACAGATTTAATATTTTCCCCAAGGAACATCATTATTGCTAGAATAAAATAGCATTAGTTTTTTCAATTTAGTTTGTTGAATACCCTTATAAATGGGAAAAATATGTTTCACTGTTAATCATCATTAATTATTGGACCACGTCGGGTTCTTGATTGACACCCATTCTAACTTTATAAATTTTCAAATTCTTTCAGACTATTTCAATTAACCAATTTCATCTTAAGCGTGAGTTTGGATGGTTGTAAAATGTTTGAGACACCATAGTGTATGATTTCTAATATAAGTATTAAAAAGTGATTTTATATTTAAAGAGTAAATAAATATCAGTAAATAACAATATTTTATTTATTACTTGAGAAACATCAAAAACTGTTATAGTATTTCTTTACAATAATTTCCGAATAGCTTATTTAGGAATGATTAAATTTAATGTGCATTATACTCGTATGTTAGAAGGTCTCCATTACTCATTCTCTTTTTACTAATTTTAAATTATTAGTGCATTTTGTTTAAATAATTTAAATTTCCATTATATGTAATTTAAAAGTGAATGAAATCTCATATTTTGTTTGAAAACATCGATTGGTGTTAAAAGCAATAAATCTCATTTATAAATTTCTACTAAATTGTATCTCTAAAAGACTATTGCTTTTATTGAAAAAATGCGATAAATTATGAAATAGGTTATTTTATGAGGAATTACAAACCAACCAAATAATTGGACTTACTTACTGAGGATCAAGTTTATGCCAGTTGACGTTACTCTCAATGCTCAAGTGTAATTTTATATTTTAAAACCATCTAATTTTTTTTATGAATGTCTAAATTTATTCAATACTATCTTTTAGTAAATATGTGGGTTAGGCTCTGGTATTTAGTTCATTCGGGAGACCAATTAATATAACATGTGTAACTGTAACATGACATTGGCGATATTTCATCTGAAGTTGGCGAACAACACCGACATCAAATAAGAAAAGATTCACTCGTCACTTTCCACCTTTCATCCCGAGAATAATATTAATGGAAAGGGGTAAAAAAAATCCATCTTTTCACCAGATTATGAGTGGTAAATACTTCATTATGTCAACCCCCGGGCTGTAAAAGCTTTCTCAAAGCACAGAAGCTTCCATTACAACAAAATGGCGTCGTTGGAACATTCGAACATGTTTTGCCGACTCGTTATTGGCCGCTGGTTAATGATGCCACTCGGGTCTGCATAAAAGTTTGTCGGAAATCTTTTGTTCGAAGTTTGTTTGCTGAAAGTTTTTTTTTTGGTAGGTGATTTTTCCTCTGAATGGGAATTTAAAGGGAAAGGTTTTATTGAAAATGATGATTTTTGAAAAATTCAAATTACCGTAAAAGTATTTGCGGTTTAAAAGGTGATTATTTTGTGTTTTTTCCTTTCTAAATAATGATTAAAATATGAGGTATTGCTGTGCTTAGAGTAGCAAACTCTGTAATGTAATACTTTAATTTTTCTTTCGTAATGCAAATAACTTTAAAAAAATTCGACGAAAGGACCTAATGAAAATTTACGGACTCACACGAAATTATTTTCAATAACCCTGGTCCATAATATACTTAGTATTTAGTTCGAAATTTCACCCGAATGCCATTATAAAAACTTCAGAAGTATTTACTTCGTTCCTCACTCTACCAATTCAATAAAACACATTTGTGTTTGGGGAATATTTTTCCTTCGAACTTATAGAAAACCAAATTTCAACTTTAGTTTGTTATACATAAAACATTTAAATCTTTTAATCTTTTATTTCATTAAAACAAATGTCATTCATATACTTCAACTAATTTTAGAAAAAAGTGTAGAATTAACATTGTTAATTTCAAAATGAACTTACATTAATTCAATACATTAATTCGATACATCAATTAAATTGAACTTACATAAATTTCATATACTTCATTTAATAACAAAAATAATTACATAAAATATAACTGATTGTTCTATTTTACCTCAACGAGTACATAAACATACCAGAGTTTTATATATATTTGACTTAAAACTGAATGAATAAATGAAATGACTCAGTCAAAAGTTAATCTTGATAATATTATCATCCTTGTAACTCAATACATCCCATTGAAATTTTTGTTCGATCTCACAGAGTCGTTTCGCAAGACGCTTCTACGATTGTAGTCGTTCCAAGCGAGGGAGTATCCTCGTAATTCCTGCCAGGTATCACGATTTCTGAAATTCGGCCTTCGGGGTCAATCTCATAAAAGTGGGGCAGCGAGGGAGAGGGGAGGAGCATCGTCCAATACCGTGCATAGCTTTTTAAAACGTAAAATGGAATAAGTCAACGAAAAATTGTATTCTTCTCTAAATCCCCAACAAATGGTACATAAAAGCAGACTACATATATATTGAGTTTCGAATTTGTAAGTATAAAATAAGCCTTGAGTTCTCTTTGTGACGCCTTAAGTTTGTCGGTAAAGCATCGTGAAGTTAGCGACTGATTTCCGAATAAGTCCTGGTTTACCCTACGCGACAAACGGCGTAAGTCCGAAAAATAGTTAAAAGGAAAAGATACCTGGAAATCAAATTATTATTTTGGTCCACACAAACCTGTTTAATTTTTATGGAATGTCCTATTTCCAGCCTCATCAACATTAACTATTTGATTTCGCAGGTATTAATTACAGATTTTTAAATATAATTCTGTCATTAACATCATTCAAAGGGGAATTTTCAAGCCTCCTAAATTGAGAATTGAAAATCACTATTTAATAAGCATTATTTACAGGTTCACCTTTTTATTTTGTTCATATCTTCTTCATTGCTTAGTTTTATTGAGTTAGTAGTTTAATGTTTTACGAATTTTATTTTTAAGTTAATCATGAAATTAACGAAGTTGGGGAAAATATTTTTTTCTAAATTTGCGATTTATTGAGAAGGTATACCAGATCAAAGGAAGGCTTTCCTTGTGATGAAGTCTGAATGGGCACTTAATGATATTATGACATGAATATATTTCCGGAATTAACCATATTTTGACGAAGTCAACTCATTAACCAATACGTAAATAACTTAATTTTAAAAAAATGAATGACATAATTAGCAAAATTCTGTTTAAAATTTTATAATTAATGACAGCGAAATCAGATAGTTGTTATTGATAAATCAGCTGGAAATAGAACATTCTATCAAAATTAAACAGTTTTATTGAACCAACATAAAATTTAAGATCTATTTAGGTATCCTTTTCTTAGGACCATTCTTCAGACTTACGACACTTACGCCATTCGTACCCTCAACCATAGCTGCACGTTCCTGTCAAAACTTTGTTCGGATATTCTTTTCTCTCCATAGCTCGCAGTGGGTGCACGGAGACAAAAAAGAACAGCAACAATGAAAAATAAAATTTTTTATCGTTGATTGTCATGATGGGCACGTGACGCGCAGATTGGGAAAGTTCTTGAGAAAAAAGCAATACTAATTTATTCCTCGCAAAGAACAAAACGGACACGGATGTGAGACGCAGAATCCTTTTTGAAAAGTAGTTGCCGGCAGTTTGTGTGTTCTTTAAATTTTGTAACGTTAAAATTTGTATGCGAGATCTTTAGAATGTATCTTTATTTAAGAAAATGCCAGATAACAAATCCATCCATGCAACAAGCACTCCTTATAAGGTTTATGTCTGGATATAAGACCCATGAGTAGGAACAATACAATTTAAACGTAGCACCACTAGGCTACAATGTTAAAAATTTTGTGCTTGGTTTCACCATGATATTGGTTCCTAAGTAGCTGCAACGGCTGTGTGGTGAAATGTTTCATCTTTTTTTCGGTGTTTGATTGAACCATTTTTCTGGATTTGGAAACAAAAACTTGAGAAATGGTTCAACCGAATACCAAATATATGGTTTAACGTTTCACCATACAGCCGTTGCAGCTACTAGGAACCAATATCATGGTGAAACCAAGCACACAATTTTTAACAGTGTACTGTCTATTTTTAATGCTTTAGAAAGTTTGCTTTTCTAATTGCTTCCTTTAAGTTTCCTTCATTGTATACTTTATCCCTCAGCTCCTTTGTCCCCACCCTGGCGCAGAATCCTGAATTGAATTCTCACTACTTCCATGGCTTAACATCTTATTTCATAAAGGGAGTTTCTCTTTAAATGTAGTATTTTTTTTTTAATAAGTTACAATTTCAGTAATATCTGTAATAAACTAATACTTGGTCTTAGTGTTTATTGTATCGTAAAAACAGAACAGTAAAAATAGTTGGCCAAATTTATTTGAAATTTTAAAACCCAAACTCATTTGATAACAGTGTGGTATTTTTCTTTTGATTCAACGATTAATACAAGAACGTTTAAATTATAACCTTGCTGGTTCTCTGGCTTGTGGTTGGTCGACAATTTTTGTATTTGTAACAGAAGAAAATAACTAAATATTTATTTCTTACACATCAAAAATCGGCGTCGCGTGGAAGAATGAAGTCGGATTTGATCACCGATAAAAATACTTTCCGATTCTCTTCGAGGCCAACTTGTGGATAATGAAGAGACACAGATGGGCGGGCATTATCGGTATTGGAATTAAGTAATGGCCTTCTTTGAATGGAATATGGTTTATTTATGAGTATGGAAGGTTAAATTGTTTCATGAGATGTTTACGATAAATGAAAATATTACTTAACTTGAGTTTAATGGAGTGATAAGTTTATTCAATAAGTTAATTATAATAAGTTAAGGGGACGCGGTACCCAAAAAATTAAATCCAGTATTTTTATCGCTAGCATTCAAATTAAACTATTTTTATAAAAAAATAATATTCAATAAACATATGCGAAAAAATGATTAATATTGAAACGTAAGGTTTTTTCAAAAAATTAAAACATTTAAAAATTTTAACGTTTTTTTCAAAAAGCTACTCCTCCTACAATTTAAAGAATTTTTTAATGGCATTTTTTTTAAATGTTCCCACAACATCTATTAATAAAAGTTGGTATGGATATTGAGCTATCAGTTAAACAAAAATAGTTATGTAGCTTTATGTATAAAAATTGCCAAAAAATAAGATTTTTTCTAAATTTTCAACTTCATCATTTAAAAAAAAAATCTAATCCCACTAGACCTTATCCCATACCAACATTTGTTAAACGCATATGTTTCAACACAGGAAAAAAAATTTGGAGCTCTATATTAATTTTCTTAAAAGCCTTAGGGTTTTAACCTTTCACAAGCTGAAAAAATTAAAAAATCAACATAAAATTTGAAAAACCATTTTACCAAACCACTATTCCTTTTCAATAAACCTCCTCCATTAAAAGGATACCTTCTGTTTTTGTGATATCCTTATAGCTCACAGCATTCGAGCATGTTTAATTATTTTCTGCGCAACCCTAAATTTTGGGTAATGCGTTCCCTTAAGTTATAAATAAGTTAATTTGCTCAAAACTAATAATTGTGAAGTGGATAGCATGTGCAGGCATACACTGTTACAAATTTTGTGCTTGGTTTCACCATGATATTGGTTCCTAGTAGCTGCAACGGCTGAATGGTGAAACGTTCCACCATATTTTTGGTATTCGGGTGAACCATTTCTCTGGTTTTTGTTTCCAAATCCAGAAAAATGGTTCAACCAAACACCGAAAAAAAGGTGAAACATTTCACCACTCTGCCGTTGCAGCTGCTAGGAACCAATATCATGGTGAAACCAACCAATATCATGGTGAAACCTAGCACCAAATTTTTAACAGTGTACAAGGAAAGTAATTTCTTGTTAAAGTTTGGATTTGTAGTAGATATAATTGTCTTTAATAGCTTGGATTATAAGAAATTGGGTATAGTAATAAAATAGGATAGATGGGGTATTATTTAAAATAATTAACTTGTTAAACTTAAAATAATTAATGAAAAATGCCAACTACAAAGAAATTAGTATTAAAAATACTAAAACAAAGAAACTTTCTAATAAAGAGTATTATTTCTGTTGAGTAATTATACGAATATTTCTTAAATGTATACTACCAATTTATGATAAGAATCTCATATACATAAATTAAAAAAATATTTAAAAAATAATACTTTTAGGCTACATAAATTGTTATACATATCTACATCATTACGAAAGAAAATCAATGTTTGATCACTTTTAGGCTTGGTTTGTGGAGTGACTTTCCTTTCCCTTAAAGAATGTGATGAGACAAGTTAATCCGCTTTCAGGAAGAAATACAAGCACAAAAAGAACCCAATTCAGATTGATCCCATGAATTGGGGGGCTCAAATGCGCCTGATTTAATCTCTTGCATCTCTGGTTATTCCTTTTACTTGATAGTAATGTATAGGTAATTATTTAGGGAATATTTCTGATTTCTCATCAACTGTGTGTATCGAGTGTCCCTTATACTTGATGGTATAGTGCATATTTTGGGAATCTACCTGTTATAATGTATAATTATGGGTATCAATTTAATTTGATGGCGTTGGGTTGACCCATTATTTATGGTGATTTCCATTGATCATATTGTTGTCAGTATTTAGTAATCAATGATGTGTTCCTTAACGAATGAATCTTGCACTTTTCGTCAATTAAATGCATTGATAAATTGTATGGATTCTGTAGTTAACTGGTACTTGTATTCGTATTTAAGAGTACCGTTTTTTCCTTTTATTGATGGCATAGGAAAAGCATATAAATAATATTTAATGAGGAAGATATTTCTTTATTCGAAACTATCGTTTACCACATGTCACATAGTTGAAAATAATTAGGGCAATAAAAGTCAATATCTTCATTAATTTAAGAAAATCCTGATTTCATTTATATAACTCTGACGTGTATCCATTTTGCGGGATGGTATAGAAAACTTTTATAGGAAACTATCATTCAACCTCTACAATTCCTGTTAGGGCTTCCTTGTCGGTATTGCAATATTCTATTTTAAATCAAATATAAATTTAATTTTAAAATACAAACTTTTTTTTACCAAACTTACTAAACCTCCGGTCCACAAACCCCATACAAGTCTTTTGCTTTCACTCCAAAGCAAGGAAGGGACACTTTTCCACATCCGGATCTAGCAGCATTGGGGTTTGCACCCCTCTGAGGGGTGGTTAAAAGTGAGGGAGTCAGTCTGCAGTCAGTGGCTAAAAGAGATAATGGGAGAATAGCCACAAACCCCGTTAAATGTGGTTGACACTTTTGGGGTTGATTCTCATCTCCCCCCTCTGGCGTTGAACTGTCATCTCCCCCCTACATGAGTAATGGTTCCGTCCGGTTCGTTCGTAAAAGTACAGTGGAATGATCAAAGTTGGTATTTTCGGTATGTTGCATGATTTGTAATATCTATCTTGAGTTGGATAGGTAATTAGTAATGTGTGTGATTTTGATGGGTTTTCATTCTTGAAAAAAATAAAGTCTGCAGAGTCTACCTCTTTGAAAGCCAATAACACTATTGTTTTTAACTGATTAAATTAAATTAATTTAATTTATTTATATGTGGGTGTAGGATATCCTATGTGGTTTTTATTACAATGGTCGTTTTTTCAAGCGTATTTTGTTGCTTACCTCTTGCTTTGTTTGTGAAATATAAAAAACTTCTTCTCAATTTTTTTGAAGCTGCTATTTTTGACCTGTTCAGTACACTTACCAAATGGAAAGAAACCTATTTGTTTGGTCCCAAAACACCCTTTTACTGTTGAGAAAGATGGTTAAATACGACGTACCGATGAAAGGCTGTTGTTGAACTAGTAAATTGTTTCTATTAACACTGGCGATATACTTTATTAATATGCATCTTATAAATCGTAATAAAATACTAAAATCAACGAATTCTTTATCCATTTAAAATCAGACAAATTTATTACAAAAAACCAAACAAACAATTTATCAGTTGGGTTTGAACAAGAACCAACCACTATATTAATTAAATTCATTCCAAAATACCTGAGAAACCATTTTCTTCAGGTTTCCCAACAAATTCCCTTTCACTTTCTGCCAGCATTCCAAGAAGATTTAATTGGTTGGCCGAGGGGGTACTTACCCTCCATAACCCGGGTTCGACCCCGGCTCCCCAGGGGGCCATTACGCATTTTATGGGGGCCAGAGAAGTAGGACCCCGACTATAGCGCGTCATAACCGTTTTTCAGTGGCAAAAAAAAGACGCTGAAAGAGTCACTAGGATTAACTTGGTGCGCGGCATTGGTTTCTTGGGAGTTAGTTAGGGTTTGGGGGAAATCGGGGTAGTTTTTCAGAAAGAAAGCTTTTGTTTTTATGACGCTTTTTTTAGAATAGGTGTTTGGCAGAGGTTTTGGGTTAGTAGATTAGATGTAGTTTTGGATAATTATGAACAGATTTATTTTATTTTTGGTTATTTGATTGGTTTATTTCGTAAACCAATCGTCGCCCCCGTAGTGAACGGTTATAGCATTGGACTGCAGAACTTGGGTTTTGGGTTCTTTTTCCGGATAAGGCTTGGCCGTAAATTGTACTCATCTCAAGTCAAACTTTTAACCCAATTTCATCTCGATACACTAAAGCAGTTTTTCACTTTTAATTTATCCTTGCATATTGTTAAAAATTATATGAAAGCAAAATAAGTTAATTTGATTTATCTCAATAAATTAATATTAACTAATTCGATAATTCCTTACGTACGTATCATACAGAAATTTCAGTCGATAGATCCATTGTTGGTGTTTTGAAAAGTGGGACTCTCTGAAAAATATAAAAATATGCTACTTATTATGAGCTAATCAATAACTAACGTTTTACTGCTATCAATAACGGATACCCCCTCTTAGTCCAATCCGCAACCAATTCCACTATAATCACAAGTCCCCCTAAACGGCATTTAAAGACCCACTTAATCCCTCCAAGAAAGGGAGCCGTTAAATAACAGTCATTTTCGTCTAGGTCTCTGGATTTCTCACGCGTTTAAACGCTGCAAATTACTCGGCTTCTCGAAATTGGACGCGTTAAACCACCAAAACAACAGTAAACACTCATTTTCCTAAAGAGGTTTGACCTTGAATGGACCCCACCGTGCTTCCCCCTTTAACTTTCCCTCGAATGTATTTACTTGTATTTAATTGATAACAGCAGTCATTTTTTATTATTTGCAGTCGCAATGGGGGTATCTTTTTTTTAAAAAAAAGAGTCGCTTAAATTGTTTATTTCGGAATTATTTTTCGCAAATTACAAGTTATTAGAAGTGGGGTTGGGTTCTGTACAGTTAAAAAGTTTGGCGCAAGATTGCACCGGGATCCCTATTTGGAACGTTGATTTACCAGTTTTTGGTAAAAGGTAAAACCTTAACGTTGATACACTGCAAAAGTGGTATTATCAACGCTTCAAAGAGTGGTGAAAGCTAGGAAGTTCCAGGATTTCGGTGTAGCTGAACAATCACATTTGACTTTAAAAAAAAAAGCTGTTTGGATAACTTTTTCCTTAAGTCACATAAACATTGACTCCAACAAACAACGGTGAAAGTATTTTGTTTAAAAGACGTCAATGTGATCGCTTTAATCAAATATGTCGATTTTTCCTAGAAGATACCTTGTTCGGAAAAATCAATCAAAACGCCATTTTTTTAAGTCAAGAAACACGTCTTTTTTAAGAAGCTTTTTAAAGCACACATCAGCGGAATCTCCACTATTTTACGATCGTTTAAAGACATAGTTTTTGCTACTTGGAACACTTGGGTTCATCAGACTACGTTTCATCGCGCTCCATCTTATCTTAGATACCAGATACACTGCTTCAAAATCCCCTTTTCGTGGAGAAAAAAAACCTTAGTAAACAACCCCTTTTCGGAGAAAAATGGGAGCCTTCCCTTTTAGCCTTAAAAAAGGGGTACCGAAAAAAAAACTGTCTGCCCCTTGACCCCAATTTTCGTGGAAGGTCACAGAAGGTCATGCCACTTCCACTGACTTCTTTACAGGGGGAGAATGGCCTTGGACTTCAAGAGGTGTTTGTAGAGGGGGATTTTTGTGGCAGGGCCGTCGCGTGAGAGGTAAGTCTTACAGGGTTGCTGGATTTGGGTAATGTTAGCCATTTTGTATAATTAAAATCATCATAACATCTATGGCTAAACATATTTTGGCTAGTTTTGTACTCAGAATTGCCCTAGATTGCTATTTGCTGTTCAATATTGAGTATATTTTGGCACTTTGGATCGATTTTTGATATTGAATGTGCGTTTACTAGTATTTTTGAGTTCAAAATTTATGCATATTTGGTTAATTATGCCGGGAGTGACATACTGGAAGTACTGCCTCACAGGAAAAGACGTAATAAGAGTTACACTTGGCTAATTTTGACTATTTTAAGTCACTATTTGGCTATTATTTGGAAATTTCATTTGGAAACCCGGAACTCCTTGTAGCTCTGCTCTTGTGAGTTATTAATACTACCAAACCAAACTGTGAATGGAATATATAAGAAGTTAACCATAGACACATAAAAAATAGCTAATTTTTGAAGTCATCGAAGGCATTCCTAAAAATTGTGTAGTAACGATTAAAGTTAAATTAATACTATGTAGGCGCAAAGGGGTAAGAAGCTTTTATCCCCACCCGCCCCGTAATACTTTGAATAACATTTCCAATTAGGGAATTTTTTAAAGTTAGTAATCTGAAAGTTAGTATTTTTTTTCTTGTTTTCTCCGTCTTGTAATAAGGTTGAGCGTTCAGTTTATCGCTTTCAAAAATTTGTTCATGCAAAGCGTAATTGAAAATTAAAAATTAATAATTCCAAATAAATATACTCCAATACTCCATATTGAGAGCTTGGAGCAGAGGAGTTCCAAATACACGTTTTCATTGAAATGCATAACAACTAATAGGCCCCTTTCGCACTATAACAAAGAGAAAACCTCATAACTTAACATAGAAAACTACATACTAACACAATCTTTTAAGCAATCAATCAATACTAAAAGGCATGTTCTAATATAATATTAAGCACTAAAAAATATTTCGCAGTCTAAGCAATCTACATTCAAATGAATAGACATAAAAAAAAACAGTTGCTAATCACAATAAACACAAATAAATAAAGCAAATCCGCTATTTGTAAAAGTGAGTTTTCTGTCATGGGGCATTTAACTTTCTGTGTGATAGATCATCCGGAGTCGAAACATTGAATTAACTCAACACACAATTATTAGCATCTAGGGCTGTTGAAGAAATATCAGTTTACTATTTACCACCTAATCTTCTAAAGAAATACATTTGTTCAATTGAAAATTCAGAAGGATTTTTTCCACCGAATTTCTGAAATTTGCTGGTGATACTAGTATTGAAGTGCATTTTTTTATATACATAAAAAAAAATTATATTTGGGTCTTTGGGTCGCCCCAAAAAAAATGATTGAATGAAAATTTTGGTAAAATTTTCTTATAACTTTGTTAAAATAAAGCTTGTAGTATTGAAAAAGGCTATTAAAAAGGGGGTTTTGCATAAAAATAGTTTTTTTTTTACACCGATAAAGATAAATTTGACAGGCTATATTTTGACGTAATAATAATATTTTCATCTAGTATTTAATAGCTTTTATTATCCAAGAATTTTTATAATTACTTTAAGGACATAACAGACTAAGAATCTAGGTAATATTTTTAAAAAATCGGTAGAAAAAACGTTTAGAAAAAGCTTTTTACTACAATAAAATAAATCCATATTGATAACTGTTCTTGAGAAATCACGAAACTGATCGATTCCTAATTATTAGAAAAGTGGAAGTAGAAGTGCTTTGTAATCTTCTCGGCCCCGCCCACTCTGTATCTTCAGACGATCGCCTCTGTTGTTGCCATCTCTCGCATCAGGAATAACAGCTGTTTGGATTAATGAGAGGCCACTTATGACAACGGTAATTGGGTATTGGGGTCTGCAGAAATGATCCAATGGCCATTTCTTATTATTACTTCTTTGGGACGTTTGGCAGCAGTGTTTCATTAATTTGGTTTATCGTTTAGAAAGTGGAGATTGATTAGATTTGTTTTTTTTTGTATGCGGTTTTGGAATGTAGTTTTGTGGGTCAAGTTTGTAAACAATGTATAAACAAAAATATAACAGAAAACTTTCCACAAGCAATAAACAATATATGAGAATTTGAAATATCAAATTGTTTCCTAAATAAATTAGTATATGTTCTGAAATTGTAATAAGTTGTAAAGATGCATTGTAGACCCTATACACAAAATATTTTACTGAACACCTTTAAACCGATGTAACTTAAATTAATCCCAAGCGAATTATTATTGAAATAATTTAAGCAGCATATTTTAATCCGACGAACTAATATATGATCCGAATACTTTTCTCACGTAAATTTTTAAATGTATCCCACGCAATATACATTCATAATCTTCCAACTATTCAAATACCACAATAAAACCATACAAAGCAGTGTGACACGTGCTCCGTATTGAAATTGTTAAAAAACGATACCCAAAAATACTTTTTTAATATATTCACGCTACGATTCGAAGGAATTATTAAACGCACGCCTATTCCAATCCTCCAATATAGAACGTTTTTTCCCCTTACTTTCGAACAGAACGTTTTTTTTATAGTGATCGCAAAAGATTTTTGGTTACTATATTCGAACACTCAACAATGGAGGTTCTTTTAAACAAGTATAGCATATTAAAAAAAAGTGGATTATATTTTTTGAAGGCGTTCTATTTATGCTATTATTTAATAAGTTTTTTACTGAACGGTTTCAGTTGGCTTAATCCTCTTCCTGAAGTGATGTTAATCCACCCACTTTGTAGAGTTGAGTTGCGTCACTGCTACTTGTGTGAAGGGAGTTTGAAAGAAATGCCGTGTATTTGACAGATTTTTTTGGGATTGGGTGCTATTTCATATTGGATGCGTTTTTTTTAAATGTGAAACTTTTGCTTTTGATTTACTCCCACACCCGACTAGAACGTTGTTTCAAGTTAAACAATTCTTATTGAAAATTATTTCGAATGATTTAATTGTAGATAATAGCCCGCCATGATATAACGTACATAATAATTCGATAACCCTGAATGTCTCAATTTATCAATGAAATCAATACGAAAGTCAAAATATCAAAGCCATTATTTCACTATTGCAATTAGACGATTCTAAGTCAGTGATTTTATAATGATAGGGAAAGGTAGAAAGAGGATGGCGAATGTAAGCCTTAGACTCGTCTCCTCGGTTAAATAAAAGGCATCCAAAAAATGTTTTTTATTCCTACACTTCTTTGAACCTTTGCAAATTCAAAATTTTTCAAATGGCGTAATTCCACCTCGAATTATGAAATATATTGTGTTTCCATTCATTTTTACTAGTTCGAGGAAAAGACGCAAGATTTAAAAAAAAAAAAGAAAAGAAAGTGGCATCGGTTTTGACAACTGTATCGAAATTGGAGAAATGTGCGCCGACAAAACGTAAAAGTGCTCTGATCAAGCACACAAGCCGGAAATACATGTACCAACCCAGTATACGTAAAAGTGCAAAATAACACACACATCTAATCGGGAACTTTTTCCTTCTACCACCTCACCACTCCTCTCAACACGGACACTTGACCAAACGACCGGACACCATTCATCATCCATTGAACACTCTCCGACCACTCAATGACCACCGCTTCATTGACTCCCCCCTTATGGACAGAAAGGGGTCAAATCCAGTGGTCAGTCGGTCGTTTGGCCATCAAAAGGCTCTTCCGCCCTTGTGGCCGTTTGTAACAATTAGACCTACTCTCGGAACCAGACGGATGGAACTGCAGTTGGTTTCGTGTAATTAGATTTTGTGTTAGGGGTTGGGGGCATGGTTGGATTAGGGTTTTCAGAGGGATGGTCAGTTAAATAGAAGACGAAAATAAAATGTCTGGGACATCATCGTGTAATACACATCCTTCTTATTCATGATTTTTAAGATAGATTGTCTTATAAAGGGAAAAAGTGATGTTTGTAAGAATATAAAAAAATAAACTTTCAAATTGAAATTTGCTGTATCTTTCTATTTTACTTAAGACACCTAAGACAAATTATATTAAACCTATTTATATAAGATGTAAAACCCCTATTTTGAGTTAGTACGAAAAAAAATTGATCTTATGTATTATTTTTGATATACCAATAGCTGTCAAAGAATTGCTTTAAAATTTATGTTTTTTTCCCTCGAGTACAAAAACAATAAACAAAAAGAACTAAACAAATTTGAAGAGTATATTCGTCGGTCAAATGACAAACCACGAATGTGCAAATTCTAGGGATTTTCGGTTTTTGAAAACTATGGGCTTAACGGTATCCTGTTTCCTATCTCTGTGTTTTTTCAACATTCATGGTTTGTCATTTAAATTTATATACAGATCTACCAACTCTCCGGATTTAACCTGAAAATGCCACATATGTAACTATACTATCTGAATTTCCGTGTCATCTGTACCGAATGCCGGATTTTCAAAGGGGGAAACATTAAGCTTTCTCTTGGCCGGAATCCCCCAAAAGAAAGTTAGAGGCAACTAGAGTCACATTTGGCAAGTCTGCATTCAGCATCAGATTCCACATCCAAAATTGAAAACAATAATAATAAAACAAAACCATATATACTATATTTTCAGAGTTGTTCTGGCATCTAAATCTGTACTTCAAAAATGTCTTATCACTCAAACCCCGAAACTCTCAACCCCTCCCCCACGGTAACCAAGAATTTAAACGAACAAGACTCCCGACTGCGCGGGTATCATTTGACCCCCTTGACCACTGGTCAAGGGTTCCTTCCCCCACTACCCTTTGAGTGGGGTCAATTGACCGACAAACCCCCTGCAGAGTGGACGGGCTTCAGATGGCCGAAATGGCTTCCTGTGGGGTTCTCTATGGGATTTTGAATTTAGAGCTGTTGTATGGTCTGGAGAGCCGTGTTATTCAGGATTAATGAAGTGGGTAGGTTTGTAGTGAACCGTTGTAATGGACAGTGGTTTAGTATGGTCAGGAATCTGGCAAATATAAGTTATTAAATTACAATGAATTGTTTTGGTTTGTTAAGGAAGCGGTTTTCTGTAAATGCTTTACGCAAATATTTTAAAGAAACAGGGGCGTAGCTAGAATGATGATCCGTATTTCTTAAATTTACCCAGTATGTCTATACCCTATGTAATACCCTGTGAAACAATTTACATGAAATTTCATATTCTACCTCTCCTGAAATAAATTTTTTGAGTATGCCCCTGCGAATAAATTGCGTTTTCGTAACAAAATAAATAGTAAATAAGCTTTGAAGTTGGGACATCTATTGGATATATATATGAAAGAATATTGAGTCCATACCTAGAACAGGTATGAATTCAATTTGTTTCGGCATAGACATTATAGACATATATATTGTATGTCGTTACACTTCTCGACTAACCAAAATCTTATTTTCCTTAAATTAGACGTCGAAATGTTAGAGAATTAAGATAGTTGGCAATTGTGTTCAGATTTTATTTAAAAAAAAAGAAAACCCTTATACTATATAAAAGCTCTGTACAAACTACAAAGGATATTCTGTACAAGTACACTAATTCGGAACATCCACACATTTGGTGAGCATTTATTGCATTCTTAATCGTAAACCATGCACAAACTTTATCCTACCCAAATAATGAGTCATAAAATAACATTTACTCATGCCACAATACTTTCTTTCTGTTATAAAGAAATGCAGGAATAAAAGTTCTAACTTTTCTAGTCCAAATGAAATTCCTTCAATGTAAACTGTTGATTCAAAGAATCTGAACATTGAACAGTTCCCTCTAAAAATATGAACAGCCCTATATTCAACTCCACCTTCTCAACACAGCCTAACCAATCTTTCTTTGTTACATCATATACTTTGGTGTAATTTATATTTACGCTTTGGTTGCTGCTAACAGATGGCTTATTGTGGTATTATGGGGGAGGATGACATAAATATGTATCTTCTTCAGAAATAGCGACACTTCGGCCATATGGTGATGCCAAAGATCACGGTAGGTTTTGTTTAGGGCCATTTTGATAGAGTAAACATTGGGTCTCTATTATCAGAGTAAAGAGCTGTTTGTTTACTAGGTTATTCTTCTTTGTTTCTTGATGCACGGCCATGTTTGGTCACGATTGAGTTACATTTACTATTAAAAGCTTTAGATGCACGTGGGTAAGAGTAAGTAACTAATTTGGTGGGATTTTGACATCAATTGAAATTTGCACAATTTAAACAATGCTTTCGCTTTTAAGTATTCTAAAACGGCCGGATATTTTTTAACCAAAACATTTTATATATCGAACATATACATTGCAAAAGTGCTAAAAAATAGCTTTGAAAAATAACTTTCTATTCGTTTTTAAATTGGTACCTACACAAACAACATTCAGTCTCGATTATCAAAGTAAAGAGCTGCTTATCTACTAGGTTATTCTTCTTTGTTTCTTGATGCACACCACTTCCATGTCACGTGGGTTTATGCTGCAACTTGTAGGGTTTTATAAGGCCATTTGAAATTTGCATAATTTAAACAATGCTTTCGCTTTTAAGTAATATTCTAAAACGGCCGTATATTTTTTTAACAAAACCTTTTATGTATTGAACATATACATTGCAAAAGTACTAAAAAATTGCTTTGAAATGTTCTTTTAGTTTTGTTTGGTACTTACACAAATGGCTGGCAAAAGAGCAATATTTGTCAATCAGTGTTATTGTTCCTCCTAATCGTTTTGACTTTACCCTAATAAATGTTTGTTGTGTGTGTCGTTTTATTATCTGTTGCTAGTTGGAATTACTATAGGCCATCACGTATCGACAAAATAATATCAGTTTTAGAACACATTCTGTCTGCTAGTAAGCAAAAAATTATTTCCGTTGAAGATGTTTCGTAAGAGGAGTCAAAGGAACAAAATATGTACCTAAGAAAATAAGTAAATAGGTGGTTTTACAATGTAATACAGAATACAAAGCATTTTACGTGACTAAATATGTCCGACCACAGGATAACTGGGGGATAATAGACAAAATCAGCATTCCGTACCGGTGTATGAGCAATTTAGACCACAGTGGCTGAACGGAACCTGCAGCTATTCTGCCTCTTTGATTTACGAGCCCCTAAAAGCAAGATGGAACTCACGAAACCTACCCGGTTTACATAAGGAATTACTACAACTTCCTCAAGATCTTGTGTTCAGATGTATAAGAAAAGTAGTCTGGTATTTATGATCTGTTCTGTATTAGGTTCGAGTTGGTGGTAATTGACTCATTAATAGACGATTTGCAAGAAAATTTGTCAGAGGAAAATAAGCCTAGTCTGCTGGAATTTTTCACACACACAAAAAAAAGTAGACAAACGAAGACCTTAAAAATAAGTGAAAAAATATAAAAGAAAAAAATGTGTTATACCAATTAAGTTCCACAAAAACCGATTTAAAATTAAGTTAACGTTTTTTATTCGGTAAGTAGCGTGTTAATGATATTTGAAATAAGTCTTTAGTGGGATAATTTTATAATTGAAATTGCCTAAAATGTGAAGAAATTGTTTTGATGGATTGATTGGTTAGTTGGAATTAAACTCACATTAGAGCTGCACGAGTCTGGTCAGATTGATGTAAGAATTACTAATAGAACTTTTTGGTCAAAGTGATGTGAGATTTGATAAAAAAATTTAACATAAAAATAGTATTTTACAAAATCTATTGTTCGATCTATTTATTTTAATCTTAAGCTTTTAGTGTAATAAACTCAAGATAAGTATGAGCTAAGTCCAAAATTTTCCCGCGAGGTTCAAATGGGATTCCTCATTTCTACATTTATTCCATTTCTATTATTCGTAAACAAGCCCTTATAATCAGAAAATTTTTTGAACCAAACACTGGGTAAAACAATACTTACAACATGTACAGAAACAGAGAATAACTTCTACTTACAAACAACAAATATCCTCTCTCAAAATTCCTATGTTTTATGGGGAATACATAGTATTCCTTCTTCTTGGCTGGAATAATCACATAACACAGTAACGTATCATCCTCAGGACTGCTTACTGCTTTTTGATTTATGACTGGTTTTTTTACTGTTTCGATCCGATGTTTGTTAGTTTTTTTGGGGTTGTCTGAGATTTATGTGAGAAATTTCGTGGTGATGTAAGTAGAACAGGTTTCACATGGATCCAAACATTGGGTTTTGTTGATGTAGGATTTTAAAATGGACCAGTGTTCTTTACGTGTGATTCTTTCGTTGTAGTGTAAAGTTATTGTATAATGGTATAATGTATATGAAGGGTGTAGTTGCAAAGCTCACATCCTTCAAAATATAACTAAGATATAGAGCCGTGGAAGTAGAGAATGGATTCAATGGTAGAGAATGGGTATGCAATCAAACGTAAATAATTTATTCAACGGTCCGTTTATTGGCGACTACGTTCAATTCAATTTATGATTGTCAAAAATTACCATACAATTAACATGCCTATGTCGCAACTTTCGATGAATCGGCATGGGGCCTTCGCCCCGTCTTCAAGTTAGATTTTATATTAAGGATATATGATTTAAACCTCAAATTCAAAAAAAAATAAGAATTTGTTTAAGTTAAAATAAGAAGTATTTCAAAGAGAACATGTGTCTCTCTTTTGAACTTGGGTAAAAGACCTATTGAAAGTGCCCAAAGTGTAAGTCTGCACACGCTTCTTCCGATCATATTTTACACTGTCTTGGTCTGGAAAAAATTGATCTCTACTCTAGTCCTCTTCTAGTCATTGATGAAGGCTTTCGAAGACTTGGTCTAGCCTGAGGCTGGACCAAGAGGAATAAGCCAACAACAATAATAGAAGTAGTTGTTTAATTTAGTTGTGCATAAATATTAATTTTTTTATTTAATTATGTTTATCATGAGCTAAAGACAGCGGAGTTCAATGGGAATGGTTTCATTGTTTTCACTCCATTGGTTTAGAGCAGCTCTCCTGTCCTAACACTTATGAAAGCCTCCATTTGAGATCCCCCAAAGAGTCCACCCGTTACTTTTGTATACTTTTGTCAATCTGTTCAGTACAGATTTGTCCAGTGTCAACGCTTGAGCTCGGATCCTTTATCGGTCGTTCAACCACTCCTCACACGTCCGACCAACACAAAGCACGTCACTTCCGGTCAACTGAGCATCTGCGGAGGAAGTGACTCCCGTCTCGGCCGGAAAACGGGGTAGCATTCAAGGGTTATTTTTAAATAATAGGTTCTTTTGACTATTAATGCTCTCTGTTGTCTTGTATGGTAATTATGCATTGGCTCTCATATCTCCAAGTTCTCAGATCAAATATTTCCTCCCCACTGCTAATGAATAAGCGGATTTTGTAGATGAAGGGTCTATGCAAAACTCACACTCTTCAAAGTATAATTAAGATATACTAGCCGGCGTGATTACCAGCCCGCGCAAAGGTGTACGTTATACTATAAGGAAGTGTTCATTCCTTTATAGAATTATCTGTGTTATTGCGGCTTATGAAGTGCATTTAAAAATTATTTTATATTTACGGCTACTGTAAAAAAATAACAGGGATTTTTTTTGTAAAAAAATGGACTCCAATGAAATACGTTACATAAAAAACAATCAAAATAAATTTTAAAAAATTGTGCACAAAAGAATAACAGGAGAAAAACAGGGTTTGTATTTGAAATAGATGCAAGTATATATGTTAATAAATACACCATTAACAATATTAGCAAATTTCTTATTATTAAAAAACACTACAAACTTAGATGAACTACATTAATTGAAAAATAATGACAAACGAATACATTTTTTTATATAAAGAACTAGTTTTTGTTTGGTTGAGAACAGGTTAAAAGTACTAAGATATTTTTCTTACTTATCTCTACACCTAAACCATTTGTAGCATCTTATAAAGGTTCCCTACAGATCTGCCTAGGTCCATTCTTTGTAGAGAGTTTATGATTGTTGAATAAATGTCATCGGATGTCCCACTGACCAACTCGTTGTGTGATAAAGAGGAACTAACTTTCCACTCGATTGGGTGATTTTAAGAAGGGTCACTTTTAAGGTTTTGTTGTAAAGTGATATCCTTTTCTAACCGAATTGACTTCCGTTTCTTCAAAATACTTATAATCCTAGTCATACGGTTCGAAATTAACGGTCACAAGTATCAAAATGCCACAAAATCTAACAATTTTGCGATTTCAAACTAAATTTAGTTGCAGTTATAGCGACTAGTATTTTTTTAATGTCACTATCAACTTTTTAAGGTAATTGAGGCCAAAGATCTTGTTGTAATCATCTTAAAATGGCGATAGGCGATTGTAAAATATAGAAACCCCACCAATTGTAAATTGTGATTCTTAAAATTTTTTGGAACTCAAACTGTCATAAAATTGAGAAACTACGTTGATTCTACATGTGCACGCGGGTGGCCTAGTGGTTAATATAGCTGCCTACGCTAACAGCCTGCGCACTGTACCGGGTGCGGGCTCGATTCCCGCCTTCGTCCTGAGTGTAATTTCTCTCTCTGCGTCAGTAAAAATTCTGTCTGTGTCTGTCTTACTTGACGAAGGTTTATAAGCGGGTCTCTGATCAAGCACACAAGCCGTAAAATACCTGTATAGCAACCAACCAACATGTGCGCAACTACACTGTCATCTTAAAAATAATACTGAGTCAATGCAGACTAACGGAATTTGTATACATAAATAAAATGGCATAAAAATAGCAATTATTTTAATAAATATTTTTTATTAAAAATGCTCCCGTATAATGTTTTGCTCCCAGTTTTTTAAGTTAGTAGCACAGATCGCTCCGAAATATTTAATTTTTCGTCTTAACCTGGCAGGTGAAGGTTAGGACGAAAGAAGTCATCAAAATTATTTTACATATTTCGTAGTAATTTAGCATGGTTGGTTTGGTTATATTGCATCAACGTCACATGCACTATAGGTGGCGTCTAATGCACTATAGGTGGGTTCAGATCTTAGTGCAGGCTCTGCAAGTGTGCATTGTTGATCAGTGTACAAGTGAAGATGACACTACAAATTCGTAGAAACAGTGTGGCCAGTTGTTTTCTAATTAATTTAATGGTGTCTAAATGCCAGACACTTTTATTTGCCCCACCCTGTAGTACATGTAGAAGTCGATATTGATGTGTGTGATACTACCCTTCATGAAGAAGAACCCTTTTCACTCAAGCGAATGGGTTCGATCCCAGACCCTTTTGTGCTCAGTGTCATGTCATCGCCGCGATAATGGAGGCTGGCAGGCTGGCCCGAAAGGATGGTTCGTGTGCGATGGCAGGGCTGTAAATGTGTCCGCCGATTACACCACAACAAACAGGGTTATCGGAGATTATTTTGAGAGCCTTTGGTGTGACGAAAGGGGTTGTGGCTTTTGTTTCCTTGAAGGTTGATAGGTACAGAGGTTGATATGGATGTTTTGATCCCTCTAATGCTCTACACCAAACTAGGGAATTTTTCCTTATGTATTTATAAGATATCTTTACTAATGATGTACAGTTTAAGTCTTTGTTGACTTTAAATCACACAATTTATGAACAAAAGTGGAAAGATAGTAAAACTAAACCCGAAAAGCATAACTGACAACCAAATCAATTTTTAAATAAAAACAGGTCACACAATCGAAAAAAAATATTACTGAGGCACATCATCAGAAGTATAAACTGTTTGTTAGTTTCTTATTAGCTTGCAAACAACATTAAAACCATCTTCAACGGTTTTCTTTCATTTTTTAAATTCGAAAGAATATAAAATTGGAAAGTATTTTTTGATATCGCGAAGATATCAGTCAAACTGTCTGTCTGTCCGTGCATCTCCCTTTTCTTCTTTCCGTTCTTACCTCCGATTATTTTTGGAAATGTATCGCATTAAACAATTATTACTTTTTTAATATATTTTGGCCGCCTGTCTCACTTTCAGTACAATGAGAAATTCTGTGAGTACCGAAAGATGAAGAAAATCGGAACACTTTTAAACTTTGATCGTTTAAAAAGTATATATATATTTTAAATAGCATTTTAATATTTTTGTTTGGCATGAAACTTTGGTCTTGTTTTGTTCCTATATTTATGAGCAAAAACATAACATCCTAAACAAATTTTATGCAGTTAATATATTAATTTCCTTATATGTTAATTTATAAAGTTAATGGATAATGACATATGGTTGTTTTGAAAACTCATTAAACCATAACGTCACTTTATTGCGTAGCGTGCTATAATATGCTTTGGAAAAAAACGTTATTTAGTAATTACTTCGAAACATTTACACTTTACTTTTTCGTTACATTTAGGGTGTAAATGTGCTGGTAAATTGCAACATAAATTCGTTTAAAACCAGCAATTATTTGATCCCATTATCACATGAAAGGCATTTGCATACAGCCTTTGACCTATTAATGGTAGTAAATTAGGAGTATTTGAAATTTAAATGTTTTGTGATTTTTAATGGGTGGCGCAAAACGCGAAAGTGAGCATTATCAAAACGAATGTAAATAGCAACAAAAGTATCCTTGGAAAGTTATTTAAGTGGTTTAAATTTGCATTGCATATATTTTATGATCGTTAAAACATTTCAAATAAAATTGTGACAGCCATTACAAGCACAGTTTATTCCTTCAGACCATGTTTAAATGTATGTTTTATACTTAGGCGATGGCTTTATGTAACTGGTAATGGCTATGCAACATTTTTATGTTTAGAACAAGTTATTGTTTACCCATTTCAATAGCTGATTTCATACTTATTTTGTGCATATTTTTTTATAATTAACATCTTTATTAACTTTTTTCACTTGGTGTCGTGCATTCCAGTTTTCATTCTTAGATGTCATTGGTGGTTTCGGTGAATGGTCGCCGATTAAATTTTAAGACAAAGATTTAAATAACATCAGCTCTGTTATTATGGCCTTGCTATTCATTTAGGATACAGTATAAAATATATTAAGTAAAATTTAGAGTTGAAAACTGGCAGAAGAGTGCCCAGTTTAAAACCGTATAGTTTATTAACATTCCAGGTTTAACAGGTTCACCATCATGGGTAGCTGACACTTGTGACGTCGTATGAGAAATTTTTTCAGGTAATACGGTTTAAGTTTTAAATTCCTGATGAGACAGTTTCAGCGCTCTGTATTTCATATAATTCTGACCAATAGTTTTCATATATAAGCTATATATTTTAACCTCATTTTTAATTCACAAGTAGCCCAATTTCAGAATTAGCACTTTTGTTTGGTTAGAAATTGTTTCCTTTTCCAAAACAAAGAGATTCATTTCAAATAATTAACAACTACGAAGACAACATCCCTGTTATTTACATTTAGACAACCATTTAAAAAAACACCACAGTTCCCACAGTAATAATGATAAAAAAAACCCACTGCTGACAGGCTACACCATCACTCCAGCAAATTACCTCCGAAACGTCTAAATTCTCTTGATCGAAAGTGAAACGCGCAAATCCATTTTTCTTCCAAATAAAATAATAACAAATGAACACAATAGAACAAAAAAAAACTTCTCATTTGTGTGGCCGCCCATTAATAATCTCATTACGGGGCACAAAAAGAACGCAATTAGTCACGTGGGCCCCGTTCCCGGATGTTCGAATGTTCTACAAGTGGAGTTCGAACGCAGTTCGAAGGTTAATTAGTTCAAAAGAAAGTTACTCGCTTTCTTCAATCAGCGGTGTCGATGGATTATCCAAAGTAAAGAAGCATTGAGGTTTGATTTAAAAGGTGTTCAGAGCTCTTATTCATCCATTTAGCCAAAGCAGTTAAATAGATGAAGATGCTGCTGGAAGAAAAATAATGCAAGATCCGGTTTATCAAGTGAAGCAATAATCGCTTTAATTATGCACCCACAACAAACCACTTGGCAAATGATTAGGCGCTTTTGGTCTAATGATGCAAATAAACTTAAGTTGAATTCTTTTCTTTTGAAAGGAAATAGTAGAACTAGCGTGACCACACCTATTGAATTTCGCAGTACAGTTTAGTTTGTTATTCAAATATTTTTTTCCCAACGGGGCTGCTTTATTGCAGGGTTGGGTTTTCCCGTCCAAATCTAATATTTCCTATCCCCGCGGGAAAAACTGTTAATTGCCGGGAAAAATTGGTAAATACCGGAAAAACTGGGAAATACCTCCTTCTTTCTGAGAAAAATGGAACATACTTTTCTTTTTGGGATACATACCTTATCTGGAAAATTCTTTTTAATTGATTAAAAAGTTTTTTAAAAGTAAACATCCGGTTTTTTTTGTTTACATCCTAATTTTTGTATTCTGGCTGTCATTGCAATTGCGCCACTATCTGTGGAGGGAATCCCTTGTTAAGCTCACGCTTTTTAATCCCTTTTATCCCAACTATAGCCGTTATATAGTTTGCTAAAGCCTAGTAAAGTTGTTTGATTTTATTTTCAGATTTAGTAGACATAATTCAATAATTATTTATATTTATGCAAATAGGAACACTTAAATAATAAGCAAAAGTACATGATTATTATATTACTATATTTGTAAAATAATTGAGGAAGATGTCAATTTTAAAATATCTTAGATCCATGATAAATATTTATTACAATTCAAAATTTAAATTATTTGAATATCTCATTAAATAATATTAAGTAATTAATTGTTTAAATAATTAGGTTTTTCCCAGGTGGGAAAAACATAATTTTTCCCAGGACGGTAAATACCGGTTTTTACCATGGTATTTACCGGGGGTGGTAAAAACCATGGCAACCTTGCTTTATTGGTGGCTTAGATTTTGCACAGACTCGGCATATTCCCCCGAACTGAGAGCCCTTTTTTGTGGCACCATCTAGGCGACTCTCGCTACTAATTGTTATTCAAATATCCAGCTATAAAAATTGTGCAAATAGCCACTGTTTAATTTTTTTTTATAGTTTTTTTGCAAACGAAAATAACGTAAATATGATTTATGAAAATTTAATGATGCTTTTTTAGCCGGAAAGTTAATCACTGAAACAAATCTGGTCAGACTTAGAACCCTGCATGAAATAGGCACTTCGTTCAATAAGGAATCGAGTTTTAATAACCGGTTTTTCCGGATTAAAATTTTGTCGTTTGCGCCACTTATGTTTACACTGTTACAAAGTTTGGTGCAAGATAGCACCGGAATCCTTTAACTTTTTAGCTGCCACCACTATTTAGAGCGTGAATTTCGGAATTTTGTGGTAAAACCATAACTTTTATGAACCGCAAAAGATGGTAAATCAACGGTCCAAATAGTGGTAGCAGCTAGAAAGTTTCAGGTGTCCGGTGTAGTCTTGAACCAAACTCTTTACAACAGTGTGATGTACGTGTATCGCTCTTTTGGGTGCATAAAATGGTGCTTGGCGACTTTCAGATGGTTTCACTTTTTTTCTCGTCGAGTATCTCTATTTCATTTGACCTCCACGGGTTAAGCCGATGTATTGATGATGCATTGATGTCCATTGGACTGGTGGCACTAATGTATAGGCATGATTGAGTTATTCACTGTCAAACTTAAAACCAAGTCATGACAAGGTACATTAAGTTTAAGGCTATACAGGGTTTGATTTAGTATACCTGTTTTATATCAGGGTCTTTTTCCATATTAAGATGATGACTCTGCTGATGAGAGCATTGGTTTTCTATCATGAATTTTCCTACGGGATAAAGGTTTTCAATGCCAAAGTTTAAACATAGACTTGAAACTTAGATATAAAGGCAACGAGGTTTAATTCATAGGGTGTTCAGTGTCCCTGTTGCACTATTCGTATTAAAATGGGGGGAAAAAAGAAGACAGCATTGCAAAACTACTGTATTTAACAACTATTTTAAACAATTATTTACTGCCTTTTTTTGCTCTTTAACTAGCCAATAAATATACGTTAAGTATTATGGTGTATACTGAATACAAAACCTTACCAAAAACCATTTTAAACACTCTAAACGCTTCGTAATCACCTACCTTTTTCAAAGTGTAAAACACTAACTTTTTCTGGAGGGGATCGAAGTCACGAGTAAGCTGCAATAGGGGGGCCACAATAAAGAGAGCCGTCTTTTATTATAATTACACATCGGCCACGTATTCATTATATACCGGAGAATCTCTATAACTGTATAACTCGGATAATAATGACGTGCAATTTCCAGTCCAAGGTTGCAGAGATCACGATTAACATGTTGAAGACGGGTAAACGTATCGTTGAATTCTAGCCCTTGCGTGGGAAATGAAAATGAATGGTTGGTGTGGAGGATATTGGGACTATTTTCTTTTTTTTGTTTGGAGAGTGGGGTAGTAAATGAGGTGTCACGCGGAGGCTTTTAAGGGAGGTTTGTTTGGGGGTGTTCAATTATGTGAGTGTATCTTTTTTTGTGTTTTTCATTATTATGGCAGAACAAATGGAGGTCAAAGTGGAATCGTTTTATGGTAGTGCTATGAGGATATTATCAACAGGGTAAGTTGTTGAAACGATTAAATGTTATAGTGGGTTTGGGTGAAAACATTTTGAAGGGAAAATTAATTAAATGATGTTTATCTTTTTATATTACACCATGACATTGGATTTTAAGAAAATAGATCGTTTATTATTTCGGAACTATACCGATGATTTAACACATTTTTCGGGTTTTATTATTTTATTTTTAGTAATTGGGCTACTATCTTAAAAGTACACTAACTTCATCACAAATGGTGCAGTGTCTTTCTAAAGTACAAATAATATTTAAATTCTTAAGAGCTTAAAATTTTAAATTATGATGTGATAATTAAAAGAGTATTTAAAAAAAATTAATTTTAAAATAGATAACTAGTAATAGCAAGTAAAATTATTGTGGGAGATGGTTCATCGAAAATGAACATAAAATGTATGGATTTGCTTATGTTGGCAATACGAATGAAACTTTAGATACATAGAGTGAATTTTAATCTTATTACAATAATTTTTATTTAACATTTGAGCTAATGTACCGATGTTTTTTCTCCTCCAAAAGCATGTCGCATGATCATTAGAGTTAGAAATGCAAACATCAATTATTACAACTTTATTTAAAAAGCATAATTCTTTGATGTAACATGGAAATTTCGAAATCAGGATAGGTTACATTGCTACTATAACTCAGAAATTAAGATTAATTATTAAAATTAATATTAAATGCTTTTACAGTTTAAATGCAATACAATTAACGTTAATTCTTTTTTAAAAGTGAGAAATCAAACAGTTGGTGCAAGCAGTTACAACAAAGAAATTTCTAAAATTTTAACAAACTTTTTTTAAAAAATCTTGCACATCTCACAAGATAGTTACTCATCCCTGCCGGGATTCGAACCCGGGACCTTTGGATTAGAAGTCCAACGCGCTATCCACTGCGCTACAGGGACTACATTAACAAATAATCCTGTTAAGTGAGCAAGCAAAACTATCTAACGTCTTATAACTACTGATAAAGGCTGCGCTTTTATTGCATAATCGTGACATACGTTAAAGGGCAATGATATTTCTCTTTTAATGATTTGGTCATGTTTGGTCATTAAAAGCTGAAGTGTACTACCTATTTCTGGAGTGTTTAATTGTGTTTATGTACAATGTACTTGCATTAATTGTATATAAACATACTTATAAACTTATTTACAGGTGTTTTATCTTGTAATATCATTAAGAATGATATTCATACATGGTTGTTTATTGTAAATTTTTTTTAAACGAAATAGCATTAGACATTTGTATGCAGCAGTATACACTAAACACAGAAAAAGAGGTTCCAGGTTTCTAAATTGTACTCAAATTTGCCCTTTTGTGCCATACTTTTCTTTAAATTGAGCCAATTTTAAATGGCTTGACTAGAACTTTTCTTTACAACTTAGCCAACATTAATAATAATAGCCTTTATTATTATAAGAACAATAAAGAACAAAAAAACAACAATATCAAATACCGTTTTATTACGATAGAGATGCATGCAAATTACTCATTGACTGATTTTCAAGAGTTCTAAATATAAATTCTGAAATTTGCCAAGCATAAGCAGTGCTGTCACGGCAAGGGAAAAGAATAATTTGCTACATAATTTTTTACATTAAATCTCATAATAATCTACGAATAAAAATATTTACTAAATAAACAATCACTCCATTAAAAAATATTAAAAACATAGGAAATCTATTCTCTTTAAGCAATTTAAATTTATAAGTACCTATCAAACTCAAGCAATATCATGATTTCAAACTTCGATTTCACTTCCTAATTTTCAGAAGTCTTGTAAACACAATCGCATCGCTAACCACATGCTTTCTTTTCCTTTGTTCGGATGTTGCCGACACCTCCTCTCAATCAACCGTTTATCCGACCCCCGAAACCTCAATTATCTGACTCTCGGAAATAGGATCGATCCTTCAAGTTAATTGCAGGCATTTATTACACTCTTTAATTTAATTAAAGTAACCAAAGCAAGACGGGAATCTTTGGAAAACGGATATGAATTTGAATGGGTATGTTTCAGGTTTTGAGTGGCAACAGAAATGTTAATATGAAAATAAATTCTTCATCGAGTTTCGATAGGTGAATCCATGTCAATTGGGGTCAGAGGATCAATAGGAGCAACGATCGTAAGCAGAGCAAGAAGAAATGTGGAAGAAATTTCGTCAAATGAAACAACCCAATGTTGTGTTCGATGTCTAAATCGTCAAAAACGTCATGAATGAGTGAAAAATAAATCCCAAATACAATTTTTAAAGTAGAAATGAGTTTCTAGTATCATTTTTAGTCTAGTATATGGCAAGAGGAGATTCTAAAAGTTTTTCCATTTTAATATTTGTTTTTAAAAATTTTAGGATTTTCATCACTCTTCAAACTTTTGAAAAATATCCGCAAGTTGCGATATCAAAGACTTGGACTGAAGAGGTACGGGTAAATTGTTGTGGCTCCATCTAGCAGAGAACGTAGACACTAAAGCATTTTTGTAAGCACGTAAGCAGTCGAATAAAACGTGTGTTTCTCCCAATCAGAAGACCAACACTAAAGTATTATCTGTAATTTTCAACATTGCTACATTACCGAGTATCTTTTAGGATTATGTAATATTCTATATTGATAAGATAGTGTCAATAGATAATAAATAAATGTGCTTTAAAAATTGTATTCATTGATAAAAAGAAATTAAAATTTCATAAACAGTGCTATAGATTCATTGCAGAAATATTTGTCATTATTTTTTTTCATTAATAATTAATTAACTCCTTGAACTAAAACCATTAATTATTTGTTATAGTCATTGCTTTATAATTATGTAATATAACGTAAGTATTTTTTGCAAATGTTTGAATTCATTCAACTTACATCTTCGAACGACTTAAAAAAACTTACTATTTTCGTGGTAGGAAACTGAAATAGTGTTCGAAGGTATGTTATTTAGATTTCTTCTTAGTTGAACCATAAAAATGTAAACGTATTTTTTTCCTTACAGTTTGGGTAATTAAAGTAAAAAAGCTTATTCGGAGACAGTTTCTAAATAAAAATAATTTTAGAATTGTCATAGTAGGACATTTTGAATATCGTTACAATTTTGAAATTATATTTTAAGAACTAAAGTAGGTTACAAACATATATAAGAGACACTTAACATTGCTTCCTAAACATTACAAAGCAAATCATTTTTAGGAAAAACGCGAAAACATAACAACTTTTACAACCGTGATTATAACCCATTACTTCTATATTAGCTGAAAAACAGCACTTAAAAGTTGCTTTAACAGTACTAAAAAGAACACTTTTGTATTGTTTCCAAACATTTTCCCTTTAGCAATTAGCGATTTCTGAAAAGTTTCTTAATAGGATTAGGAATATACAGCTTTTTAAAGCACCATTCCAATTTTACAAAATAGCCTCAAACGTGATTCTGTAAATGGCAACTGTTTTTCTGAATGGAACCACACAACAAAAGTTTTCGTGTAAAATCTAGAATCACTCAGCCTTAACCTGTACTAGTAATATGAAGGGTCTTGTTGCGAAATTCACATTATTCAAAGTTTATTTAAGATGTATGGTGACCCGTTGTTGTTGTTGATGATGATGATGTCGTGTCCATGGATAAAGATTATATGGGACCAAAGGTCTCATAAACTGCTTCAGCGATCTGCAGACAGTGGTCGTTATAAAGGTCTTCGTAGGGCGAGTTGGTGATTTGCTGCAATTTGCCAGGGTGGCTGGACAAAAAAAAGATGTTATGGATCCAGTCCGAGTCGGCAGTTTCTGCGCTGAGTATTTCTAGTTCCATCTTTTGGATTTCCATCCCTTTGAAGTGGCCTGTCCTTAATCTAGTAGGGTGTCGCAGTTACCTATTGGTGTTTAATTCGCAGATTTTGTATTTAATTTTAACACTTCTGCTGTTAAATTTTGCTTGGCCACTGAGTTGATGTCATTAAGAGTGGTTTGGGGAGAACGTCATTGTGAGTTTTCTTGCCTCTTTTGCCAGAATATCAGCAGACTCGTTTCCGTAGTTGATGTCATTAAGAGTGTTTGGGAAGAACGTCATTGTTGAGTTTTCTTGCCTCTTTCCAGAATATCAGCAGACTCGTTTCCGTAGTTGATGTCATTAGAGTGGTTTGGGAAGAACGTCATTGTTGAGTTTTCTGCCTTTTCCAGATATCAGCAGACTCGTTTCCGTAGTTGATGTCATAAGAGTGGTTTGGGAAGAACGTCATTGTGAGTTTCTTGCCTCTTTTGCCAGAATATCAGCAGACTCGTTCCGTAGTTGATGTCATTAAGGTGGATTGGGGAAGAACGTCATTGTTGATTTTCTTGCTCTTTTGCCAGAATATCAGCAGACTCGTTCCGTAGTTGATGTCATTAAGAGTGGTTTGGGGAAGAACGTCATTGTTGAGTTTTCTTGCCTCTTTTGCTAGAATATCAGCAGACTCGTTTCCGTCGATACCAACGTGTGCTGGTACCACTGCAAAATGCATTTCTTGTTCAAATTTGAAAGTTGAAACATTCCATCGGCGGTTTATTGACAAGTTTTGACGAAAGTAAATTAATTCAATTGGAGGAATTCGCCAACGAACGGCCTGGACCCTATATTTTAGTTATACTTTTAGAGAATGTGAGTTTTGAATCTAGACTCTTCATATTAATCTGAGGCATTGGTCGGAACCCCTTTTTTGTTCATATAAGTTAAATCATGATATCATTTGACCATATATCATATTTAAACTGCAGTGAAGGTCCCTAAAATTCGTAGAAGAAAGTACAAAATCCAGCTTTATTAAGCGACATCATTATAAAATACGGTGTAAACTACCACCAAAGCTGAATTACCTTAATCCTTTTTATATTTCACCTCACTAACCTTTCATATGTAAAGAGTCATGACATCTAGTAGCAAATTGGGAGAATGCTTCATTTTATCAACAGATAACATTTTGTGGCAATTCATGGCCCTCTAAGCCAATATAGTGATCCACCATGCGTTTGCCTGAAAGGAAAAATTCGTGAACGCTGGTTGCCATAATGCAAAGGTTGTCCATACTGTAGTATATAGATCCAATATCTAAAAACTAACTCAATTTTTGTGAAAATGGGCTTTGATTCTTTTCGGCAAAACATAACGCAAATGACAGACCAAATCTGCCAATACCCGTGAGGGAAAAGAACTAGGGAAGTGGCGTTTTTTCCCCTCTTCGTTTTCCTCATTTCACTTAGTGATGCCACTTTCTGCGAACTAATCAGTTGGGCACTTTTCTTTTTAACTCTTGATGTGTTGGTGAGCCTCTTTTCAACTAAAATAATTCAATTAGTTGTCGAGAAAGGATATTTAAACTCAGTAGTTTGGGGATAAGTGGCATGGTTATAGGGGGTGCGTAGTAAAAATAAGTTGTTGAGTTTAAATATTTTTTTTTAAATAACAATAGTTGACATGCGCGTTAGTGTTTTTTTTTATTTCTATGATTTCTTTAGTACACTATAGTGTATTTAACATTTTAAATACATGATCTATTTTTTATATTGTATCAGTAATTTAATTTGCAAATTGCAGGATATTTGTACCTTAGATAGAAAATTTTCTGCAAACTTTTCTTGCTAGCCATA